>CM076578.1:898130767-898730767 GCA_034641835.2 Pinus albicaulis | reverse complement strand
AGGAAGAACTTGACATCTTTTCATGTTTAGAGAGTTTGAAAAGACAATGGAAAATAAAACTCCAGTAGTCCCTTTTCGTAAATAGTCTCACAGATCCGAAAAAGTAGAAAAATGTGTCTGAGAGAACCTCTTAGTCGCGATCGGCTAAGGTATTCCCTTTTTGTAAATAATCTATCCCAGCCCGAAAAAGGGGTAAACTTATACTGGGCAGATATCACTTCGCAACCAATTTAACCAGCTCAAAACGACAAGAAAATCAGCAATCTTTTCAGTTTTAGAGAGTCAGAAAAGAGCTGAAAGTTGAATCCTCCTAGAGGAACGAGTGGTATAAAGGGTAACAATTGGTTCCGATAATGGTGGAACTGCTCAGAACAAGTAAAGTTCAAGAGGCTGGCTAACAAGACCACTCATCGCAGCGGTTCCTTAGGAATGGGTGAAACAACCAAGTGAAGGCATATGATCGACCAAGCATATAGGGACGATGGAATGAGAAAAACAAGGCTCATCTAGCAAATAGGCTGATAAAATGGCAATCACAAGAGGTAAAATGGGAATGGTTTCATTTTTACACAAGCTTGAAATCAAGAAACTCTGCTTGAAGTTTGTTTCATTTTTACACAAGCTTGAAACAAAGATAAACTATGCTTGAAACCAGTTTTATTTTTACACAAACTTGAAACGAAAACAAACTATGCTTGAAAAAATAAGCATGCCCCCAGCATGGTGACTCAATTCAAGGTACATTCCCCCCAAGCTTCAGTCCATGCACCTGAGTAAACAGAGGGAGGGAGTGAAGGTTCAAATGTTGTGTAACCAACTCCAAAAATAGAAGAAATGAGATATCAACACCTTAGAAATAAGCCACTTCGAGGGGGCAACCTCCAATACATTACATGAATGAACAATTCTTGGATGATACAATTTACAAAACCTCCTTTCTATATATAGGAATCCATGGGGCCATAATGTAATCCTAGTGGGCCACAATGTAATCCTAGCCAACCTAACAATAATAATTTAAGGGCACAATAATAACAAAATGGGGGTTACAAGGGTACAATAATAACAATAAGGGGTTTACACTAACAATAATAAGGGGCTATACTAGTGATATAGGGACCTAACATGCCCCTCTCCTTCAAAAAAAAAGTGTTGTCCTCAACACTTGAGTAGCTCCGGGTGCTTCTGTATAAAATTCTCATCCTCCCATGTAGAATCTTCAGTGGGTAAGTTCTTCCACTTGATGAGATACTCTGAAATTGGTCGATTCCGTAGTTGTCGAGTTCTTTTTTCCATGACTGCTTCAGGTTCCAATATGATTTTCCCTTCCCCATCAAGTTCTGGCAATACTGTTTGAACTGGAAGATTTTCACCTATAACCTTCTTTAAGCATGAAACATGGAAAACTGGATGTACTCGCAAAGAAGCAGGAAGCTCCAATTTGTATGCCATAGTACCAATCTTTTGCAATACCTTGTAAGGACCATAGTACTTTGGCGATAATTTATTATCCTTCTTAGCTTGCTTGAGGGACATTTTTTTATATGGTTGTAGCCGTAAAAATACCCAATATCCTACATCAAAACTTCTCTCGCTGCGATGTTGATCTGCCTGTTGTTTCATTCGATTTTGTGCCAAATTAAGGTTATCCTTTAAGAGTTGGAGAACTTATTGCTGATGCTCGATGTGATCTTCGACTGCTTGAACCTTCGAATTTTCCCTTAAAGATGATGTAATCGATGGTGGATGATATCCATAAAGTGCCATAAATGGGGTCATTTTTGCTGCAGTATGGAAGGAAGTGTTATACCACCATTCAGCGAGAGGTAACCACTTGACCCATTGTGTTTGTTTATCGGATACAAAACAACGAAGATATCCTTCCAAACATTTATTTACTATCTCTGTTTGACCATCAGATTGAGGATGATAAGATGAGCTATGAGCTAATTGAGTACCCAAACAAGAAAATAACTTCGTCCAAAAATTTCCGTAAAAATGGGATCTCTGTCGCTCACAATAACCCTTGGGCTTCCATGTAGCTTTTGAATTTTGTCCACAAATGTAGTAGCAACTGTACTTGCTTTAAATGGATGAGATAATGCACAAAAGTGTGCATACTTGGTAAGTCTATCAACTACTACCATGATGACATTCTTTCCTTCGGACTTAGGTAAACCTGTGATAAAATCCATTGAAATCTCCTCCCAACGTTGACTTGGAATGGATAAAGGTTGTAGAAGTCCCGGGGTCTTAATTATCTCCACTTTATTCTGCTGGAAAACCAAACATTCCGCCACAAAATTTTGAATATCAGATTTAAGGCCATCCCAAAAAAATCTTTCTTCACCCTGTGGTAAGTTTTTAAAAATCCTGAGTGTCCTCCTAAAGGAGAAGTGTGCAATTCCAGAAGAATCTTTTGTTTTAGTTGGGAATTCTTACAAAGATATAAGCGATCTTTGTACCATAAGGAATCATTTTTCCAACTAAATGTATCGGATGTACTAGGATCTTGCTGCAACTTTTGAATGAGTGTCCATACATCTTTGTCCTTCTTCCATTCATCTCTTGCTTCGGTTATCCAATCCGGTTGGATAATAGAAATGGCACAAAGCAATGCTTCCACCTCTTCATTCTTTCTTGAGAGTGCATCTGCACCAACATTAAGCTTTCCTTTTTTGTAGATTATTTCAAAGTCATAACCCAACATCTTTGTGACCCATTTTTGCTGCTCTTCTGAAGATAGTCTTTGTTCCAAAAAGTGTTTAAGACTATCATGATCAGTTTTTACCTTGAAGTGTCTTCCCATTAGGTAAGTTCGCCATTTCTTTAGTGCATGTATTATTGCTAACATTTCCTTCTCATAAATAGGTTTCTGTAAATACTTTCCTTTGATTGGACGACTTTCAAAAGCAATGGGTCTTCCTTCCTGCATTAAAACTGCACCAATTCCATTTCCTGGGGCATCACATTCCACAATAAAGGTTTTTGTGAAGTCTGGCATAGCTAAGACCGGTGCTAGGCACATTGCCTCTTTAAGATGTTCAAAGGCCTTAGTTGCTTCAGGAGTCCATGAAAATGGATCTTTCTTCAATAATGTTGTTAGAGGTGCTGCTATTCTCCCATAATTCTTAACAAACTTGCGATAATAGCCTGTTAACCTGAGAAATCCTCGCAACTGCTTTATTGTCTTTGAGACTTTCCATTCCTTAATGGCTTTAATTTTGTTAGGGTCTACTTTAACACCCTCGTGAGATATAATATGACCCAGATATTCCACCTCTTGTACTCCAAAGAAACATTTGGATGTTTTTGCATATAATTGTTTCTCCTGCAATAGTTTGAGCACCCTGTCAACATGTTCAACATGATCCTTCCAGGACCTGTTGTAGATTAGTATATCATCAAAAAATACTAGCACAAATTTTCTAAGGAAGGGTTTGAAAATGGAATTCATCAACCCTTGAAATGTAGAAGGTGCTTGGTAAGGCCAAAAGGCATGACCAAAAATTCATAATGACCCTCATGAGTTCGAAATGCTGTTTTTGGAATATCTTCAGTCTTCATTCTAATTTGATGATATCCTGAACGAAGATCCAACTTGGTAAAATAAATTGCTCCATGTAATTCATCCAATAATTCATCAATCATGGGAATGGGAAATTTGTCTTTAATGGTGAGCTTATTGAGCTCCCTATAATCCGGACACATTCGCCATGATCCATCCTTCTTGTGTACCAATACTACAGGAGCAGAGAAAGAACTTTGACTAGGTTGAATTATACCCGCCTCTAACATTTTTGCAATCATACGTTCAATTTAGATCTTTTGGAAGTAAGGATATCTATAAGGCCGAATGTTTGGAGGAACACTTCCTGGAATCAAATGAATAGCATGATCATGATCACGAATAGGTGGGAGTCCTTTGGGAGTTTCAAACACCTTGGAATGATTGTCCAAGACTTGTTGGAGATCTGCATAAATAGATGATTTTGATGTTGGAACTTCTAGTGAGCATAATTCTTCAATTACGCCTCGTTGTTCTTTCTTTAGAAGCTTTGTCATGTCATTAGAGCTTATTATCCTTCCCAGCTTCCCTTCAATACCCCATAATTCGACTTCCTTTCCTTCTGAAAAAAATTTCAAGAAAAGTTCTTGAAAATTAAAAGCTACCGTCCCCAAAGATTGTAACCATTGTACTCCTAGTACAACATCAGCACCTCCCATAGGAATGGAAATCATTGGACTTGTCAACACATATTCCCCATGGTTAGCTTGATATTATGGCATTTTCCAGAGCAATTTATAGTTCCTCCATTTGCAACCATCACTTGACATTCTGGTGCTGGGTATAGGAAACAATTTAATTCCTTAGCTACCTTACAATGAATAAAATTATGGGTGCTACCTGAATCAATCAACACTATTACCCTTTTCTTCTTGATCTGTCCTACTATCTTTAGAGTTTGAGGAGTGGTAATTCCGGCGAGTGCATTACATGATATGGTCGGATTCATTTCTTCCTCTTCTATGGCTGGTTCCTGGTGTATATCCTCTTCTTTTTCATTTTCTTCTTCTTCTTCACAATCTATGTAAAATAATTTCTTTTCAGCACACTTATGACCTTTAGTGTATTTTCTATCACAACTGTAGCAAGCCCTTTTGCTCTTTTTTCTTCCAATTGTTGTGGTGTCAACCTTGTAGGTTGTGGAAATCTAGGCATAGAAACACTTCCTTCTTTATAGAATTGAGTGGTAGGCTTCCTTGTCGCCATAATTTTACATTCAACTTTTCTTGCCAACCTGAATGCCTTCTCCAATGAATCGGGTTCCAAAACACGAACTTCATGTTGGATGTTATCCTTTAGAGTACCTATGAAGAGATCAATCCTGTGTTCCTCTGGAATATCAGTTACCCTTATATTCAATTTTGGAAGTCCTCAATGTGCTGCCCCACTAAACCCTTTTGTTTGAGATTTATCAATTGGCTAAAGAAGGTGTTGCTCTTTGTATCCTCATAATGTGCTATCATTTCCTCCATTAAAATTGACCAAGTGACAATTTTTTTATGGGAGCAAAGCCATCGATACCATACAAATGTATTTTGTTCTAAATGTAAAGTTGCAATGCGTACCTTTTGTGTGTTTTTCACGTTATGGAGATAAAAATATTGCTCCATCTGTAGTATCCATGTTACAGGATCCTTTCCATCAAACTTCCTCATATCCATCTTTGGAATATGGTGGTTCTTCCGGCCAACATTAGAGTTTATGAAATCACAATTAACATTTATTTTGTTCTCATCATGAGGTTCTTCTACTATCTTTTCACCATTAGGAAACCTTTCTTGTATAAACTTTGTCAAACCTTCCATGTCTGTTTTTAGAAAATTCTTCATGTTTTCCATTTTCTCATCGATCTTAGCTTCCATGTCATCAATCTTAGCTTCCATGCCCACTTCCATGCCATCCATCTTAGCTTCCAAACCAATCATCTTAGCTTCCACGCCTTTCTTCAAACCATCCATCTTAGTTTCCACGTCTTTCTTCAAAACTTCCATTTCATTTTTTGTTGTTCTTTGCGAGAGCGAAATTTGCTCTTGTAATTTTGATATGTCATGTAGCCATTCTTCATCTTCATGAGTCATAGTAGAGCCTTCTGAAGGCTTAATGGGTGTTGAATTCTTTTTAGGGGCCATTTTAGAATCCAATACTGATATCTATTCTACAATATGCCCTTGGGATCAATTTAACTTGATTTTTCAAACAAGACTTGTGCAATTTGAAAAAAAAAATACACACCTTTTTCTTGATTTGAGGAGCTCGATATTGAAATTGTATTATCTCTGTGATTGTAGATCTTCAATATCTGAAATTCAGCACTGTAGTAGCCCTCTGAATTTTCTTTTGAATTCCACAGGTATGACCTGATTTGGATTCTCCAAGACAAAGTTGTGTCCAATCTCCCATAATGACCTAATTATGGACTAGTTCAGTAGACCGAACTTGTACGACTTGCCACATGTCACTGTTTCATCCTTTGTCTCTGAAATTGATAGCCAATAAACCAAAATCTATGTAATTGCGACCACTTTTTACGCCACTCCAATCCGATGCCCAGAGAGAGAGTTATTGAACTTTTCCCACGATCACCTCTTTGAGATGAAATTCAGGAGCCTGAAAAAGCACTACCTTCCACAGATCATATCTCCAAAAATATTGCGAACCAAGATCTGAAATTTTTTGAAGAATTTCCTCAAGATTTCAGCTTTGCACCATATGAATTTCAGATTCTGAAACTTCGTAGAAAAAAATTTATAGCGAAAATGCCACGATGACCTGTTTAGGAGCTTGAAAAAAGACCTAACTTCCAAAGATGATATCTCCGAAAATATTGCGAACCAAGCTCTGAAATTTTTAGAAACACTTCCTCCGGATTTTGGCTTCGCACCCTAAAAATTTCAGCTTCTGAAACTTCGTAGAAAAAAATTTATAGCGAAAATTCCACGATGACCTGTTTGGAGCAGCGAAACCCTAGAATCCAAACCTCTGATACCAAATGTTGTGTAACCAACTCCAAAAATAGAAGAAATGAGATATAAACGCCTTAGAAATAAGCCACTTCAAGGGGGAAACCTCCAATACATTACATGAATGAAAAATTCTTGGATGATACAATTTACAAAACCTCCTTTCTATATATAGAAGCCATGGGGCCATAATGTAATCCTAGTGGGCCACAATGTAATCCTAGCCGACCTAACAATAATAATTTAAGGGCACAATAATAACAAAATGGGGGTTACAAGGGTACAATAATAACAATAAGGGGGTTACACTAACAACAATAAGGGACTATACTAGTAATATAGGGACCTAACATCAAATTACAAAATCAGAGAAAGACTCGACTGGGATATTACAAGATCTAATCAAATATTCGAATTGAAAAGGAACGTGTTTCGTTGTTTTAATGAGGTTGACACATTAAAAGAATTGTCCTCATAAGAGCTTGTTTAATTTTTTAAGGAGCTTGACACAAGAAAAATGAACTCTGCCCTGACAGACCTCATCATAATGAATAATAAGTCATAGCTTCCAAGGGTTTCCCATCCGATGGAAGGAAAACATCTTGGAAGTCTGGACCCAATGCCCCCAGCACACGATGTACAATGACACTATCACTGAATACGGGTACAGGATAGGTAGCCACATAATTGACATGCGGTGGGGATGACACAATCGGTGGATAAAGATCTGACAGGGATGATGGTGGGCTAGCTGCCATATAAGGACCAAAGAACGCAAGCTGATCGATGGTCATGATCTGACCTTGGTGTGTAAAACACATCACACAAAAGAGGGAGGAGGAGGTTGGGATCCCTATAACAGTGGAAGGGAGGCCTTATCCCTTGGGAGGTTTCCCCATAAGGCAGAAACAAGAGGCCAAAGGAGGGAAGCTGTGGTTATTCAGTCGAACCACTCCCTATGACTCATCCACGAAGTTGTTGTGATCGAAACTTCGCCTCTATTTTTAAAAAAATTTCCATAAACAGACTGGTGCGGGTGCTTAACTGGGACAGAGTGCCAACTAGTGTGGGCTTAGTGTTAATTTTCATCATTGGCGCAAGGGCATAACAAGCTACCAGAACCAAGGAAAAAAAAAGTGTTTTTAGTGGTCTGCTCAGGAAATGGTCAATAGAGGGAATGTTGTCCTCATGGCAAGGGATGCAATGATGGTATTTGCAAGGCATGACACTTCTTATTGGTCACAGAAATGATCCTCCAATAGGCGAGATGGGGATTACAGGGACAGTGAAAAATTACTGTGTAACACTCCTTCATCAAATACAGTTCGAAAAATATTGATCTTTCGATACGTAGATTTAATTTGAAAAGCCATATGATGAGGAAGTCTCCTCTTAAGATTTTACATGTCAAATATAATTATAAGGGATTTTTTTGGATCTGCCACCTCGATTGCAGTGAGAAACACACTCCTTTGTGCTAGGCATGACTGGAGTACCTCCAATGCATGCATATCACAAGGACTCTGAGCCATATCTTCTACAATGGAGTAGTTCTGATCTGCCTTAGCTTTAGGGTTAATCCTAGAATTTTTAGTGGAGGCTTTCGGCATGTGAGGTATAGGCTCAATCACAGGCCTCTTTATATGTAGTGGCTCAGAAATATCAGGAGCAGCCTTAGCCTTAGAAGACTCAGATTCACCATAATCACATGACCTCATTGCAAAATCAACATGAGCACTCATCATGTATACATTTGATGGATTTTACCCCTCTTGTTGCCACCTGTGGGAGCTCCAGTATTCGCATTTATACCAACAAGAATTTGCTGCCCTTGGGGAAAAGGATTATTCAGGACAACTTGGGAACTAGAAGATTCCCTTTCAGCCAATAATCACTTAGCATCCTGAATCTTAGGGAAAAGATGAGTGAGATGGTATCTAGTGCACAATTTGGAAGGAAACTTAACTTTATTTTTCTACTCTATCTTACCTTCCCCAACTTTATTTCTAGGTTTTTTTGCATTATCCTTCCCATACTTATCATTTTTATTATTACATCCTTTCTTCTTCCCATCAGATTGTTGATTTCATTTGGGGTTAGAGGATTGGACAACATTAATCGTTAATGGCTAGGAAGGCATAGGCACTGACGTCGAAGCCTGAATGGAAGAAGTAGATTATAAAGAGAATTGCTGCAATTGATTTAAGAGGTTAGTCGTATTGTTATCGATCAAAACAAATAGCCCATCGACATGGGGACCTGGCTTCGGCTTCGCTAAATATATCTTGGATCGAGGAGCATTTGGAAAAATATTATTAAGAATCCTAGATTGAGAATAGATAAGTTATAATTGCTGGGCTCTAAATATAGTCTGCTCTTCAGTAAATACCCCATAAATTCATACATCCTTTGATATTTATGGCTGTAAATATTTTAAGAACCATTCCAGAAGGAATTCATTAGGAATATAGGCTTTAATGAGCCAATTTCTTCTTCTCCATTCCTGAGTATGGCCAGAAATGTGAGTTGCCTTATCTTGCTGGAAGTTTTCCAATAGCTTAGTTCCAGCATAATAACAAATATGAAACTAAAAATTATTCAAGAACATAGTAGCCAAATCACCAAATGAAGCAAAAGTGTTCCCAGTAAGCTCTATGTACCATTTGGCAGCATTTCCAGTAAAGGTGCGTTGAAAAAATCTTAACCTAATTGAATTATCAATAAGGGAGTTAGATGAGCACCATAAGTGGAAAGTTGTTACATGTTCAGCTGGATCCTCACCAGTCTTCCCTTCGAATTTTGGAATGTCCGATCAAAGCTTGGTAGGAACCAGAGGCCAAGCCAGGCTATATCAAATTGGATCGTTAGTCAATTTCAAAAGATCTGGAAAATTTAGGGTTGCTAGGAATGGTAAGCGTGGAGGACCTTGAGAATTCCATTCATCATGAGAGGAAACAATTTGAAAATAATAACCTGGATTTTTTGAGGCACTAGGCTACCAAGGATTTTTCATAGAAGATACTGAACAATAATGAAAACCTTGTGGTACAGATAAATTCGGAGTAGGACCTCCTCCTATCGAAGGGCTACCATAAATAGGAATGTTTCTTCAAATCGAAGTATTAAAAGAAGATGAGAGCCCTTGGTAAGGGTTCCATGCATTAGTGAAGGGATAAAAACCCTAATAGGTTCCTACGGAGGAGAAAGGCATGTTCCCCTATTGACTAGACATAAAATTATTCCCAGTTCCTAAACCACCAAAAGCAGGGTTCTGGCCTTGAAAAGTATTTAAACCTTGAACCCATTGAAAATGATTGAAACCTTCACCTTGCGCGGAGAAAGGAAAAGAACCTAAGGAAGGATTAGAATGGGGGATATGATCACTTCCAAAGGGAAAACCCTGAAAAGATGTTGAACCACTAGCCAGAGAAGACATAGGTGTGGAGACAGTAGATGAAGTGGTGAAAGGAACTGATGGAATTACACTAGAAGGCATCCCAAATGAAGATGAACCATTTTGGGAAGAAAAATATTGGGTTCCCCCACTTGAAGATGGAGTGGAGGTAGAGCCAAATATTGCAGTACTAGGAGTGATAGTTGATATAACAATTTTACCTCCTCCTTCTATTGAAAGAGGAGTATGCACACTATAAGTACTCATAGTCGAAATTGTGTTCCCAACAGTGGTTTTCGAGAGAAAAGAAGGATAAAAAAGAGGGCTTTCCAGACTGTGAGTCGGGGTCACAATGTATAATATAACACCTAGAAAACCAAAAGGAAGAGGTGAAGAAGGAGTAACTAGAGGTTCAGAAATCTCTTCGACCTCAACTTCTTCTGATGGAAAAAGAACCCTAGAAAGGAGTGGAGTACTCCTCTCCAAATAACGACTAACACTAGGATCACCCTGTGAAATTATAGCCCCAAGCAAAGGACCACTCTCTGATGCGTTCACTGCTACTAATTGAAAATCACCAGCATAATTTCTCCTAATCCTTCTAGGAGAAGGTTTGACACTCGCAGGAGAAAGCCCACGAAGCCTCCTAGATCAACAAATTGATTGATTGTCCACTTTTAATTGTTAAGAGAACTTATACATACTCAAAAAATTATAAATTTATGGAATTCTAGGAGAAAAAATCACTCTCTAAAAATTTCCCTAAATATTCATTAGCTAATCAAGTAGAATTGGTGACTCCAATAGGGATTACATTCATGTAATTCCTAGTTTGGGTTTTTTCTCTCTGGATCTAGGTTTTCTATTTGGTTTGATCACTTTTCCAGTTTATTTGGTTCATTATCAATCCAGGAAATACCCTAGGGTGTGGGTTGAGAACCCCATCAAAGGAAGAAGCATACGGCAACAAGAAGCAAACAAATTTACAGTCCTAATGCTGAAACTAGTAAAATTGGAAGAAGAGGTCGTACCCATAGGTCCTACGATTGAAGGCAATCCCTCAGGGTTCAAACCCTCTACTTCTCCTAGTGCTCCAAAACCTACAACTCACTCAATAAAATCACATATACTAGTAATAATTGAAAGCATGTTCAAGATGTTAGCATTAGATCATATAATATTATAAGAAAAATAACATGAAATCATTAATAATAGGATCATAACATGTAAAAATCATTAATATCATGGTCATCAGGAAGGAGACAAAGCTTCTTTATTGATGAATATAAAGATGTGTGGAGGAACACCACCTGATTCAACCATGACTACAAGTAAAACCGTACTCCAGATCCATCCATCCCAAGCCTCAACAATCTCCTTCCAAAATCATACACATCATGTCATATAAGAGGAATGAATGTCTCCATGAGGGAAACAATGGTTTCCAAAATCTAGGAAGCGCAAGAGGCACAAGGATAAATCGGACTTGATCAGAGAATAAATGGCTATAATATCAATACCTATCTCTCTCCCCCCATAAGGCCTTTCCATGAGGTGTATTTATACCACCCCAAAATAGTTGTTTCAGTTGGGATATAGCTAGGCCACAGGTTTTTTTAGGTAGGCTTCCAGTGTAACTCATCAAACCCACCCATAAAATAGGGAATTATATATTTTTTCATATTTCAAATTATATACACGTGTTGGGTATAACTGGACCCACCTGTGCACATGCTTTTGAGAGGGGAGAGTCACGTATGGAATTCAAAATAATTTTTTTTAGGTAAAGTACCAAGTCTGAAGGGAAAGGGCTTCCCAAGGCCATGACTCATAGCATCAAGTATATAGAGGTGGAAAATGATGCTATAATAGCCATTGGAAGTCGTAAAGACCTCGATTTGCAGATTTTGGGTATAATGAAGAATAATGCTCAGATGTGTCAGAATATTCTAAGACATAGTTGGAACCATCAAGGAAAGAGAATGATGGGAACATATCACCATCATCCCATGGTAGTGCACATTACAGAGGAAGAGCTTAGAAAATCTCTCATCACCATAATTACACCAGAGACAACCAAACATTGTTGAACTCGTCTAGGAAAGAGAATGATGGAAACACTTCACCATGATCCCATGGCAGTGCATATTGTAGAGGAAGCATTGAGGAAAGCTCTCATAGCCATAATTTCACCAGAGACAACCAATAAAGTTATAACAATTCTCGGTATGCTAGTGTTAATTTTGATTACAATCATGTTGCTAATAACGAACATAAATCATCGCATCGAAAAACATGTAGTTTTTGCGGTTTACATAACCATGTGATTGTTGATTGCTGGAAAAGAATGGCAACATGAAAGAGGATGAGGCATGAAATTCCTTCTCCACATAAAGAAAATAAGAAGGTAAATGGGGTCTGGAGGAAGAAGACTTATTCTAGTCATTGTGACATAGGTGCTCATAAAAGAGCCACGTGTTGGAGGCTTTATCCAAAGCAAATTATCAAGGAAAAAGCATTCGTGCATGAACTAGTTGAAGAAGTTGTTTGACAAGGGAATCTACCATAAGAGATAACCCATTCACTTTGATAAGTGAGAGATGGTTTTTCTAGATGTGTGTTGAAGCCTAGAAAATCTCTGCTTCAAACATTGGGTAACACCACCCGGTTGGGACCTTAGGACAGCTCCTTATCCGTTTGGTATGGTGGCTCCGACTGGATTGAAAGGACCAGTTTCCTTATAACTAATGAGTTGATGATGGATTGATTTGGATGAATGAAAATGGAACTAAACGACTGAAATGAAACTATCTAATCTAGTTTAAGTACTGATAAGGAAATTCTAAGACTAACTCGGGTATCATATGTGAATACAACTTAAAATTATTCCAATTTAACAATAACCATAAAAATGTATTAAAGTTTAATTGAAATGTGCAACGACAAATAAAGATAACTCTATTTAAGAATTTAAACAGAGTTATATTAGCATATTGTATTCATCATTGTATATCAATTTACATACATTTATGAAAGGTGAATATTTCTAATATAATAAAAAATGATATATAAAGAAATATTGTGAAAATGAAATATATATAAATGATAGCAAATTTAAAAGAGAATATCATATAACAAAATAAATTAACAGTGAATAGATAAAAATACCTTATCCATCTTGAAAGTTTCAAATGGAATCTGATACTCTGATCCAGTAATTTCCAATGAAAAATCAAATCCAAGGTACAGAAATGCAACTCTTTAAAAATAATTCCGCACAAAAATCACCAGATGTGATCCTTTATAAAATATAAGAGTCAATGGAGTACCGAAATGTAATCTCCAAGTCCAAAAATATTACAACTCTGGACCCCTTCTCCAATGCATGAGAGGGGTTTAAATATGACATTACATGAAAACAAAATCCTACTACTACTGCTACAATCTATTAACTTTAAAAACAGAAATGATATCTTTTGTGGAACTGATTCATTGCTTTCGCTTCTTGTTCAATGTAGCCAGGTGGCAAATTTCCAGCATTTCCTGGACCTCCGATGGACGACTCATCTTGGAATGTAACTGTCCGGCGTATGTGGCATCAGAGAATTCTGGAATTAAACAATCAACAGCATTTGATAATATTTTAATAGCTAATTGTTGATTGAGTGGCTTAATCAGATAAGTCCACATATTATCCCAAGATATTGTTTGAAGTTTGTTGATCTGATGATTTTTATTAGTTATTTCTTCTTTCCATCTGCAATCGGCTTCTTTAACTTTGAGTAAACTGCCCAGAACACAATCTGAAATTAAATTAATTGCATACAAGCTGTCATTGATAAATTGTGTTATATTACCCATCATGCTTCTAGCTCTTGATATAGCTCTATCATCTTTCATTAACTGTTGTTCCCACTCTGTAAACAATATTTCTTTATGTCTTTCTTCTATCCTAGGAAGATTAGCTTTTCTACCTTTTTCTGTGTCTTGCCAAGTAAGAAATTCATAAATATTTTCATCGGCGTTATCAATTTCTTGCTTGAGAGTAATTATGTCCTGGATCAAAGATGATGTGATATCAAACAATGGTTCTGCTTGTGTCAATTTTGTAAAAAAATTATTTAACTGCTGAGACAACAGTTTATTGGCTTCAAGAGCCTCTGATTTGAATTCATTTAATTTGGGGAAATCCTTGAACTTATTTAAAGCTGCTTGAAATTCTTTTTCTTGCACAATCTTTGTATTCTTCTCATCTTGTAACAAATTTTGTAGCTTTGAAATTTCTTGATTCAAATGTTGCCATTTGCTCAAAGCCTTTTCATCAACTTTCTTCTTTTCTGTGGCAAGCTGCTCTTCTATCTCTTTAGACTTGAGTTACTGATCTTGTAATTTCTTTTCTAATTGAGCAATCTTCTGCTAATTTTTATTAGCTTGTTCTTCAAGTAAAGCTATATGTAGATCTTTCTGGGTCATTAACTGAGAAACTTCTGCAGCTTTATCTATTGTTGCAGCACTGTATGCTCCTGCATATTGGGACAGCTTAGTGAGATCCTCAGATGGATTCACTTCAACATTCTTATAAACAATGTTCATGAATTCCTCCTGTGAAGCAGAAAATGTGTCTTGATCAATTCTCCTCCTTTTTCTCTGTTTTTTCACAATAGCCTTATGTTTAGGGCTATAGAATATATCCAGAGGAGGAATTTCCTCAATTTTCAATATAATTTGTCCTGTAGGATGTTCGGTAATGATTTCAACATCCTGATCTTCTGGCTCTTTCTCTTTGGGATCATCCTGCAGTCCTAATTGATGAGAAAATTGATTATATTGTTTCAAAAATTGTGAGGAAACATTAGGATCAACAGAGTCTACTATTTTCTCAGTAGTTTTGTTTCCTCCAAGTTGTGTATCTGATTTCTCTGTATTTATTTCTTGTTCATTAGTTTTGCTATCTGATCCTTCTTTTTGACTATGCACATTAGTATCAGTACTTGTGCCTCTTTCTCTGTTTGAGCTGTGGACTGCTGATCAGTATTTACATCGGGTTTGCCATCAGTATTTTCTTTCTGAACATTGGGTTTGCCATCAGCGCTCACATTTTCAGTATGTACATGCACAATGGGCTGGCCAGTAGATGATTGTGTAGTGACCTTACTGGTAGATGTTTCTCCTGCTATTTTTCCAGATGCATCCTCTGTTTCTGACTCTTGCATAGGAACTCTTAATTGATCTAGAGGAACTTTCAACAATCTTTGTCTTCTGAATAACATAAATTTATTCATCTCTTCTTTTTGGAATTTTTATTTGGCCAAATTATAAACTTGAGAAAATTTATCTAATGAAACAAACAAATCATCAAATTCATCTGGTTCATGCTCGAATCGAGCAATCGAAACTGAAGAAGTAACATTAAAAGCTATCTTTTGTGGATCATACTGTCTCCCTGGGATTGTTGTGAATTTTAAGTCCTTTATTTTGACGACTTCCTTTTCTGCATGTTTGAAGTCATTCAAAGTAAAATGTCCACAATTGAATGGAAAAGAAGGCCACATTCTTTTCTTATTGTTGATCAGAGATCTGTACATTCCTTCAACTGTTAATTGATAAGACATTTCTTGGGCTAGAAGTTTATCTAGAACAAAAAGAGGGAGAACATGGGGTTCCACAATACTCCCGAAAATCCTGACATACATGAATTTTTCTTCTCCAAACCAATCTCCTATTGAGGATAAGTCAGTTTTAGCTTTGTCGGAGAATCTAGGAGGGAAGCGATTGAAAATGGTTTGAAAGACTGGGATAAGGAAACCATGACATATTCTATAAACATGATCTTTGAAATGAAATTTCCAAAGGAGTTTATGATATATATGAATCGGAGTAGGATCTTTAGAAGTCCATTTCCATCCTAACAAGGGAAACTCAGAATTGAAACAAAGGGTGTCTAGAATATAAGCATAGAAGAAAAAGGGAGTGGCATTTCCAGCGTTTTTATCTTGTCTATATTCGAGTATCCTATTAGCTATCCTATCAGAAAGAATGACAGCCTAGTCCATAATTTCGGAATTGACAGCAGCAAGGATTAAAGGAACCATTTGCATAGAAAACCTAGCAGAATTGTCATTACCAAATAATCTACACATCATGGCAGCGGCATAGCAGTATGGGGGTAAAAGAGAATCTACTGAATACATACCGGATGATTCATTTTTGTGCTTTTCAGGAATTTTCCTCCATTCTTTGATAGGTTCATATTGAACCTTATTACTGTCAGCAAACTCTTTGAAAAATTATTTGTTATAAACCTTCTGCGGATCAGGGAGATGATACATTGCCTTAATGTATTCTGCTTTAAATGATCCAAAAGATGCTCCAGAAGCTGAAATAAACATCCTGTTCTTAATTTCTACATTATCGATGACTCATCGAATCACATCATAATAAGGAATGATGTTTTCTCTGGCTACAATTTGATGTAGGAATGAATTCACAAGTGTTCTTTCAGTAATATCAGAGTCGGAATCTAAGTTATCTTCATCTGGAACTGATACCTTTTCTATTGTGACTTTAGGGTTTTCACTCTCAATCAGATTTTAAACTCCTTCCCATGTCATTTTGCCTAGCCCTTGACATGATGTATCTGTAACTAGCTTCAGCTTTACTGGCTTTTCCTTTGAGACTGTAGGAATATCAACAAACTTAACGGCACCAGCAGCCTTCATTCTTCTTGTTCTCTTCGACATTTCGGTATCTGATATTGTTTCCCTCGGTCTGCGAATGAAAGGGTTTAGTGTTCTTTGATTCTGCAAGGTAATAAGCTATCAGTCGTGATAAACAAGCAAGTGAAAAGAACAATTATAAAAATTATGAACTCACGATTCATTATTTATTGATTCCGTATAACACTTAAATGTTTTCCTTGGGTCACACTCATGTAAAACCAGAATCATAAACCAATATTTTTTTTTATTTGTTATTCAATGTTGAACGTGCTATTGGAGATTTGGCGCTTGTGAAATAATATAAATTTACCTATTTTTGAATTCTTCCGATGTGACAAGTGTATAATTTATGAATATCAATCGCATCGGAAATATTCAAATGGTACATAAATATCACAATACAAACTTCTCCGATTTCCGATTGTGATTATAGTATATTGCATCGGGGAATTTGACCACAAAGAATTTATTAGAAAGTGCTACGATTATGTGATTACGATTGATCGCATCGCATCAAAAATATGTAAAAACAATGTATAACATAAATCCTTTGCGATTGAACTAATCGCATTGGAGATTTTGAGCTTCTAAGTAAAACTTTTCTTTAAAGATTTCTCTGATTTCCGATTGCGATTACTGTTCATGGGACTTTTTATAATTGACTTGTTTTATATGATAAAGTCTTTTATATTTGATTGGATCGGAAGTTTTGAATGTTGTATTTTGTTTGTCCATGCTTGGTAATAAAGATATGCAATGAGTTTTTCAAACAATGAATCTTTATTTCTAAGTCTTTTATTCCTATATTAAAAGAAAAAGGGACCCTATTTCTAAATGAATTTTATTCTAAAATTTTGAAAAAAGGGAGGGTTGTTGTACAGTACAACAATTGGCGATTCACTGAAAGAAACAGTTATCTCTAAAAAAATAAAATGAATACTATATTTCTAGTAAGTAAAGAGTTTTAAGATAATGAAAACTATCTTAGGATAATCAAAATAAAATCTAACTATGAAAAAGAATAAAAATTACTTACAATTTCTTTCTAATTTCTTAAGAATAAAAACATTTTTGGGTTATCTCAAGATTTGATTGGTTGTTAATAATGAAGTAAGTGGATTTCTCCAAGTTTGGTTTTATAATATACTCTATTGTCATAGGCATTGCCTCTGCTGCCTACAAACATTCATAGTCTCTACAGGGTTACCTTTTAATCATTAACTTATTCATTGTCCCATCCAACTTAAGATTATGACTTTTCAAAAGATAAATTCATAAGACATTATCTCATGTTTTTGTCTTTTACTTATCTTTTTAGTTTTAGAAGCCATTGTTCTGGTTTGGTAGCCAGTTAATAACAATGCCATTCACTAGTTGTAATTAAACTGAACAAGTTGGCTCCTGATGAGACCCCTTGTCTTATATTTATAAGCCATTACCCTGTTTTGATATGCAGTATTGGCAATGTCAGTTTTATTACTTCTTATGAACATGGTAAGCAGGCTCGTGATGAGACCTCTTATCTTTTAAAATTTTCATATAATTTCTTAGAATTACATTCTAAAAAATCACAACTTAAATGGATGGGGTGAAATAGTTCTATCCTTAAGAATCAATGGATGAAAATTTTCAGAGCTTCTTGAGTACCAATACTTTGAAAAAATATTTACTTTTATAGATAACCTTTCTCTGCTCAATAAACTTATAATGATTTACATTTTCCTCAAGTTTTCAAAAGATCATGCAAATGATTTGAATAATCTTTCAAAGTTTTAACATCTTATTTTAAACTATCTAAAAATTGTGATCATCTCTTTAAAAATTCTTATTTACACAAAATAAATATTTATAATATTCTTCCTAAGAAATTTTCTAATAGTAAACAGTCAATTAGAGACTTATTAACAACCTTTATTAACAAAATAATAAAAAATCTGCAGAAAGGAATATGTACAAGTAAGAAGGGGTTACCTTCTTATGAAAAGAATTTCTTTAAGACAAGCCCATTTACAGGAAGAGACTCCCTCTTTCTTGTTAAATCTTGAAGTATGAATGTATTTGAGCCTATCTTTTCAATAATCTGAAATGGTCCAAGCCACATTTTCTGAAATTTGGTATTCTTACCTTTTTCTTCATGTGCTTTATCCCACTTCAGAACAAGATCACCATTTGACAAAATCTTTGAGCTGGTAGAACTTGCATCAAAAGAAGATTTTACAAGCTGTTGATGTTTTTCATGAATGATTTTTGCTTTATTTCTATCTTCTTCTAATTTAAGGATTTGATCGTATCTCAATTGAATGGATGAAGAAGGATTTTATTCAATGAATTGCACTAGGGCTAATGATGGGAGAGTAAGATTTCATGGTACTACAGCTTCTTTTCCATAATCCAAATTGAAAGGTGAAGTTCCTATTAAGATTTTTGAGTAATACGATCATCCCATAGTGCAAAGATTTAAGACTTGTGCCAATTCTTTTGATTTTGATCAATGGTCCTTTTAATAATTTTGATAAGATTTTTGTTAGTGGATTCAGCTAAACCATTACCTTGTGGATAATAATTTGCTGAATATTTCAATTTAAAACCTCTTTTGATTGAAAATTCCATTATACTGTTTCTATAAAAATAAGATGCATTATCAAAGACAAGAGTGTTAGGTACACCAAACCTGGTTATGATGAATTGATCTATGAAATCAATAATTGCATCAGAATTGGCTACCTTCAAAGGGATTGATTCTACCCATTTCGTAAAGTAATCTGCTGTTGTAAGGATTTATTTGTGCTGTTTGGAAGAATGAGGTACTATCTCACCAATAATTTCAAGCCCCCATTGCTCAAATGGTTGCTCAATATTTACTGGCTGCAAAGGAAAAGCAGATTTTCTTTGTCTTCCCCTAGCAGTTTGACAAATTTTGCACTTCCTCACATAATCATGTGTATCTTTGAAAAGGGTAGGCCAATAATAACCAGCATGGATTATTTTGTGAGCTGCAGTATTACTTCCAAAATGATCTCCTGCTGGTCCATCATGCAATTCCTGCAACACCTTTTCAGCTTCAGTCTTTTCAAGACATCTTAATAGGATTGAGTCATAATTATTTCTTAATAACACATTATCAATGATTTCATATTTAATAGCTTTCAATCTTAAAGCACGTTTGTTCTTATAACTGATATTAGAAGGAGCATACCCATTTTTCAAGTAATAGATGAGATCAACATACTGAGATTCAGAATCTGTAACACTTATCTGACTAACTTGAATATCATTGTTTGGATCTTGATTTTCTGATATGTTATGAGCTCCTGCCAATAATCTGCAAAAACCTTGTGCTCTAACAATCTTAGCTGGCTTAATATCAATATCATATTCTTGCAAAGATGTTACCCAGTTAGCTCTCTTTTCTCCTACTTCCTTTTGAACTAATAATTGTCTCACTACAGAGAATGGGACAATGATTTTTGTATGTGTTTTCAAGAGAAAATGTCTGAAATGTTTGATTGATTTAAACACGACAAAGGCTTGTTTTTCAACATTGGAATAATTAAGCTCAGCTCCTTGCAGATTTGAGCTAAAGAAAGAAATTGGTGCTTCAATTTTTTGATCATTGAGCTGTGTTAAAACATCAGCATAGGATGTTTCGGTGGCCAAAGTATACAAAGTAAAATCTTTAGAAAAATCAGGGGTATTCAATGCTGGTGCATTAATGATCGCTTGTTTGATTGCCTCAAAGGCTTGTTTCTCTTTATGCCCCCATTTGAATACTGAATTTTTCTTGATCATATTTTGCATAGGAAAAACAATTTGAGAGAAATCGGGAATGAATCTTTTTACAAAATTGATTTTCCCAAGAAATGATTGCATGGATTTTTTATTATGAGGTAAAGAAATATCAGAAATTTCTTTCACTCTATCTGGATCAATATATATACCATATTTTGACACAACAAATCCTAAGAGTTTTCCTTAATCAAGAGCAAAGAAAGATTTCTTTGGATTCAAGGAAATACCAAACCTTCTACATCTTTCAAATATTTGCTTTAAATCATGTAGATGATTGACTCTCTTTTTTGAAAATACTGTTATGTCATCAAGATAAATAACAATTGATCTATTGATCAGACCTTTAAATGCTATGTCCATGGCTCTTTGGAAAGTTTCTCCTGCATTTATTAGACCAAAAGGCATTTTCTGATAAGCATATGTTCCCCATTTGGTTCTGAAAGTGGTTTTCAACCTCTCCTCTGGATGAACTAAGATTTGATTATAGCCTGAGAAACCATCAAGGAAGGACATGAGTTCAGAACCAGCTACTTTTTGAAGTATCTGTTCCATGGTTGGCAATGGGAATTTGTCTTTTAAACATGCCTTGTTTAAATTTCTAAAATCAATACAGATTCTTATATCACCATTTTTCTTCCTTACAGGTACCATATTGGAAACCCAATTGGAATGCCTTACAGGAAAAATGATTTTGGCTTTCAAAAGTTTATTAAGTTCTGATTTGATTTGAATTTTGAGATTTGGATGAATCTTTCTTAACTTCTGTTGAATAGGTTTAATATTAGGAAACATTGGAATTGTGTGTTGAATAACAGAAGTATCATAGGTTTTGTAATCTTCATAATTCCAAGAAAATATATTTTTATATCTATTCAAAAGTTTAATGAAAGCATTTCTTTCCTCTGGAGTTAAATTGAGTCCTAAATTAACATTTTGAGGATTAGAATCAGGGCCAAGGTTTACTAATTCAAACTTCAAGGTTTAAGTCTTTTATTCCTATATTAAAAGAAAAAGGGACCCTATTTCTAAATGAATTTTATTCTAAAATTTTAAAAAAAGGGAGGGTTGTTGTACAGTACAACAATGTGTTAGCTTGTCATGGCCTTATTTTTGTAAATCGTGCATTGCAAAATAATTGTAAAAGTGATAATGTGTTTTCCATCACTTGTTAAGCAACGATCATTTCTTGGCCTTGTATTGATAGCTGGGGTATTGTTTCCATTTTGATGTAAACTTGACCATAGAGTATGTGTTAGAAACTCGTGGAAAGTATGGGAAGATTTGGTCGATATTAGTCGTGTAATTGAGCATGTAATTTGCAAAATATTTTACTACGGGTTTGCAAAGTGTTATCACTTAGAAAAAGTGAAACATCATTTGACATAATCTTAGAAGTTCATTTGTCAAAGGTATGGTCATAGAGTTCATTAGGAAAATTAATTTTTTTTCATATTAGCATATCCTAAGGTCTAAACCCACCCCCATTCAAGTCATATCATGTCCCATCAGTCATCATTTGCTGACATATTTTATTTCCCAAGATTTTGAATTCGAAAAGGTCGCTTTAGTCAATTTTTCTTGTTTTCGTAGCGAATTACACAGTAAAAAGGCAGTTTTCATTACAAAACTGCTAATACTTTCGTAGTGAAACTGTTAGGAAATGAACTAACTACACTACAAAAAGAGGTTTTTATATTTTTCTTTTCAAAATTGGTGCAAGGTGTTAGTCAATGATTAGAATTGTTAGGGTGGATGTCATTCGAGTCAATTAGGGTTAAATCAAGGTACAAAGGTCATGGTTGAGGTCATTATTAATATTTTTAGCATGTATGAGTCATGATTAATCCATGTGTTGTATTTGAAACTTTAAAACATTACCCAATTGAGTCTTTTTTCATTCTCCGCTTCATCTTTGCATGCTACTGAGTTCAGGAGAGTTGTTTCACCAAGCCAAGCTGGTTGTTGGCATTTTCAAAAGTTGCAGGTGTCACTAATCAAGTGAGGCAGACAAAGTATAAAATCACCATAGCTGTAAAGAGGAAGACCAACAAATGTGGTCACTACCTCAGATATGAGCCATCAGACATGAATTTGTCGAATGAAGACCCAACTTCCTTAGAAGTTTTCAGAAGAACAGGGTGTTTGTAGTTCTGTCAAATATTACAAGGGTGCCATGTGCAGGTTTCTAAGGAGTTTGCTATCAGTTGCAATGGGATAGCTTCAAAGGTGGGAATGTTCAACCTCATTGTAACACCAGAGACCATTGCAGCAATAATAGGAATCCCTAAAGGAGGAGAAAAATGGTTCAAAGGCTTAAATTTCACCATGAAGGACTGTAAGGAATTTATCAAGCCAGAGTGTAGTGATATTGATCTCACAAATGCCATCCAAAGGAGATACATGAAAGACAATTTCCCAAAGCTGCTGCTAATCATTCAGAAGTACTTCACCTATGAAGGGAGGCATCATATGGTTTATTCCTACCACCTCAGGCTTCTGCTACATTTTTTTGGTAAGAGATCTCTTGATTTACCTTTTTACTTATACAGAAGCTTAGCTAAAATTTCATACAGAGTTCAAGCTAAATCTGAAGGAAATAAAACCTCACTCTTTCATCATGGTTTAATCGAGTTTCTGGTATTAGAAGAGTTAAAGATATTAGGAAGAGACTATTCATCTTTTATGTTCATCAGTGGTTTTGAAATAGATTCCATCACTCCTAAAATAACTCCTAAACCTAGAGATATAAGATCACCTTCAGTGGCAGATCAAATTGAGCTACTGATCATGGAGACAGAGCCATTGTAGAAAGATGACACACCCAAAGTTACACCTGCAAAACAAAAGCCAACAATGAGAAAACATGGCAGCAAGAGGGTTACAAGAAGCCAAACAGTGGCTAAGGGTAACTTAGAAGACATTCTACATGCTATTAATATTGAAGAAACTCCCATAGTCCAAGCTGAAGATATAGATGAGGGAGGAAAGAAGCTCAAGAAAGCCAAAACAACTAAGAAGTTAGAGTTTGCAGGTGAAGATGTTGGATTCATGATTCAAGCTAGGAAACCAATGACAAGACATGCCAAAAAGGTTTTGGAAAGTAGTAAAGAAGCTCAGAAGGTCACTAAAACTGTCCAGCCACCACCAAGCATCATTGACCTGTCATCACCTGCAAAAGAATATATGGTCATCAAGAAAAAGAAGGGCAAAGAGAAAATCATTGAAAAAACAATGATTGAAGTCCTTAAGGAGCAGTTGAAGTTGAAAATGATGAAATATCAGTCTTAAATAAAGAGGCAAAGAATCACAAGGTTCAGAAGGTACAGTTTGAAAAAATGAAATATATTTGGGAGGATCAAGTCACAAGTGTCTCTAAGACCTTGGAAAACACAGAAAAACTGATCAAATGGACGAAGCCATTGAGCGGAGAGGTGAAAAATATCAGAAAAATGAACATGCACTTACAGTCTAAGAACAAGACACTAAAATAACAATTCAAATACCTACAAGAACAACTGAAACTGATTCATGAAGAACTGGAGAAAAAAGGTTTGAAGATGACTGTGGTTGAGGAGCCCATTTCTCAACTAATCATTAATGAAGAGAAAACACCACAGGGGTCCTAAGTTGAGTTTGAATGTGTTTTAGAAGGTTCATGGCATGTTGAAGATCAATTTTTTACAGCTGGAGGTCACTTTTTGCAGTTAGTCTTGAAATCTGGAAATTCTACACTTTTTCACAGTTTCGTAGCGTTTCCTAGGCTTAAAGCCAGGAAAAAGCTATGAAAATTTCTGTAGCAGCCTTTTTGCTTCTAAATATACCTTTTTCAGTTTTCAAGAAGGGAGAATGGTGGTGATTATGTGTCATGGCTAGGTTGACATCATGGAACAAAAAAAGAGCAGATTTTTTGGGTTCAGAAGCTTCTTTTTCAACGCTACGAACGCTCACTACAAAACTGTCATGTTTTTGTAGCGAGCTATTTTTGAATGTTTTGGAGTAGCTTAATAATAGTTTTGGAGAGATGGACTCCTCCATCATGTTAAGGGACCTTAATATCAAAAATTTATGACTTGAAGGAAGTGTTGTGGAGACAAGTCATCAGCTAAAGCTCTCGTTGAAGATAAAGGTCACGCATTCCTGAAAAATAGGGTTTTGTTCCACATGTCTAGGAAGGTTTTTAATATGTAAAGGTGGTAATGAACCTATCATCTATTATTCGAGCATGTGATGCTTATTTTTAACTGAAATTTAACTGTTTCAAAGATAAGGTAGACTGATGTAATAAATAGGAGTTTGAGTCCTATTAGGAAATGTCTTTTTTAGGGTGTAATTGTAATTTTCCTGTTAAAAGATATGTTTTTCAGTTATGTGATGTGTCATAGGAAGAATTTGATGAATCTAGCCATCAGGAAAATCATCCTTGTTGTAAGAATGTCTATTTAAACACAAATACGCAAGGTAGTAAGGGATTGGATATTTTTTGCACCAAACTGTTGCTTTATGTATTTTGACTTATATCAGTAATACAAAGGACTTTCTTCTTGACAGACCTAAAATTCTCATGGGGTTTTTAATTTTTTCCTGATCTATATCTTTATGTTTACCACTTGCAGTAGATTTCAACCCTATTACTCAGAATTCATATGTTTATGCTCTGACTTCCTTTAGTAATGAAATGACTCTGTTGCTCTATGTTTTATGTTTGATTTGCCTCTTTTAAAGACCCTTATCTACCTCAGCTTCCATGTCAATAAAAATTGCCACTGAAAATACTGATTATTGACCCCATAAGCCCAATGGTAGCAATATTTCATTCTTTTAAACCTACATACATAAAAAACAAGTTACTTTTTAAATAGAGTTAGCCATCTAGTACTATCATAATCAAATATCATAAACCCATTTGAGAGAGCCCTCTCAAGCTGAAGAGGCTAAGCTTTAGTCAAAATCTGGTTTGAAACAGTTACATAGAGTTTTCTGATCAGCAGCCAATCAAGTGCAATTTTGTGATAACACAAAGGGTGCAGGTGTCGGCTCATCTTTTATGGCTCTGAATAATAAAGGTGAAGGGGAAGGAAGGGTGACTTGTCAGGGCAATTGTGGTGAAAAACATGTACACAACAGTTGTATATTATGTTCATGATTTTGGTGGACCGAAAGCTCCTTAGTGGGGAGGAATTATTGTTACTCAGGTAAATCCCCTCTGCGGACAAAGGCGATCCCACTAGCCCTAGGGTGGGTCTAGAAACAAGGAATCATGCTAGAGTTTAGGTTCCTAGATACTTGAATGAAAAAGGATGTGATAAGATGGCCTACCTATGGTCCAAAGCTATCGTTGAATCCTGTAGTGATGATGAGAGTCACTCGCTCCTGATCGAAGACAAGTCACAACCCTTTTTCCTATCACGCTTGGACACCTGCACAAAGATCAGAAAATGAAAACCACATACCATACACTAATTCCATTAAAAATCTACTAATCAGTCAGAGAATACTAGCATCTTGCATTTAATACAGATAAAACACAAGACGATAACTAGACAATAGTCACTTATATTAAGGTAGAAAGAAGAGATGCAACCATGCTCTGACGTTGCAGTCTCCTCCAACGGGGCTCGAGCGAAGCACGTCTCAAAGCTCATTGGGTAATTCGGATGGGATAGGGGACCTCTCGATGGAATTCCTTCTTGATCTACCTTCTCAGTTATTCGACTATGGCTTAGTTCTCCAAGTTCAACACTTCAGCTGCATAATCCTCTTTTTTCAGCTAGCTTTCATGATGTGAGAAAGCTCATTTATATAGGGGGAGAGGGAGAGGTTAGGATCCCTATAATCATGGAAGGGAGACCTATCTTCTATGAGTGTCCCATAAGAGGAGGAAACCACTACCTAAAGAGGGAGATCCGTGGTTCAACCAATTAACCACTTCCTGTGACTCATCCCAGAGGTGGTTGAAAGAAACTTCCACCTCTAGTCTGTTAAAAAAAAATTCTCAAAAAGGCTGGCATGGGTACAACAAAGAGACAGAGCATAAGCTGGCATGGCCTCTAGTGTACTTCCTCCACATTGGCACGGGGAGTGAACTGTCTACCCGCGCCAATACAAAAACATGGGTTTTTATGGGCTTTTTTAGAAAGTCTTCTGCAGGAGAAATGATGTTCTTGTATAGAAGGATGTAGGGAAGGTCCTTGCAGAGGATGACACTGCTCATAGGTCATGGGAAAGACTCTCCAATATGTGAGGTGAGGGATTGCAGGGACAGTGACAAATTGATGTGTAACATATGCCCCCTAAAGCATGAGGTCCGAGAGAGAGGGAGGGGTGAAATTCTTTATGAGAACGCGTTCGACCCAAACACTACTGTCGGAAAACCTGCAAGTACAAATACAACTGATACATCTGATATATGAAATGTGGTATGGGTGTAGCCATCCATAAATAGAGTTCATAAACAATGAGATCCAAGGTATGGACACAACCATCTAGCAGTAAGGATCCACAAATAGACTCAGGTATAGTCACAACCATCCAATCAAAAGAGTCATATAATAAGTCATAATAATCCACAAAGAACCTACAGCTTGGATTTCATCAGAAAAAACCTAGGGTCTTGTGCTCCATCTCAACCCGAACACAGTACAAATTCGAGCATGCGAATATGTGAGCTGAAGTCGAACATGAAAGAACATCATCTGATTACCAGCTAATGATGAAAGCTGTTAACAGACGCGATAGAAACCACCAATAATGACAATGGCTCTCAAGGTATGAAAGGTACAATCCATGGAATGTGAACATTGATCTAACGTCGAACACCCGCAGAGTCAGTCGATCAAAGGCCAATGGTGTGGAACTTGCGTCGAATGCGAAGAACCTGACATTAAGGCATGCAAGCTCCAAGGTACCTGAAGGGAGTCTCTAGATCAACTTCCTGGATAATGAGCTACAGTCGACAGGGAGTGACCTTGATTGAAGGTGGGCCATAATTTTTCCCACATCATTGACATGAGACAGAGGAACATGATGTTTGTGAATCAAGACCAATAGAGAATCAGAGGGAGGTTGAAAACTTCAGAGGCAAACTTCTCTTGAACATATTGGTGGCATGACACTGGATTTGGCAGCATTTGACATCAAGGGATCTGAGGTCATGGTGACATGGCAAAGAGCAGATGAGCGGTCAAAAGAGATTACCCAAACCCATGGAGGCAAACAAATAACGAGATGAGATGTCCCCAACCCGACACGAATGCAGACAAGTGCCATGTTCAAGAGCGACATACTGCCAACACGACTGTAATTTGGTTGCATTTTCCCCCACCATTTCTGGCGAGTACCACAATTATTTTTGAAAACAAGCTTGAAGGGGATAGCACGTGCTTGCAATGTAAGTTTTTCCTTCGAACAAATCCAACCTAGTACATTTTACGAGCCCTAGGAAGGAGGAACTCGAGTGACGTCATGACGACGGAGTCTGATGTCATCAATTTTTAACAAGTCTGACAAAGGGAGAACTCGACATCTTTTCATATTTAGAGAGTTTGAAAAGAAGGCACAAAAGAAAACTCTAGCATTCCTTTTTCGTAAATAGTCCCACAGATCCGAAAAGGTAGAAAACTGTGTCTGAGAGAACCTCTTAATCTCAATCAGCTAAGGTATTCCTTTTTCGTAAATAATCTATCGTAGCCCAAAAAATGGGTAAACATATACTGGGTAGATATCGTTTCGCAGCCAAATTAATGAGTCCAAAACAACAAGCAACTCGGCGATCTTTTCAGTTTTAGAGAGTCAGAAAAGAGCTGAAAGGTGACTCCAATAGTGAATTTTTTGTGTTTTTACCAAGTCTGAAAAAGTATAAAATACAACTCATCTCTTCATCATAATCACGCGAAAAACCTATCGCTGCACAAAAAGACGCGTGTAAAATGTATTCCTCGAAAATAATATGAAAATATATCGAAAAATATGTTTTAAAACCTATTTTAGGACTTTTAAAAGTTATAAAAGACCATTAATGGTAAAAAATATTTACTTTTCACTTTTACCTCTTTGCAGAGCAACATTGACCCATTTCCCTTGTGATCCTCAGGCGATGATTGTGAACAATCCAGTGGACCAATCCAGATTTCGTCTGTTTCAGGTAAGAGCTGACTCTATTTGCCATCTTTTAAGCTATATTTTTTGCATTTATTTGTCATTTGGGATCCTTTAGGGGAGGATTTGAAAATTCTAGGGCATCGCGGTTGGCGTGGGTTTTGGGCATGGACCCGCGCCAATCGACCCATTTTTACACAGGGGTTGCGCCAGTTGGCGCAACTGTTAGCCAAACAATTGCGCCAACCGTGCAACCCAAAATCCACTTTATATTTAAGAAAATGCAACCAATAGATTGCATATTTTGATACCCAAGGGGACTTCTAATGTTCTTATGATCAATTCATGTAGTTACTAAGTGAGAAAAGATGGTAATCAAGTGGAAGGAGAGAGAACACAGTGAAGAGGATGAAAAAGCAATGGGAAATGAACAATGCATGAATGCCCTCAAGAATTTTGGGCTCAAGAAGTTCTTCATGACACCATGTCTCCAGGCTCAGCCCAAATTTCTTCAGTATCTAATAAGAATTTGGTACAAAGATCAGGAAAAGTTCGTACTTCGAGATCAAGAGCTTGAACTTGAAGTTTCCGATGTGTATTTCATCACTAGGTTGTCACATAGGGGTGTAGTACCTATCTTAACCGGTACTCGACATTCCAGAGAAAGCATGGTAATGGTCATTGAAAAGGTGTGCCATGGGGCATGAAAAGGATCAGGGAGCGGCAAAGTGGATATCCAAACTATCCCTGATTTGGCACTAAGGGCAGTGCTGCACACTATCACGCAGGCTACGGGATCGTAGGCACCGCATGAGGCCATGAAGACACAACTTCTTCTTTCTTCAGAGTGTATGAACCCAAATTTGTTCAACTGGGCTGAGGCCATGACTGTCAACATCAAACGGCAACCCACTAAGTGTAAGAAGACCAAACTCAAGCAGTTTGGGTATGGGTCTATCCTGGTATCTTTTTTCTTGGAACGATTACCCATATTTCAGTGTCACGAGGTTATAGTCCCGGAGCCACCACCCAACGAGCCATGGATGGCCCGATAGGCAACACTGATTCCTAGAGCAGGGGGTGGCCAACAGATGTCCTGGAGGCCAGAGTTTTTTGATTGGCTCTGACGACAACTGATTTTCATGAAGGATTGGCCCTACGCTGGCACAGACTTCACCGAAGACCCAGACCTCCCACTCTCGGAGGGAGAGGATTGGGACGAAGAGCTTGGTAAGACTCATTTTTTATTTTCATGAGTTTATAATTTTTTTTTTATATATATGCATGTTCTGACAGTTATTATTATATTTATGCAGATGTTGGCCCAAAGCATCCTATAGGCATGTCGCCGGTAGCGAGGCGGATTCCTCGCGATTTCGATCCTCATGGTGAGGGTGGTGAGGAGGAGCTAGTGCAAAACCTGGAGGGGATCGCTCGTGGGGTCCCAGACTATGCTCGCTTGGATAATGTGCCTCGAGCCTATCAGAGGCATACTGTAGGGGTGCCGAGTCATATCCACCGCTTGCTGAGGTGGTTGGTATGGGCAGTGACGTGCTATCATGAGCACCACACCGATTAGACACTTATTTTCGCACATTTTTGAGAGACATGTTGTCTCACGATGTAACTGAAACAAACATATATTATTTTTTGTGGGTTTTATGACGCACATGATGCAAACAAATGATATATATATATATATATATATATATATATACATCTATTTTCCTGCACAGATCCTTTTACATGTGATGATGCTTGCTACAAATAATGCAAATTCCTAATACAATGTTTAGCTAATGTATCAGTTAAATAATATGCATAATAAGTAATGACCCAAGAATCAGGAAAAATGTTCACAAAGGGTATAAAACCAAAATATTTCATTTTTATGCAAGCTCGAAAAGAAAAGTAAACTATGCTTGAGATTGGTTTCATGTTGACACAATGCTTGAAACAAAAGTAAACTCTACTTGAAAAACAGGCATGTCCCCCAGCATGGTGACTCAATTTGAGGTGTACATGCCCCCCATGGTTCAATCCATAGGAAATGGAGTGAAGGTTTTGTTGAGCCCCAAAGATGTCCTTCTTTTCCACCATATTTCACTTCATTTTCTTTGTCCCTCATACATTACAGGCTTAAATGATCAATAAGATTGATTAGGATTACTTTAAGAATGTATATAATGAATAACTTGCTATGTTTTCATGATTTTTTTATTGTAGCAATTTTTTACTAGACTCGGCTACAAAACGCAATCATTCTGTAGCTAGTCGCCTATTCCGCAGACGTTCTCATGTTTACGCAGGTTCCAGGTGTCACCTCAAGGAAAAATTCATATGGTCGTATTCCACGTCACTCCCCCATAATTTCTTGCTCTCCACGAAGTCTGAGCTCGAGTCTACAGGTGGTTATGCACGTGGGAAACCAAAACTAGGAGACAGACTTCTAATAGGACAAGGACTGTATAGATGTCCTTAATCATAGTACGAGGCCACCACTAGATTCCTAGTTTGATTTTAGTTGGGAAAGACAATTATTCTTGTTTTATCTCAAAGACAGTTATGTAATTTTGTTATAAGTATGGCTCGGGAGACCGAGAAACATGAGCTATATTTATGTTTTATTGCTAGATCTCAGAAGACCGTAAATACTCTGTTTTGAAGAATTTCTCCTTTAATGAAAGAAGCATCACTTTATTGCAAGAGCTAAGTCAATCTTGAGTAGATTTGCATGCTAATCCGGTGGTAGAGGGCCCCTGCTACCTGAGAAGCTTTGTTCATATGGCTTAGATAAGTAACTTAGCCTTGTTTCATTCTTAGTTTAATCAATTTTTTGAACTTTGTGTTTTTATACTTACTTGCAGAAAATGCAACAGTTAGTCTTATCCTAACAAACTATTCCAAAATACCACTCACATTGGATGGGATATAACTATAGTATTTAGGAGTTAGTTGCATTTCTCTGAACTTAATGATTTTGTGCTCAATTACATCAGTTGTTACAGCTAGTCGTGATCTTATAAGCTCTTCCAAAATATCACTAACTCTAGATGAGACATAGCTGTGGTGTTTTAGAGCTTTGTTGTGTTTTTTTGTATTGTATGCTTTCATGCTCATTTACATAACATGTTGCAGCTAGTCCTGTTCCATAAATTATTCCAAAATACCACTAATTCCAAATGAGACATAGCTGATACATTTTAGTGATTAGTTGCATCTTTAGTCTAGTTGTAGTACTCCGGAGTTAGATGTCACTCTAGTTTAATTCTGTCACTGTGTTTCAAGTTTGATAATGGAACTCTAGTATAATCACTATACTTTAAGTTAGATTAGTGACATTCTAGTTCAGTTCCAGCTCACTGTATTTCAAATTTAGGCTAAAAGAATTCTAGTTTAGTTGTGATCAATGTGTTTCAAGTTTGACCAATTGCATTCTAGTTCAGTGTTATCCATTGTTCTTTAAGTTATATTAACTGTCAAAACTAGAATTCATGGCCTTCATTGTTTACAAACTAATCTTGTTCTGACTTTCTATTATTGCATCATCATATGGACAGGAATGAATTAGTGATATCAGTTTAAGGCCTTGAATGTTCTGCAATCTTTTTCAACTTCACAAATAAGCCTTTTTCCCAAAAAATATTTTAGAAAATATTTAACTTTCGAATAAGGCTTATTAGTGACAAGTTGAGCTGCATAATGGATTGATATTAGCATGACAAGTTAATTCAGAGTAGAAATCTTATTGTGCTACAAATAGTCTTTTCCCAATTGTGTTCCAATAAACTTTTAGCCATGGATGAGATTCTTTGTAATATTGTAAGATGGTTGTTTACTTAGGAGAACCTAATTTGTACTAAACTTGTCCTTTTCTCAAGCTATTCCAACATATTTCTAATGAATGAATTGGATGAGTTTATGTTATGAGTTATTGAGTTCATGTTGTGATTTATTTCTTTCTATGAGTCATTATCAAACTTTGCATTTTATGTTCTTTAGTATAGGTTTTGCTCTGCTTTTAGTGTGACCAACAACTGTTCTTTTTCAACATTTAGTTCTTTTCCTTCTTAACATAAACCACAAAACCAAAAACATCATAAAAACACTAAACACAACGTAGTGAGAAACAGATACCTAGGCACATATAGTGCATAGGCACATATAGTGCACCTCACTTCAGCAGTTTACTGACCTTGGTTGATAATTTATGACCTCAATTTAGGAACACTAAGTTGAGCAAAAAATTTTGGCGCCGTTGCTGAGGAAGTGTAGCTAGGTAGCCTTGTTTCTTACCTCCCAAAAATAATGACATGCGTAGAGAAAGAGACTCAAGGGGTAGATTCATAAGAAGCAGAAGCTTGATTCCTAGAATACCACTTGTTTCACCAAGACCAAGAGCCAGCACACCTCCAACTCAAACCCACATTCCATCCTTTACTGATCCTAGACTTCCAGAGGAATTAAGATCAGATATTCCATCAGAAAGACCTTCCACTTTACCCACTGAACCTGTCTTGGAATAAGATTCAAGAACCCCTGCTAGGGACTTAAACCTTTCAACTTCCACAGAAGAATCAACTATGGCAGAAGAAGGGGGAGGAGGAGTTTTTAATGGAGAACACGCACTATTTGGAGGGGGTAGAGGTAGAGGTAGAGGAGAAGGAGGTAGAGGTGCAGAAGGAGAAGGAGGCAGAGGAAGAGGTAGAAGAGAAATGGGAAGCTCTTTTGGGTTTCCTATAGTAGATGAAGAAACCAATACAACTATGAAAAAAATTTCACCCTCTGTCGTTCCAAACTTTTATGGACTTAAAACTGAAGATCCTGAAACCTTCCTATTTGAATTTGAAGTCCTATGTAGAACCTATGACTACTTACAAGATGCTCAAAAACTTAAACTATTTCCTTCAACATTGAAAGGAGCAGCATTGAAGTGGTTTAAGAGTTTGATCAACAGTTCTATTAGGACATGGGAAGACATGAAACAAGCATTTATAGAGAGGTATTTGGATTAATGTATGCCATTCAACCATAAGGAGGAAGTGTTTAAAATGCTACAAAAAGAGGATGAAAATTTGGAAGATTTGTTGGAGAGATTTAACTACAACATTAAAAGAGCAAAAATGGAAAACCTAGACCAAGACACCTTGAAAGCTCTCTTGTTGAAGACAATTAGGGATGAATGGTTAGATATCCTTAACATGATGGGAAAAGGGGATATATCTCAGCTCACATTACCTGAAATAGCTGAATTATTTATGAACCTTTCAAGAGGGAAATCTAAAACTGTAAAAGGACCAAGAGACCCTGCTCTTGCAAGGGAAAGTAAGTCTGCTTCTGGGACAGTAAGTATGGAAGAAATAGGACATATGCTTGGTGAGTTCAAATCTGATATCTTAGGGAGTCTTAGTGAACAAATAGACACCCTCAAGTTACAAAACAAGCAAAAATCTGAATCTGATGCCTTAGCAATCTTTTGTCCCAAATGTAGAAAGAAACATGCCTTGAGAGAGTGTCCTTTGGATGAAAAAGTTGTAGAGACTTGTGTAATTTGTTCAGAAAAACATGAGACCAAGAGTTGTCCTTCACTTCCTGGTCTTAAAGTTTTCTTTCAAGAAGATACTCCTACAAGTTCCACATAATCTCTCAATTTTGTCTCTAGAAGGCCTTGGCAAGGACCTCAAACACAAGGATTTCATGATCAGTTGTATAATCAACCCCCACCAAATTGTAATTCTTGGCAGCAACCTTGGCCCCAATTTCAAAATCAATCACAAACTTGGGCGCAAGGAGCACAAAATCCATATGGAAGATACTCTCAGTATTACCAATATCCACCATCCTATCCACCATATCCACATTTCCCTCCTCAACAAAATTTTCAACAAAATCCTCAAAATCCACAACATCAAAATCAACCACTTCCATTACCATTTCCTCAGAAAACAAATCAGTTGCATGCCCAACCCATACCAAACCCCAAAAATAAAAATCCTCAAAACACATACATGATATAAGGCCAATAGTTTCCAACTTATTTTATCACTCCTTTAGACCTTAGTGATGTTCAACTTAGTTCTGGAAGAATACTTGAAAAGAGGAAACCTTCTGTAATCATACAAGAGCAAGAAAATTCTGAGGAAGATTATCTACGGGTAAATAAAATTCTTGAAGAGAACACAACTTTCCAAGACTCAAATATTGAAAAATAAAAACAAAAAGAACCAATAATTTCAACTCCTATATTAGAGCAGCCATCAACATCCACTTCTACACCTCCCTTTCCAGAAAGATTACAAATTGATAGGGGTGTAGAAAAAAAAATTATGGTGCCTAATTATGATTTCCTAGATGAGCTGAGAAATGTTTGTATTAAGATACCATTATTACAAGCCATCAAGGAAATTCCAATCTTAGCAAAGACAATAAAGGAGCTGAGCATGAAGAAAACAAGATAAAGAATAAGAGAGATAAAGAAAATTCAACTGGCAGGAAAAATAGCAGATATCATGATGGGTAAGATGGCTATTCCAAAGTATCTAGACCCAGGAAATCCAGTTGTTAAAATTCACATTAATGGAATTGAGATCCAAAACACACTTATTGATTTAGGAGCAGCAATCAATATCATGAGTAGACAAATCATGGATAAAATGAAACTTCCTAATCTTCTTTTTACACCCACATTATTACAATTAGCAGACAGATCTGTGATCAAACCTGATGGGGTAATAGAAGACATTCCAGTGTCCCTATATTCTTGGGAGTACCCTGTGGATTTTATGATCCTAACTCCTAAGAATAATCTAGGAGGGCATCCTATTATATTAGGAAGACCTTGGTTAGCTACAGTTGATGCTTTCATTAGTTGTAGATCCGGTGATATGTACATCTATGATGGTAGTTCAACCAAGAAATTTACCCTGTATCCTCCAACAAAGACAATTACAGAATTAGATGATACTCAATGGATTGAGAATGAAGAAGAAATACAACCTCTCTTCACAATTTCAAAAATTAGTGAAGATAGCCAGATTCTGAATACCTTAGAAAACTTTGAATCCTCTTCGGAATACAAACATGAACAATTTCAAGAAGAATCCAACATTGAGTTTTTATCATCAAGACATATGTCTCTCTATTCCATGGATAAATTTGGCAGCTCTACAATTGAGATATTTCCAGGCAAAAATTTAAACATAAACAAGAACCTAGAGAAATCTCAACAAGAAGAGCTAGTCAAGATATTACAGAGACATTCTTCTGCATATGCATGGGAGTACACTGATATGAAAGGGATAAGCCCCAAGACTTGCACTCATCACATCTACATAGAGGAAAATTGTAAACCAATCAGACAACCTCAGAGAAGGATGAATCCAAATCTTAGGGAGATTGTTAAAGAATAATTGCAGAAATTATTGAATGTCAACTTTATCTATCCTATTTCAGATAGTCAGTGGGTTTCTCCTTTGGTAATTGTGCCAAAGAAAAATGGTAAATGGAGGGTATGTATTGACTACCGGGAATTAAACAAAGCTACTCTTAAAGATCATTTTCCCTTACCTTTCATAGATCAGGTGTTAGATACATTAGCTAGCAAAAAGTGTTTTTCATTTCTAGATGGGTTTAGTGGTTATAACCAAATTTAGGTAGCACTTGAAGATCAAGACAAAACCACATTTACCTGTCCTTGGGGTACCTATGCTTACCGAGTATTGCCATTTGGATTATGCAATGCACCTGCAACATTTCAAAGGGCAGTACTAGGAATCTTTTCAGATCTAATACATGATTGTGTAGAGGTATATATGGATGATTTCACAGTTTATGGAAACATATTTGAAGAAGCCTTAACAAACTTGGAAATAGTTTTAAAAAGGTGTAAAGAAGAAAATATTTCACTTAGTCATGAGAAGTGTTTTATGATGTTTACTGAAGGAATTGTTTTAGGACATCACATTTCAGGGGATGGGATTAGAGTTGATGAGTCAAAAGTTGAAGTCATCTCTAACTTATCTATTCCAAGTTGTCAAAAATATGTTAGGAGTTTTCTAGGATTCACAGGATATTATCGAAGGTTTATAGAAAACTTCACCAAGATAGCATCTCCACTTTTCAAATTACTTACCAAAGACTGTGAATTCAAGTGGAATCTTGATTTCCAGTTAGACTTTGAGACCCTGAAAACAAAAATCTCTGAAGCACCTATTTTAAGGGGACCTAACTGGAAGTTACCTTTTCATATTTCAACAGATGCCTCGGATACGGCTCTAGGAGCAGTATTGGGACAAAAAGACTTGATTCCATATGCCATCTACTATACCAGTAAAAATTTGACTCCTTCAGAGTTAAACTATACTGTAACTGAAAAAGAGTTTTTAGCTATTTTTCATGCCATAAAAAAATTCAGACATTATATAACAGGCTATGAAACTTTTGTTCACACAGATCACTCTGCAATTAGATATCTAATGAACAAATCAATTACTAATGGCAGAGTCATAAGATGGTTATTGCTTTTACAAGAATTCAACATTACCATTCTAGATAGGCCTGGAAAAAAAAACACAGTAGCTGATTTCCTATCTAGACTCCAAAACATCAAAGACAATACTCTAGTTGAAGATCAATTCCCTGATGAATATCTTTTTGCAATTTCCACTCAAACTCCTTGGTTTGCTGACATTGCTAATTATTTAGTTTCAGGGAAATTTCCTTCAATAATGAATGCAAGAGACAAAATAAATATCATTTATGACAGTGCAAAATATTCATGGGTTGCTAATGAGTTATACAAAACAGGTCCAGATTTTATCATTAGGAGATGTGTTCGGGAAGATGAGATGCCTGAGATCCTCAAGGCATGTCATGATGAACCTTGTGGCGGACACTTTGCTGATAAAAGAACAGCTTATAAGATCCTTCATTTAGGATATTATTGGCCATCCCTTTTAAAGATGCTAAAGAGTATGTCAAAAGGTGTGACAGTTGCCAAAGGGTAGGGAAACCTTCTCCTTCAGGTGAGATGCCATTGCAGCCTCAGGTACATATTGAACCTTTTGAGAAATGGGCTTTAGATTTTGTAGAACCTATTAGTCCTCCATCAAGACAAAAGAAATATATATTAGTTTGCACTGATTATGTTACCAAATGGGTAGAGGCCAAGCCATTACTTTCTGCTACTGAAGCATCTGTAGTTAATTTTCTTTTTGAGGATATTTTTACTTGTTTTGGTGTCCCAAGGGAAATTGTTACAGATCAAGGAGCTCAATTTACATCAAAGCTAGTGGAACAAATGATGGAGAGGTAAAAAATTAGACACAGAAAATCTACTCCCTATCATCCACAAGCAAATGGTCAAGTGGAATCTACTAATAAGGTCATTGAAGGGATCCTAACGAAGACTGTTCATTTGCATAGAAGAGATTGGGCAGATAGGCTTCCTGAAGCCTTGTGGGCCTATAGAACTACCTGGAGGAGCACAATAGGCCATAATCCTTATGAACTTGTTTATGGAAAGCAAGTTTTGTTTCCCATAGAGTTTCAGATTCAAACTTTCAAAATGACAGTTCAGCTAGGACTTGATCTAACAGAGGCAAAAAAGCACAGATTGGAGCATATTAATGAATTGGATGAGATTAGACAAGATGCAGTTCAGAAAACAAGTATAGTCCAACAGCAAAGGACTAGATGGCATGACAAATACATCAAGGAAAAGAAGTTCAAAGAAGGTGACTAGGCTCTCTTGTTTGATTCAAAGTTCAAGGATTTTCAAGGTAAATTCCAAACACATTGGCTTGGGCCATATGAAATTATAAGAATTTTTGACAATGGAGCAATAAAAATCAGGACAATAGATGAAGAGAAGGTGACTTTTCTTGTAAATGGTCATAGATTGAAGCTGTATCACAAGCCACTTTCAAGAGAAGAATTTGTCAAGAGATTTCAGGAAAACAGTGATGTGAAGTTAATGAAGAAGAATTTTTCTTCTTCATCAACTTAGTTGAATTTTCTGAATTCAAAAGCATAAAAAAAAAGAGTATAAACATGAAAACTAATCACTGATTAGCATGTTTATACAGAAAATATAGAGTGAAAATAATAATCTTTCTGACACTCTAGTTTTTCAAATTTGTTCTTTTTATGCAAGCAGCTATTACAAAATCATAAGTGCAAACCCATATTTCACTTATGATTCATTTCATTCCATTCATCCATACTCCACTTCACTCCATACTTCATTCATTTCATTCCAATGTCCACCTCATTTTCATTTCAGAGTTTTAAGAGTGATTTCTTTCTACAATTGAATAATACAGATCATAAGGTGCAAGTTATTTTCCATACTTCACTCCACTCTATAATTGAGATTCATTTCATTCCATTATTCACTTCACTCATACTCCATTACACCATACTTCATTATGGATTTTTAACTCATTTCACACAAACATTCCATTCATGTTTCAAACCTTTCCATTCCATGTTTTAAAACTTCTACAGGTACATTCTGCAATCAGTCAAACATTCTGCAGCCAGTCAGACATTCTGTAGCCAGAGATCCTGAAGGCACTATCTAGTAATCACTTGATTGAGCAACAAATTGATCCTGCATATCCAAGAAAACAAGAAAAATCAAAGGAGTTATGAGGACTGAAGACCAATGATTTTCAAAGGAGGACAAGGCATATCAAAACCAAAAGAAAAAAAAAATCAAAGGAAAGGCAAAAGTGAAAGTTATGAAATTATTATAGTAACGGATCATGAAATTTTAGCATAGTAAAGTCATGTATGATTCAAAAAGGTTATTTTAATTAGTCGTGTTGATCATGCCTATCAAACCTATCATAAAAACTTTGGACAAAATCCCTTCCATCTTGCCATATCCGATCATCATTTAAAACTTAACGGTTAAGTACTGAAGTGATTTGATCAGTCACGTCACTAGACCAAAGTATTTAATGATGATTTTGAATTTCTCACAAAATATCTCCGCGGTCTTTTCTTCCATGATAACTCTCAACTCATTAATCCGTGTGAATCACCCTCACCGCATTATACTCATTTCATAACTACTCCATATCATTTCTTTTCGCAGCCACTTCTTAGCCATTCCGGTCTTTAAAACAGAGGAAACACCTATGGAGTAAAAAATTCTCTTTAACAACCATTTTCACCGTGATCAGAGTTCCGCAGCCAATTCTTAGCCCTTCCGGTCTATAAAACAGAGGAAACATCTGTGGAGTAAAAACATCTCTTTAATATCCATTTTCACCGTGAGCAGAGGAGCAGTAATTTGAAGGTTGAAAAGATAAGTTATGGGTCTCATAGTAAGAACTGAACCAGTTGGAACCAAGTACTTGGAAGGCTATCCACAAATCAGAGAAATGCTACAGTAGGCTGGGTGGTTGCAATTTTTAGAAAAATTCAATGGTTTTCACAAAGAGGTGACTAAAACATTTGCACGGTCCTTCAATGGAGCGGAGGTCGAAATAGGAGATGTTAAATTCACCATTACAAAGGCTTTCATTGCAGAAGCAACGAAATTACCCAGGAAAGGAGAAAAGTGGTTCAAAAATAGGGAATTTCATAACGAGGCATGGAGGCAAGTACTCAAAACACCATGTATGGATGTTTCCATTTTTAAGAAAGGTATTCCCAGCTCTACACTGAAGAATAAATGGAGGAACATGTTGCTCATCTTGCAAAAAATTATAACTTGTGAAGGAAGATTTGGTAACCTCTATGTTTATCATATTCGGTTAATGATGCATTTCTTAGGAGAAGAAATCAATTTGCCCTTTTTCCTACTTCATAGTCTGAAAAGAATGGCCTCAAATGTACAAAAGAGGGTTCAATTTCTGGAAACAACCTTGTATCACCATGGGTTAGTCAAAATATTAATTGAACATCATTTGCGAAAAATGGGAGATAATTGGGGATGATTTTCTAGTAAGGAATCATTTTGAGGAACCCAAGGAATCTCCACCTAAAGGCAAACCCATAAGAAGAAGCAGGAGAAAGGAAATTTCTAAGGCTGTTGAAACGAAAACTGGTAAATCAATACAAGAGGACAGCGAAGAGATGATTTCTGAGAAATTGGCTCAAATTAAAAAGCAGCTTAATAATGAAAGAATAATAAGAAAATATGCCAAAGACAGAGGAGAAGGGCCATCTCAACCGAGACGGAGCCACAGGCTTAGAGGAATACTAAAGAAAACAGAGGTTAGACAAACTGGAATCATTAACATTGAGAATGAAGAAACACCTACTGCTAGATCACTTGACTATCAGTATGAGGAGGATTTTGATGAAGGAGCTCCTGAAATAGACCCAACACAACAAGAAATTTACAATTATGTTGAGACACTAGAGAAGAGAGCTTCAGAAAGTAGAGACAGAACTCCTAGTCCACCAAAATCTGCAATTGATATGCTAAGAAGAGATAAATTTGAGTTAGAAGTACTCAATAGGCATATCAAGAATGAGAATGAAATTTTAAGGGAGCATGTTAAGCTCAAAAGTGATATGAATACCACTCTATCTCTACAAATGAAAAAGTTGCACAAGGTCAGTGAAATATTGAAAAAGAAAAACAAAAAGTTAAGCAGGGCACTTACAAATTTGAGATTCAAGTTAGTCATAAGGAATCCCAGAAGGCCATTGACTATCAGGCAAAGTAGAAGAAGAGGCTTAGATGTCCTAGCAGAGGTCTCAGAGTACATGGAATAGTTGCATGAGGACATGCAAAAGCCTTGCAGTGGGGGTATGTTGAGCCCCAAAGATGTCCTTCTTTTCCACCATATTTCACTTCATTTTCTTTGTCCCTCATCAATTACAGGCTTGAATGATCAATAGGATTGATTAGGATTACTTTAAGAATGTATATAATGACTAACTTTCTATGTTTTCATGATTTTGTTATTTTAGCAATTTTTGACTAGACTCGGCTACAAAACGCAGTCATTCTGTAGCCAGTCGCCTATTCCATAGCCGTTCTCATGTTTACGCAGGTTCTAGGTGTCACCTCAAGGAAAAATTAATATGGTCGTATTCCACATCACTCCCCCATCATTTCTTGCTCTCCATGAAGTCTGAGCTTGAGTTTATAGGTGGTTATGCACGTGGGAAACCAAAAATAGGAGATAGACTTCTAATAGGACAAGGACTGTACAGATGTCCTTAATCATAGTACGAGGCCACCGCCAGAGTCCTAGTTTGATTTTAGTTGGGAAATACAATTATTCCTATTTTATCTCAAAGAAAGTTATGTAATTTTGTTATAAGTATGGCTCGGGAGACCGAGAAACAGGGGCTAGATTTATGTTTTATTGCTAGATCTGAGAAGACCGTAAATACTCTGTTTTGAAGAATTTCTCCTTTAATGAAAGAAGCATCACTTTATTGCAAGAGCTGAGTCAATCTTGAGTAGATTTGCGTGCTAATCCGGTGGTAGAGGGCCCCTGCTGCCTGAGAAGCTTTGTTCATATGGTTTAGATAAGTAACTTAGCCTTGTTTCGTTCTTAGTTTAATCAATTTTCTGAACTTTGTGTTTTTATACTTACTTGCAGCGAATGCCATAGTTAGTCTTATCCTTACAAACTCTTCCAAAATACCACTCACATTGGATGGGATATAACTGTAGTATTTAGGAGTTAGTTGCATTTCTCTGAAATTTATGATTTTGTGCTCAATTACATCAGTTGTTACAGCTAGTCGTGATCTTATAAACTCTTCCAAAATATCACTAACTCTAGATGAGACATAGCTGTGGTGTTTTAGATCTTTGTTGTGTTTTTTTGTATTGTATGCTTTCATGCTCATTTACATAACATGTTGCAGCCAGTCCTATTCCATAAATTATTCCAAAATACCACTAATTCTGAATGAGACAGAGCTGAGACATTTTAGTGATTAGTTGCATCTTTAGTCTAGTTGTAGTACTCCGGAGGTAGATGTCACTCTAGTTTAATTCTGTCACCGTGTTTCAAGTTTGATAATGGCACTCTAGTATAACTCTGTTCAATGTACTTTAAGTTAGATTAGTGACATTCTAGTTCAGTTCCAGTTCACTGTATTTCAAAGTTAGGCTAAAAGAATTCTAGTTTAGTTGTGATCACTGTGTTTCAAGTTTGACCAATTTCATTCTAGTTCAGTGTTATCCATTGTTCTTTAAGTTGTATTAATTGTCAAAAATAGACTTCACGACCTTCATTGTTTACAAACTAATATTGTTATGACTTTCTATTAATGCATCATCATATGGACAGGAATGAATTAGTGATATCAGTTTAAGGCCTTGAATGTTCTACAATATTTTGCAACTTCACAAATAAGCCTTTTTCCCAAAAACTATTTTAGAGAATCTTTAACTTTCGAATAAGGCTTAGTAGTGACAAGTTGAGCTACAGAATGGATTTATCTTAGCATGACAAGTTAATTCAGAGGAGAAATCGTATTGTGCTACAAATATTCTTTTTCCAATTGTGTTCCAATAAACTTTTAGCCATGGATGAGATTCTTTGTAATATTGTAAGATGGTTGTTTACTTAGGAGAACCTAATTTGTACTAAACTTGTCCTTTTCTCAAGATATTCCAACATATTTCTAATGAATAAATTGGATGAGTTTATGTTATGAGTTATTGAGTTCATGTTGTGATTTATTTTCTTGCTATGAGTCATTATCAAAATTTGCATTTTCTGTTCTTTAGTATAGGTTTTGCTCTGCTTTTAGTGTGACCAACAACTGTTCTTTTTCAACATTTAGTTTTTTTCCTTCTTAACATAAAACCACAAAACCAAAAACATCATAAAAACACTAAACACAACGTAGTGAGAAACAGATACCGAGGCACATATAGTGCACCTCACTTCAGCAGTTTACTGACCCTGGTTGATAATTTATGACCTCAATTTAGGAACACTAAGTTGAGCAAAACAGGTTTAAAACATGAGAGTAAGAGAGACTCGATTTGAATTTTACAAGATCTAGAAAAAACTCGAATTGAATAGGAACGTGTTTCATTGTTTTAACGAGGTTGACACATTAAAAGAGCTATCCTCGGGATTTAATTCATTTTTTAACGAGGTTGACATAGAAGACGAACTATCCTCGAACCAGCTTGTTTCATTTTTTAAGGAGCTTGGCCCAGGAAACGAACTATGCTTTGAAGACCATTCATTACGACGAATAAAAGGTCATAGATTACAAGCGGTTCAGCTCGGATGATAGAACATCATCTTGGAAATCAGGACCCAATGCCCCCAGCACACAATGCACAATGGTGCTATCACTGACTGTGGGCACAGGACAGGTAGCCACATATTTAACTTGTGGCAATGAAGAGACAAATGGTGGATAAAGACCTGGAAGGGATGACGGTGGACCAGATGTCATGTCAGGACCAATGAATGAAAATTGATCAATGGTCACAATCTGACCTTTGTGTGGAAAATGGATCACACGAAAGAGGGAGACAACTGCCCCCATGACATAAATATAGTCACGCCCCAAGATAAAATTGAAATCTAAGGGGCCTGGAACAACCATCACATCGATATGGATGGTTTTCCTTCCCAAAGTAACAGGCAAATTTGGAAGGATCCCTAACGGTTGACTGGTTCCTCTGTTAAAAGCCAACAGATTCTGGGTAACAGGCATAAGAGGTGGAGAACTAAAATTTTTCCAAGTAGTTGAAGGTATAATACTAAAGGACGCGCCTTCATCTATAATGGTGCTAGGTACGACCACATCAAAGGTCTGTACCGTGATCTCAACAGGCACATAAGACGGAAGGCGGTATCCGGAAAATCGACTCCAATCAAAGGAAGCGACCAGACTACTTGGAGGGGATACCATCAAACTGAGATGGTTGTCCCTCAGTTTTACCAGAGCAAGAGGAGAACTCTCTTGGACTTCCATCGCGGGAGTAGGAGGAGCAATTTCTTGAACGACAAGGACAGAAGAATCTCTCTTCAAGTCTGAAGAATATGAAGAAACAAGAAGAACATGGGGGGGAATAGATCCACTCTCAACGGAAAATACCTAATGAACCACAGATGGGGTCAGATCGACTGATTCCTTGACCAATGGTTGGTCGGGAACAGATTCCTGAACTTGAATTTTTGGGGGAGCAAGATCGAGCAAGGATGACGCTTGACCGATTGTGGAATCAACTAGTGGAGGACTCGAAGAAATCTTATGATAACGAGCCGTAAGGCAGGGTGTAGAAACAGTGGAGTTTTCCAACACTCTCTTGGCTTCATCCATATACGGACAAAGGTGAATGGGATGATGCCCTTCACACAACTTACAGGGATTGGTAATCTTGCCATGTTTTTTATGAGTCTTACCGGAGCTAGTCGAAGATGTGTTATCAATATGACATCCATAAGTCAAAACCAATGGCGGACGGTCGTTAGACCATGCGTCAAGTACCTTGGGAATTCCAGGGAGATCATGAAGCAAATGGTTACCTTTGCAGAGCATGCAAGGGAATTTGAATTTTTGTGTAAGTTCGGATGGTTCTGAAATGGATGGTTTCGTAAGCGCGGTAGCTGTAGTATTAGCCTCTCGTTTATTTGAATTCTTCTTCTTGGTCTTCTTCTTATTCTTAGCCACCTAGTTACTGGAATCCAGACTTTCACCAGGCAAAGTAGAAGAGGAGGACGAAGAAATAGGCGAAGAAGAGGAGAGGTCCACCTTAGAAGAAACATGATGTTGTTCTAGTGGAGGAGATGGTTGTACGGTGGACGAAGCGCTCGGGACCACCGAGGTTGAAAATAACCATACAGGCAACCCATCAGTTAACCCAGGTAGGGACAATGTTGCCATATAAGGAGCACCAACATTCCCGAAAGTAGGAAAAGGACCAGGATTCCCTTCGGAAGGGATTCCTGGGTTAGTGAACTTTGGAAACATTGCCATCAGAAGCAACCCAAAACAAAACCCTAAGGAAACTAACTTTAACCAGGAATATTTCGTGGGCAGTTAATTTTTAAGACATTGAAACAAAACTCTGTCGTTTCATATTTTAAGAGTTAAGAAACAGGCAAAAGGTGACTCTATCACTTTCAGGTTGAAACGAGCATGAAAGGATAAGTGCTCAATTATCTTTTCAAATTTATGGAGCCAGTAAAGATCGAAAATGACAACTCAGGTAGTTTAGGTAAAAGGGTGTACCAGGTTCCTGTGAACTGCCATATACACCTTGGTAATAAAATGAAAGAAGAATCAACCATGGACTTGACGTACGTGCAGGTAGTCTCCACGAATGCTATGTTTAGTGTATCACAGTTATAAGGCGGAAGACTCGGCTTCCTGCGGATAAGAGGATTTAAACCTATAGGGGTCTCCCTTTATATACTTGATGGTACAGTGAGCACAAGTCTGTACTAGCGCTGTCTGAAGCCAGATGGCGAGCGACAGCTGCTAGGTTTAAAGACGCCGAAACATGTCTCTAACTTAGACCACTAAATGTTTCGTTAGGTTTCAATGTGTTCTTAGGTTAATTGAATAAATTTTAAGTTGATCTTGTATTTATGTTTCAATTCCAAGGTCCTACCGAATGTTGGATCTCACAAATCCCTGAATGCAAGCTACATGCCATAAAATACCATTTCGTTCAATGAAGAGCTATCTACGAGAAGGTTAGGAATTTTCAAGCGATAGCAAATAATGAGAACACAAAGAAGAATTCACTACAGAACCTAATGCAAACTAAATGAGAACGAGAAATATTTCCTAGAATGTCGAATGCGAGTTATGCAAAAGATTTTCCAATTCCACAAGGCAAACAAAAATGCAAGTAAAAAATATCTTTTTTGATTTTTTCAATGTAATAGAGCAACCAATGCACTAAATAACATGAAAAACAAATCTTCACACTAGTTTGAGAATGCTAATACAAGAGTCGAAGCAAAAAAATTCAATCAACTCACAAGAAAACAAAACAAAGACTCAAACCAATGTCAAAATCTCTCAAATCGAAGAAAGATGTCAAAACAAACCCATAAATGCAATGTGAGCTCTACTTGGAGTGACAAGAAGCAAAACTGAATGAAAGAGGCAAGACTCATTCCACCAAATGCAATCACTCAAAATGGATCCAGGGAGCTGAATGCAATCAAGAAAATAACGAAGGTGGCCATGAAACAAGAGACCCAAACTCCTATAGGAGGCTCAGCATGCCAAAGCACTAGAAAGCCCTAAAGCAATGATGCTGAAAGAAATTGACAAAAAACCAAAGGAAGAAGGCTAATCACAGTCACAAACAAACCCAAATCATTCAAATCAGGTAAAGAAAACACCCAGAGACACCAGGATGGACCAAAAACTCCAAAACAGGGAAAAAATTAGCACCTACAGGAATTGGGACAACTGTCTGGCTGTAATCCGTACAAGACAAGGGATGGCGCGGGCGGTGAACTGGAAACAAGCACCAGTGGGCGCAACTGTCAGGGTGGAAACTGCGCCAATCAAGCCAACCTTGAAAAGATGAAAATTTTGGAAAAACATAGGTCAGATCTGATCCTCTGGGGCTGAACAGGGGTCTAAGACTCGGTAAAACAACCAGAAAAGGTAAGCTAAGAAAGCAAAGACCAAGAAGAATATCTAATAGAAAAAAGACAAACTCGCACTGATCCCCAATGGAGTCACCAATTTATTACTTAGGTAAATCCCCTTTGCGGATAGTGGCGATCCCACTAGCCCTAGGGTGGGTCTAGAAACAAGGAATCATGCTAGAGTTTAGGTTCCTAGATACTTGAATGAAAAAGGATGCGATAATATGGCCTAACTGTGGTCCAAAGTTATCGTCAGAGGCTGTAGTGATGATGAGAGTCGCTCGCTCCTAATCAAAGACAAGTCACAACCCTTCTGCCTATCGCGCTTGGACACTTGCACAAAGATCAGAAAACGACAACCACATACCATCTACTAATCAGTCAGATAAGACTAGCATATTGCATTTAATACAGATAAAAAACAAGACGGGAACCAGACAATAGTCACTTATATTAAGGTAGAAAGAAGAGATACAACCATGCTCTGACGTTGCGGTCTCCTCCAGCGGGGCTCAGGCGAAGCACGTCTCAAAGCTCGTTAGGGAATTCAGACGGGATAAGGGACCTCTCGATGGACTTCCTTCTTGATCTACCTTCTCAATTATTCGACTATGGCTTAGTTCTCCAAGTTCAGCATTTCAGCTGCATAATCCTCTTTGTTCAGCTAGCTTTCATGATGTGAGAAGGCTCATTTATAATATAGGGGGAGAGGGAGAGGTTAGGATCCCTATAATCATGGAAGGGAGATCTATCTTCTAGGAGTGTCCCATAAGAGGAGGAAACCACTACCTAAAGAGGGAGATCCTTGGTTCAACCAGTTAACCACTTCCTGTGACTCATCCCAGAGGTGGTTGAAGTAAAATTCCACCTCTAGTTTGTTAAAAAACATTCCCAAAAAGGCTGGCACAGGTACAAAAAAGAGACAGAGCGCCAGATGGCGCGGCCTCTAGTGTACTTCCTCCACATTGGCGCGAGGGGTGAACTGGCTACCCGCGCCAATGCCAAAACATGGGTTTTTATGGGATTTTTGAGAAAGTCTTTTGCAGGAGAAATGATGTTCTTGTATAGAAGGATGTAGGGAAGGTCCTTGCAGAGGATGACACTGCTCATAGGTCATGGGAAAGACCCTCCAATATGCGGGGTGAGGGATTGTAGGGACAGTGACAAATTGTTGTGTAACAAACTCCTGCTCCTCCTAAAGGCTTCTTGGTAAACTTCTTTTGCAGACATTTTGTTGCATAGGGCTCGTACTAATGGCATTGGAAGCATTTTATCTTTCTCAATTCTTTCGTCTTTCCATTATTTTTGTTGGATTCAAGTTTGTTTGGGTTCTTATTTCCTTTTCCCTTCTTCCTCTTTCCAATCAAGGAAAAATTTTCTTCGTCCCCATTTCTCGATGATGTCCCATCTCTGGTATTTTTCTTGAACTCTTCTTGAACCAAATCAGACCACAACCTTTCCCAATTTAGTAATCCCCCCCCTCCATTCACATATTCCTAGTAGTTGTGCTAGTATTTTGGAAGGCCTAGAAGAGTTAGGCTCACGAGGTCATCTTCTGCAATTCACCCCAACCCCTCCAAGTTCATCTTGAACTTGTGTAAATATAGAGAGATATTGTTGAATAGTATCATTCTTATGCACTCTAATGTTTTTAAGTTTGTCTTTCAGGGCCAATTTTCTATGGTCACTACTATTTTTCAATAGCTCATTCAGGGTCTTCCACATAGAAAATGGTGTCTCTTTTCCATGGATATTTGAGACCACATGTTCTCACACACCTTCCAAAATAATTCTCATTGCCTTTGCAACATCCCTCTTCCATTGGGTTAATTTTTGTACATCTGACTGTTGGGGTTTTGAGCAGGTGTGTGGGTCAGGAGCAGGTGTGTGGGTCTCAAATTCAGAAAATAATCATGCAGAAGGTCATTCATATAAACTAAATTTTCAATATAACAATAACATAGAATAATATGAAGCTATTATTTTAGGATTGAAATTATTGAAAAAATTAGGCACTAAAATAATTACTGTTCATGGAGATTCTGAATTGATTATAAAGAAGATTAAAGGAGAATATTCTGCAAAGCATCCTAGACTGAGAGAATACAGAAATGTCGTGCTTGATTTTCTAGAAACTTTTGTAGAATGTGATCTTGTTGTTATTCCTAGAAATCAGAATATCCTTGCTAATGGTCTGGCTTTTTCAACCAACACATGCAAAATTCCTTATCTCAACAGACAATATACAGTGGAAGTAAAACATTGTCCAACTATACTAGATAATATGAGTTTTTGGAAACTATTTGGAGATGACAAATAGATTGAGAACTTGTTTCATTCCAAGGATGAGTATGAGGAAAATAGCATATATTTAGAGTGTGAAGTAGAAAATCAAATAGTTGTAGCACATTTGGCCCAATTTCCGACGACCAATTCGTCATTATTCTGACACATAGGCGTCGCAAGAGCGACCGTTTGAGGTCGGGAAAAACATGGTTACATCGCAATTTTGACACTTCAATAAAGTGTCGGAAGAGAGACACTTTTTCTGACGTTTCCAAAGAACTGTCGCTCTTCCAAAATTTTCCAAACTGTCACTTTTCTGACTTTCCAAACCGTTGCTCTTCCGACGTTTCCTAAACCGTCGCTCCTCCGATGTTTTACAAGCCGTCGCTATTCCGACGTTTTCCCAACCGTCGCTCTTCTGACGTTTTTAAACTATCGCAATTGCAACGATATGTCATCCGACGTTTAAAACGTTGCTCTTCCGACGCTTATGTAACGTCTCTTGTCCGACAAAAAATTAAAGATATTTAAAAAAGAAACGTCGGTCTTCTGACATGTTAGGCGTCGGTCTTCTGACAAAAAAGTAATAATATTTAAAAACGAAACGTCGCTCTTCTGATGTGTAAGGCGTCGGGCTTCCGACGAAAGAGTAAAAATATTAAAAAATGAAACGTCGCTCTTCCGATGTGTAAGGCATCAGTCTTCCGACGCTTGGGTAAAAATATTTAAAAAAAGAATCGTCGGTCTTCTGACGCAAGGCTAAAAATATTTAAAAAATAAATAAAACAATCGTGTTAGTAACATATATAAACTTCACAGAGAACTATAGATGCTAAAGCGATGCCGACCCATCGTGTCACGGGAACGAGTGAAAACTTTGCATATTATATTAGTCACTATAATGGTGCCAACCAAATAGAACGAGCATTAAATTCCTCGTGTCTCCACAAAGGCATACGAATGATTGGGTGTGCATACCAAACCCACAGAGCACCAACTATGTGAATCATCATACCAGAGAGCGAACACTATATAAATTCAATGTTCCATGGTGTAATGATCGGATTACAGTTAGTCTTGGATTTCATTACTGAGAGTGATATAACGTGTCATCCTACTGAGATCACCGAGCCATTGTTATCTATTATCTAACTGTGATTTACTGTGTGAAGTTATCATATACAAATTATTATCATCACGCAAATGCAAGCCACAAAAATTTATAGCATGCCACTGTTATATAGGATGAATATCCAAAACACATCGAGCCTTTGCAATGTCATCAAAAAATGCAATAGATATTGAAATTGTATACAAATTTATCACCTGTAGTGAGAGTCATCTAAGTGATCCTCACGTGAGCTAATTAAATAGTAGAGTGAGTTTTTGTTGAACCACATAGAGTTATGTTCAATCACTGAGGCATCACAGAAAAAAGGATCCAAGGTTTTTATAAGCCACAATCCATACAAAACATGTTCATCAAGCCTTTGTTGACCATTGCAAGCTTCGACAAATTATATGCGAGATTTTGAACATAAGAACGAGCCATTGTAATCTACAGGTGCGAGTGTCACTTTAGATATATACATATAATCCATAGAGAATTGAAGATATATATTATTCATATGCGAGTTTCTATTAAGCCACAGAGACAGATTTGAAACACTGTGATGTCACAGAATATATTCATATTAACCACTCAGAAGAGGAGTCGAGCCACAGGAATAAACCTTTGCATCACAATAGAGATCATGGTTTTACACTTATATGCCCCGAATCTTGACCATTCCTTTGTAGTTTTTCAAAACTTAGCAACAAGAAACAATACAGAGGAAGACTTATATCCACAAGCCAATAGAGTGTCATTTTCAACCTCCTTTCCAAAGAACTATAGATGCCAAAGCGATTCCAACCCATCGTGTCATAGGAACGAGTGCAAGATTTTCATATTATATTAGTCATTGTAATGGTGCCAACCAAATAGAACGAGCATTAAATTCCTCGTGTCTCCACAAAGGCATACGAATGATTGTGTGTGCATACCAAACCCACAGAGCACCAGCTATGTGAATCATCATACCAGAGAGCGAGCACTGTATAAATTCAATTTTCCTTGGTGTAATGATCAAATTATAGTTAGTCTTGGATTTCATTACTGAGAGTGATATAACGTGTCATCCTACTGAGATCACCGAGCCATTGTTATCTATTATCTAACTGTGATTTACTGTGTGAAGTTATCATATACAAATTATTATCATCACGCAAATGCGCGCCACAAAAATTTATAACATGCCACTGTTATATAGGATGAAGATCCAAAACACATCGAGCCTTTGCAATGTCATCAAACAATGCAACATATATTGAAATTGTATACAACTTTATCACCCTGTAGTGAGAGTCATCTAAGTGATCCTCACATGAGCTAATTAAATAGTAGAGTGAGATTTTGATGAACCACACAGAGGTATGTTCGATCCCTGAGGCATCATAGAAAATAGGATCCAAGGTTTGTATAAGCCATAATCCATACAAAACATGTTCATCGAGCCTTTGTTGACCATTGCAAGCTTCGACAAATTATATGCGAGATTTTGAACATAAGAACGAGCCATTGTAATCTACAGGTGCGAGTGTCACTTTAGATATATACATGTAATCCATAGAGAATTGAAGCGATATATTCTTCATATGTGAGTTTCTATTAAGCCACAGAGATAGATTTGAAACACTGTGATGTCACATAATATATTCATATTAACCACTCAAAAGAGCAGTTGAGCCATAGGAATAAACCTTCGCATCACAATAGAGATCATGGTTTTACACTTATATGCCCAGAATCTTGACCATTCCTTTTTAGTTTGTCAAAACTTAGCAACAAGAAACAATACAGTGGAAGACTTATATCCACAAGCCAACAGAGTGTCATTTTCAACCTCTTTTCCAAAGAACTATAGATGCCAAAGTGATTCCAACCCATCGTGTCATAGGAACGAGTGAAAACTTTGCATATTATATTAGTCACTGTAATGGTGCCAACCAAATAGAACGAGCATTAAATTCCTCGTGTCTCCAAAAAGGCATACGAATGATAGGGTGTGCATACCAAACCCACAGAGCACCAACTATGTGAATCATCGTACCAGAGAGCGATCACTGTATAAATTAAATTTTCCATGGTGTAATGATTAGATTATAGTTAGTCTTGGATTGCATTACTGAGAGTGATATAACGTGTCATCCTACTGAGATCACCGAGCCATTGTTATCTATTATCTAACTATGATTTACTGTGTGAAGTTATCATATACAAATTATTATCATCACGCAAATGCGAGCCACAAAAATTTACAGCATGCCACTGTTATATAGGATGAAGATCCAAAACACATCAAGCCTTTGCAATGTCATAAAATAGTGCAACAGATATTGAAATTGTATACAACTTTATCACCCCGTAGTGAGATTCATCTAAGCGATCCTCACGTGAGCTAAATAGTAGAGTGAGATTTTGTTGAACCACACAAAGGTATGTTCGATCCCTAAGGCATCACAAAAATTAGGATCCAAGGTTTGTATAAGCCATAATTCATACAAAACATGTTCATCGAGCCTTTGTTGACCATTGCAAGCTTCGACAAATTATATTCGAGATTTTGAACATAAGAACGAGCCATTGTAATCTACAGGTGCGAGTGTCACTTTATATATATACATATAATCCATAGAGAATTGAAGCGATATATTCTTCATATGCGAGTTTCTATTAAGCCACAGAGATAGATTTGAAACACTGTGATGTCACAGAATATATTCATATTAACCACTCAGAAGAGTAGTCGAGCCACAGGAATAAACCTTTGCATCACAATAGAGATCATGGTTTTACACTTATATGCCCAAAATCTTGACCATTCCTTTGTATTTTGTCAAAAATTAGCAACAAGAAACAATACAGAGGAAGACTTCTATCCACAAACCAACAGAGTGTGATTTTCAACCTCTTTTCCACAAGCAAATGGATGAATTTTTATTTTCTAAATTTAAAAAAAAATGATGGAAAATGAAACATTTTAGTTAAGATTTAAACAATGCCCTAAAAGACGCTCTATGTTTGTACTGTTTATCTTAATTTATATTACTTTTATGTACTTATTGCAGGGACAGTTTTCTGCAAGCTTTACATGAAATAGAAGAATGTTGGGAGAAAATTTTGCATAGCAGAATATTGGGGAAGACGAGAAACATTTCTCTAGAGCCCATAACATATTTAATCTCAAGGGAAGTGGACATGAGAACAAAATGGAGGGTCCTTATCATCACCACCATCATCGTCGTAGGCATCATCGACAGGCAAGCCATGAAGCAATTTCTTTCCAGTCAAATAAAATATACCTGCAAGTTTCAGGCTCAACGACAGTGACAGTTCATGAAGAATCCTCAAAAAATGAATGGAATAGCTTGGAAGCTAAGAAAAATAATGCAATCCCTTGACATAAACCTGGTGAAAAGTATGATGAACCTACATTTCATGTTGATTACAGTGGGCCCAAAACTCACCCTCCAAAGAATAACTAGAACCTTTTATGTTGCTGCAAATTTTGTATCTTGAGACATCACTACCCATTTTTACTGCCCCTCCAATACACAGAAGCAGATTGAGAGCCACATGAGCTCAGGAAGCACAGAATGTTCAAATGACCTTTCTATTTTGGTTCAACTTTACCACTATATACCCGAGTTGTTACCATGCAATGGAAACACAAAACATGGTAGTAAGTAACCCAAGATGCAGCTTGATCGAGGTCAAGAGAAGAGTCCATTCATTTGTTGTTGGAGACAGATCACACAAACAATCAGAGTGGATATATTCAATGGTGGATTTATTGGCTGGGAAGATGGAAGATTTAGGGTATATGCCAAATCTAGTAAACAATAGATACTGAAGCTAAACCCTAAACACTAATGCATACAACTAGAGCAATATGTTAACAGTCTAACTCGTGAAACCCTAAAAACTAGAGAAAATAGAACATGGGTCTTCAAAAATTTAATCGATATGCTTTGATTCGAGATATAATCAATAGATTTCAACGGCAAAGAAATAATCTGTAAATTATTGTATAGACATGTTGAAAAATAGAGCTAAAATACAAAAGCAACCGCAAATAAAGTGCGAAATTCGCAGATTGACCTGTGATGGAGTCGATTACAGTTGGAATTCCTTCCGACTTGTGGAGCGAGAAGACCTGCAACAGGCACTCGGGATAAATTTCTTTACTTACTGCATCCTTCCTCCAAACCTGCGACAGTATGGCCGCATCCATCCTCCAAACCTACAATAGTATGGCTGCATCCTTCCTCAAAACTAACGACAGTATGGCCGCATCCTCCCTCCTTCCCCTGGAAAAACCATGCAACCAGAGGGAAATGAAAGAGGGAAATTAAAAATATCAACCGGAGGGAAATGAAAGAGGGAAATCAAAGCTTTTGATATTTGAAATTTTTTGACATTTTGAAATGAAAACATGTGTTTTTTAAGGCCACTCAAATTCCATTAAATAAAATGTGTGATACTTTTCTTGGGGTTAATAAGGGGTTTGGGTAAATAAGTGGTATTGTTGATTATAAATAATTATTAATGATATTAGATGTAAGACATTTATTTAAATTATTAATTATATAAAATTGTTGAATTTTTATTTCATAAACTAGGGATTTTGGTTGATTTTTTAATCTAATTATGTGATATTAAAGATGGTAACTTAAAAATAAGTTTTATGTGGTTAAAAGGGAAGTAGTAATGTTATGGTATGAATGATCATTTTCAATGAAATTTTTGGTTTAGTAAGGATAACTCATCTATAGACATTTTCCATGATTTTTAAGACGAATTCAATATAGGAAAGGTGATACTTAAAGGGCTCCCACATGCTTTAGAAATTTTATATCTATTGGTTTATAAACATTAGAGGTGGAAAAATATCCTAAGCTCTAGAGCTAAGTTTGTTCCAACTTAGCTATATCTTGAACAAAAAAAATTTGTTGACGTCAAGGATATGATAGAAATTTGGTGGGTTGTAGGGTAGTCTTGTCATGAAATAAATGTAATGTAGTTAATAGGTAGGTAGGGGGAACCATTTTGGTGGAACTTGGCCATAAATGGGACATCTATCCATGCATAGTTTTTTAAGAACAAATACACCTAGTGGATTATCATTGTACGGGAGTCACTTTAGGATCTAGGCTATTGTGCACACACTAACTAAAGGGATATTAGTGAAACCCACAAAAGTATTATAGGTCATTTTATATAAATATGTGTTCTTGTGTTCTCATTGGTTAGTTATGGGCAAATGACAATAAAGTAAGAGAAGTTATAGGTGCTTTTATAGAAATAGGTGTTCTTGTGCTCTCATTGGTTAGGTATGGGAAAATGACAATAAAGTAAGAGAAGGATTTTACTACTGGACAATTAGAGGAATGATTCCACACAAAACCAAGCGTGGTGCTGCAGCACTTTCTAGGCTAAGGGCTTTTTAAGGGGTTCCCCCACCATATGACCGAAAGAAGAGAATGGTCATTCCAGATGCTCTGAAAGTGTTGAGGCTTCAGCTAGATCACAATTATTTTCTGCTAGGAAGGCTTTCCAAAGAAGTTGGCTGGCATCACTATGACACAATTATGGAATTAGAAGGGAAGAGAAAGGCAAAGGCTCAGGTATCATATGAGAGAAGGAAGCAATTGGAAAAATTGAGATCAAAAGCAGTGGAGTTAGCCGAAAAGAAGCTTGCCCCAGAGATTGATAAGATAAAACTTGACAACATATTGGTCAATTTCCTTGACCCTTTATGGGCTATTCAGAAGGAGTAACCCCAAAGATGGAGATCTTAGCTTCAATAAAGTATTAGATAAGCTGCATCTTGTGCTCAATGAAGTAGTCAATTTTGAAACGACCACCCTCAAACAAAACGACCTGACCCGACCCGAACGCGTTTGGGCGGGCACCCTCACATGGTGCGCCCAACCGAACAAAGGCACAAGGGAGAAAAAAGCAAACAGGCTGCATGAACGTGCACAAGGCACCCATGCGGTCACAACTTAGCAAATTTGATACGGTCGCCCTCAAACGAAACGACCCGACCTGAACGTGTTTGGGCAGGCGCCCTAACACGGCACGCCCGACCGAACAAAGGCACAAGGGGGAAAATGAAAAATGAGCCAGAAAAACGTGTACAAGGCACCCCTACTATCACAACTTAGAAAATTTGATACGACCACCCTCAAACGAAATGACCCGACCCGAACGCGTTTGGGCAGGTGCCCTCACACGGCGTGACATAGTGCACACGACCGAACGAGGGCACAAGGGAGCAACCGGAAAATGGGCCACACGAACGTGCGCCACAGGGCACCTGTGCGGTCACAACTTAGAAAATTTGATATGGGCACCCTCAACCACAACGACCTGACCCAAACGAGTTTGGGCAGGTGCCCTCAACCGAAACGACCCAACCAATACGCGTTTGGGTGGGTGCCCTCAACCAAAACGACCTGACCCGAACGAGTTTGGACATGCGCCCTCAAAAGAAACGATGCAGCGCACCTGACCGAACGAAAGCACAAGGGAGAAAACAGCAAACGAGTCGCACGAACATGCAATACAAGGCACCTATGCAGTCACAACTTAGCAAATTTGATACGATCGCCCTCAAATGAAACGACCCATCTTGAATGCGTTTGGGCAGGCACCCTCACACGGCACAACATGGCATGCACAACCGAATGAAGGCGCAAGGGAGAAAATGGCAAACGGGTCGGACGAACGTGCAAAAGGCACCCGTGCGGTCACAACTTAGCAAATTTGTTACGGTCACCCTCAAACGAAATGACCTAACCAGACCCGAACGCGTTTGAGCAGGCGGCCTCACATGGCATGCCCGACCAAATGAAGGCACAAGGGGGCAAACGGAAAATGAGCCACACGAACGTGCACAAGGCACCCCTATGGAACATGGAAAGAGACAAGCTGGAATAAAGGGAGGGAGTTTTCCAACTAAGAAAAAAAAGCAGAATAGAACTAAGGGTACCAAAGAAGTTAGTATTTATACAGGGGAAATTGTGCATATGAAAATTGTGCAAGACTTTCAGGGATGCATGAAGCTACACCAGTGATGGTGCCCTCAACAAAGTAACACCTATTTCCATGGAAAAGGTTGCAAGATCCGCACAGGGTGGTGAAGAAGCTTTAAATTCGAAGATGAGAAATTCAACACCCACTGGAAAAAATTCCAACTTGAATTATTGAGATTTACAAAAATCCATTGACAACCTGGAGGGGAAATATTCCCAACTTCTTACTGCATAGGAGTAAACTGAGCCAAGAAAAGACAAGAGAATTCCCCATGTTTTCGCTTTGAATGAGATGAGCAAGACAACGTTCACAACACCGAGCAAGAGATACATAAGATTAAAATAATTCTTAGCATCGATGGAGTTTACAAAGGTGTGGAGAGCCCACCAACTAGAAGAAGGGTTGTCTTGACTCTCAAGGGCACATCCTTGAACTGATGCTTTCTATCTTATCATATTAACACCAACCATGAATTCCACCTTTATACTAGTGAGCTCCCATGCCCAAGGGATCGAATCAACCATAGAATTCATTAACTCTCCCCACCCTGTATCCATCAATGAACTTGGTACAAAGGCAAAGGAGGGATCAATTAAGGGTTTTCCAACTTCATAAGACTCCACATGTGAGGGGTAAATGGGCACGTGGCCAACACCCCCACAAACCACCACCTCAACCTTAATGATGAGATCCTGACACCAAATGTTATGCGTGATGTGAATATGAGCATATAGAGGAGGAGGCAGGGGGGCATAGAAAGGAGGGCTTTGGAAATCTTCAAAAAATAATTCTCATGGTGCATATATCCAACTAGAAAAACAAGAGAGAGGTACAATTATATTGAGTGGAATTATTCATGGAACATATTTTGATGTAGGAGAATTAGGCTCAGAAAATCCTTTGTATTTTAATAGACATAGGGGTCTTGTGTTTTCAAAAGAATATTGGTTTCTTATGTAATTATTAATGTTTTTGAGTGACATTTAGAATAGGAATTAATTAAATATTGAAAGAAATTTGTAAATGTTCCCGAATGATTGGAGAACATGAGGGAAGTAGGATAGTTGATATTCCATAGGAAATGAGAGATTTGAAATTTAATTGTAATTCCTAAAGTAGAATTGGTTCCATGATTTTATGGATGAGAGAGGATCCGTAGGGATTAGCTGAGGAAAATGAGGAATTAGAAGATATTTAGGGTTTGTTGAGATGATGGAGGATCTTAACCTAAATTAGTTCAGATTATTTTGTATAAAAATGATAAGCCTCAAGGCATTATGGAGAGAGTAGGATTCAGAAAAGTAGAGTTTTGATTGTAAGCCTACGGGCAGTAGGAAAGAAATGGCCACTGATTTGAAAACTAGGCCAGGAGAGAATTTCTATGTAAATACTGGGTATTAATTTAGAGAATTTAATTTATGAGTTTATATGGTATGGTCCCAGTTTAGATTAAATGAATGAGTGAATCAGATTATTTTCTTGACAAGATTGTGCAGGTATATTCGAGAAGAACCAGAGATGAAAATCAAATTCAGATAGAGTTCGATAAAAGTCCCTTTCAGAAGATTGAGTGACTAAACAGAATCTGTGTCCTAAATCTGAGAAATGAATAGCGCGCATAAAGGAATGGATATTGGGTTTAAGAAAACCCTTTGAAAATCAAGTCTGCATATTTTGGCACTGCTCTTTTATTTCTATATTTTTAATTGAGTGTAACAGCGAATATCTTGAGGTTCATTACAGTGAATAAGTCTTTCAATTTCATTATGATCGATTTATTTAAATGAAGGAAATCTGGTGCGTTATTGAGCCTTATTCTAAATAGAATTTTGTGGATTGAATTTTTTGCGGTCGAAATTGATAATGATAGTCATAGCCAAAGCTTAGTGAGGCTCTTGAATATTCCATGTGTATTTTATATATACAATGAATTAAGTTCTTCAGAAATCTGAGCTTTGATTTCAAACTTATTAATTACAACCAGAAGTATCTTGATTGACATGGAATGGATTCCGCAGGGTTCTGAGCAAGACTCAATGAAACAATAGAAGAATTATAGCATTCTATTCAAAAAGAGGAGGTTGTATATGTAGAGATGTGAGTTAATGGTATAGTGAATGAAGACCAGTTTTGAAAACCATCGATGGTTTTCGCGTAGCACAAAGAGGGTAAGCGGTATTTTGTTGAGGGAACGCAATAGTGTTGAGAGAGTGACACGTGTATCTTAAAACCACTTATTTCGTGTGAGTTTGGGAGGATAATGTGTTGTGCTTAATTCTATGTGATAACTATCCGATTGAAGGTGGTAAAGATCTGACGGTGTTCGCATCAGAAGTTGTGCAAAGGTTAATGAAAGGTGTGGGCCCGAAAATATCTACATTTGACACTTTGGGTTTAAACCAAGGTAAACTCATAAATACGATTGACTAGTGCAAAGGTATGTTTGATTGATAGTGTGGGCCATATTAATATATGTATGGTGGAATTTAGTTAACCCAAGGTAAGAGAGTGAAATAAAGTTGTGAACCGTAATTGGTTATATGGTTTATTTGGATTTAAACAATAAAGTTGGAAAACATAAGCGGATATATCATAAGCGGATGTAATAAAGTTTATTATTTGGGTTTTGAACCAAAGTCAAAGTCGGAAATATGAAATACCAAAATGGGTATTTTGTATGGTAAATGAGAAAGGAAAATAGCTTCCGCTTAAGAGTATTTAAAGTCATAATTTTAGACTTTAGATAGGAGTAAAGAAAAGCTTCTGCATATGGAAATACTCAGTTTTGAGATTGATGAGACTGTATTGAAATGCAATTATGGGTTTTTGCTGCTGTGGCAGCATCATTTTTGGTATCAGAGCAGGCAAAGCTCTTTTGAAGATTAATTTTTTTTTTGGAATGCATGTGTGATGAAGGAAATAAGGAAAGCTTAGATTTTAAATCTGATTGACAGTAATTGTAGATTTGAGCAGATATGCAGTGAAAGTATGATAATGAGAAAATTCAGATTTGCAGAATCTGAGTTACAAAAAAAATGTGTTTTGAAGATTTACAAAGTTATGTTTTGAAAGATGTGAATACAGGTATAATGGTGATGGCAGAAAAGGAAAAAGAGATTAGATTTGAATCTGACAGACAACATGCAGTGTAGCAGAATATTGGAAGAATTTGCAGAAGAAATTACAAGTGGGTGTTGAAACAAACCTTGAAGGTGAGGTATTTTAATTTTGTTTGAAGATTATGTTTGCAGAATTCAAATTGCAGACAATTGAGGAGCATCTCAGCAAGAAGATCACAGCTTTAAAGAGCAGTGATGAAGGAAGCCAGTAAAGGTTTCTAAAAGAAAGAAGAATGTGGCAGAACCTTGAGGAATTCCAACAGAGGTTGGATAAAAAGAACAATTGTGTTTTTAAAAGGGTGTAGATGAGTTGAACCCTAGAAGGAGCAGAGAGGAATGCTCAAGAGGTTCCATAGAATAGAGGACTAGTGATTGCCAAAAGACCAAGTCCATAGAAAAGGATTGGTGAGGTAAGTTGTAACAAGGAGGACTTGTTATTGCAGAAGCTTTAGTACAACTCATGATGAATGAGTGAGGAAATCATGAAGGTAGAGATGGAGAAGAAGATGACTATTGATAGTCATAGTAGAAATGGCAGAGGTTCTGAGAGAGACCACAATAGAATGAAAGTGAAGAAAGAAGATGCCAAGACAAATGGCATATAGAGACAGTTAAGTAAGGAAGAGTATGAGAGAGAGAAAGCTGAGATAGCAGTCCAACTTGAAGTGTTGTTGGATTTGTTACAGAGGAATGAGGAAGAACAGAGGTGTGGTTTTCTTGTAAGAAGAAATATAAAGTGGCATAAGCTACAGATGAAGAAAGAGCAAATGAAAAATGCTCGGCTGAAGGAAAAATTACTCAGAATAAATGAGTATTTGGAGAAAGACTTGAAGACTGAAAATTCAAGTGAGACCAAGAGGTCACATGATTTTAAATCTGATAAATTTTGTATGGTTGCAGGAAGAACATGTGGAGAAGGAAAAACCGTTGCTATTGTCATAAATGAAGAAAATGGGACTGTCAGATCCTTTGTAAATGTCCATACACAATTGGAGAAAAGTTTTACTTTTCAACATATTGGAAGCAGAGGAAATTTAACTTATGATGATGGGAAAAAGCTGGAAATTAAGCAATCAATTGAAAATATTAAGGGGATTGAAGAGAAGACCATTGAAGAATTTATGAATTGTATAGAGGACTTGGAACAGCAGGAAGATTTAGTGATTAAATCATCAATTGAGGCCATAAGGTCTTATGGTTTCAAAACTAACAAGTTGTGTGTGAATGCAAGTATTACAGAAGACAAATCATGTGATGAAACTGTATTGAGTGAGGCTGAAATTTGCCAAGCAAAATATGATGATGATTATCTTTCATATGAAGATCAAATTGAATTATTGCAACAAAAGGAGTTCATAAATTCCTTGTTTTTTGAAAAGAATTGTTTCAATGGAAATATGACAGTTATGTATGATGATGAGAAATTGATTTTATTAAATGGCCAAAGGAAGAGTGATGGACAAACAACTAAAACTATTGCAGAGATGGAGGATCAGAATTCTATTCTGATGAAATATGAAGAGATGGTGTCACCAAGAAACTTGACTTATGATGAAGAAGAAGGTAGTGAAGATTGTACAAAGATTTTTTCAGATGAAATGACAGATTTGTGGCATGAGCTAAGTATTCTAGAGAAGAGGCTAGAAAAACAAAGGATAAATGTTCAGGTTGTGAAGTCATAGCTGAATGGAAAAGTTCATTATTATGAACCAGAGCAAAAAGACATCCTTGAAAGGGATGATGTGGAAGAGAGACTAGCTGACAGTCTCAAAAATTATTTAAAGAATTGGAATCATCATACTGATGTGCTGATAAAGGAGAAAATGTCAGAGCAGCAAATTGAAATGTTGCCAGAGGAAGAAGAGACACAAAGGTCTTATGATTTTGATGATTTTTTTATGATTACAGGTACTGATGAAAAGACTAAAGAATGTTTGGTCTAGGAGAACAAATTAAAGCAAAGAAAAGAAGATGGCAGTGGGTGGCAAACTAAATACCAGTCCAAGGAATTGTTGAAGACCGAAGACAAAGAAATTGTCATAAATGACAATCAGGAAGAATTTATCAGTTGCAGAAAACAAGAGGGTAAGGATGAAAGGGTGTTAGTAAGAATATAAATTCAGCAATTAAGAGGTATATGTACTCAGCAGTCAGAAGATATATTAGACAAAGAAATTGAATTGATAAGAAGGCTAATGGTGAAAGTGTCTCAGAAAAAGACAGAAATAGGAAAGCAAAGAAGCAGCAGTAGCAAGAGAAAGACAGTAGCAGAATGTGAAATTATAGCAAGTGGGAAGATGCAAAATAAAGTATGGAAACCTGGAAAAGTGCAGTTGAAGAATGATGAAGACAATGCATCTTATGGACAACAGTAAAAGAGAGTATGGGATTCAAGAAGACAAAGGTTAAAAGCACATGACAAGGAGATCATGATTATTTTTAACCTTGGGAGTCTGATGCAGGAGCATTAGGCTCATAAAATCCTTTGTATTTTAATATACATAGGGGTCTTGTGTTTTCAAAAGAATATTGGTTTCTTATGTAATTATTAATGTTTTTGAGTGACATTTAGAATAGGAATTAATTAAATATTGAGAGAAATTTGTAAATGTTCCCGAATGATTGGAGAACATGAGGGAAGTAGGATAGTTGAGATTCCATAGGAAATGAGAGATTTGAAATTTAATTGTAATTCCTAAATTAGAATTGGTTCCATGATTTTATGGATGAGAGAGGATCCTTAGGGATTAGCTGAGGCAAATGAGGAATTAGAAGATATTCAGGGTTTCTTGAGATGATGGAGGATCTGAACCTAAATTAGTTCAGATTATTTTGTATAAAAATTATAAGCCTCAAGGCATTATGGAGAGAGTAGGATTTAGAAAAGTAGAGTTTGGATTGTAAGCCTATGGGCAGTAGGAAAGAAATGGCCACTGATTTGAAAATTAGGCCAGGAGAGAATTTCTATGTAAATACTGGGTATTAATTTAGAGAATTTAATCTATGATTTTATATGGTATGGTCCCAATTTGGATTAAATGAATGAGTGTATCAGAATATTTTCTCGACAAGATTGTGTAGGTATATTCAATAAGAACCAGAGATGAAAATTGAATTCAGATAGAGTTCGATAAAAGTCCCTTTCAGAAGATTGAGTGACTGAACAGAATCTATGTGTCCTAAATCTGAGAAATGAATAGCGCGCAGAAAGGAATGGATATTGGGTTTAAGAAAACCCTTTGAAAATCAATTTTTCATATGCTGGCACTGCACTTTTATTTTTGTATTTTGAATTGAGTGTAACAACGAATATCTTGAGGTTCATTACAGTGAATAAGTCTTTCAATTTCGTTATGATCGATTTATTTAAATGAAGGAAATCTGGTGCGTTATTGAGCCTTGTTCTAAACAGAAGTTTGTGGATTGAATTTGTTGCGTTCGAAATTGATAATGATAGTTATAGCCAAAGCTCAGTGAGGCTCTTGAATATTCCATATGGATTTTATATATACAATGAATTACATTCTTCAACAATCTGAGCTTTGAATTCAGACTTATTAATTACAACCAGAAGTATCTTAATTGACATGGAATGGATTTCGTAGGGTTCTGAGCAAGACTCAGTGAAGCAATAGAAGACTTATAGCATCGTATTAAAAAATCGGAGGTTGTATATTCAGAGATGTGAGTTAATGGTACAGTGAATGAAGAGCGATTTTGAAAACCATCAATGGTTTTCGCGTAGCACAAAGAGGGTAAGCAATATTTTGTTGAGGGAACGCGATAGTGCTAAGAGAGTGACACGTGGTATCTTAAAACCACTTATTTCATGTGAGTTTGGGAGGATAAGGTTTTTGGCTTAATTCTATGTGATATCCGTCCGATAAAAGGTGGTAAAGATCTAATGACGTTCGCATCAGAAGCTGTGCAAAGGTTAATGAAAGGTGTGGGCCCAAAAATATCTACATTTGAAACTTTGGATTTTAACCAAGGTAAACTCATAAATACGATTGAATAGTGCAAAGGTATGTTTGATTGACAGTGTGGACCATATTACATATATGTATGGTAGAATTTAGTTAACCCAAGGTAAGAGAGTGAAATAAAGTTGTGAACCGTAATTGGTTATATGGTTTATTTGGATTTAAACCATAGAGTTGGAAAACATAAGCGGATATATCATAAGCGGATGTAATAAAGTTTATTTTTTGGGTTTTGAACCAAAGTCAAAGTCGGAAATATGAAATATAAAAATGGGTATTTTATATGGTAAATGAGAAAGGAAAATAGCTTTCGCTTAAGAGTATTTAAATTCATAAAAGTTTAGACTTTAGATAGGAGTAAAGAAAAGCTTCTGCATATGGAAATACTTGGTTTTGAGATTGATGAGATTGTATTGAAATGCAATTGTGGGTTTTTGCTGTTGTGGCAGCATCATCTTTCCAAGCTAACATGTCATTGATCTCATACTAACCCGCTTCCTTCAAGAAGGAAGGCTTGATTCGTTTGTGTATCTGCCTCTTTGCTTTGGCTTCTTAAAATGTGGTAATAAGCCTTTTGAGAGAATAATTTTAGGGTACTATTGATTTTTCTAAGGAGGAGAGATAAATTTTTGTTCTTCAGGAGAAATTTTTTTTGAAGGTCTTGAATAGTGATAAGGGAATCCCCCAATATCACTAACTTAGAGACATCTTGATAATTAGCCAATTGGAGTCCTGGAAGAAGCCCATACATTTATGTGAGATTGTTCATTCTTTGGACTAGCCCCCATAAGTACTTTATTTTTCATATTCCATCAGGATTTAGGAGAATCTCTCCCCATCCCCCTCCCACCACCCCAACTATTTAACTTTTATATTTTATTGAACTATTATGCTTCTATTATAACTCTTTATAAATGTATAAATTTATATAATTTAAATGTATGTGGTATAAAAAAAAACTTAACATATTAGAATCGTGAAGATAAAGATAAAAAAATAGAAACTAAAAATATTATACAAAAAAGTGGTGTTATATGTAAATTAACAACATAACTTCCAACATGATCCTCATAAAACTAACTAAACCCATATTGGTCTACTGTCAAGTTTGATATTTCAATCATTGTTTAGATGATTTTCATGAAATTATTAGAGTTTTTGTTTAGCTGGTTTAAATTTGACTTGAGATTTCCCGAGGCGCCCTCACATGACCCAAACCGACCCACCCCGACCTGCTCGAACACGTTTCCTTGGGCACCCTCATACGGCACAACTTGACCTGACCCGCCCGAATTCATTTCCTTGGGTTCCCTCACACGACCCGACAGAAACGCATTTGGGCAGGCGCCCTCAACCGAAACAACTCGACCAGAACGCGTTTGGGCAGGCGCCCTCAACTGAAACGACCCTACCCGAACGGGTTTGGGGGGGCGCCCTCAAACCAAACGACCCTACCCAAATGGTTTGGGCGGGTGCCCTCAAAGGAAATGACACTGCGGGCTACCGAACGAAAGCACAAGGGAGCAAACAGCAAACGGGTCGCACGAACGTGCACAAGGCACCCGTGCGGTCACAACTTAGCAAATTTGATACAACTGCCCTCAAACGAAACAACTCAACCCGAACGCGTTTGGGAGAGCGCCCTCACACGGCGCGACACGACGCGCACGACTGAATGAAGGCACAAGGGAGAAATCGACAAACGGGCCGCACGAACGTGCATAGGGCACCTGTGCGATCACAACATAGCATATTTGATACGAGTGCCCTCAACCAAAACGACCTGACCCAAACGCGTTTGGGCCGGCGGGCGCCCTCAACCTAAACGACCCGACCCGAACACGTTTGGGCGGGTGCCCTCAACCGAAACAACCCGACCCGAACGGGTTTGGGTGGGTGCCCTCAAACGAAACGACACGGCGCGCCCGACCGAACAAAGGCACAAGGGAGAAAATGACAAACAGGTCGCACGAACATGCATAAGGCACCCTTGTAGTCACAACTTAGCAAATTTGATATGGCCGCCATCAAATGAAATGACCCGACCCGAACGCATTTGGGCGGGCACCCTCACATGGCGTGCACGACAAAATGAAGGCACAAGGGAGCAACTAGAAAATGGGCTGCACGAATGTGCACAGGGCACCCATGCAGTCAGTACAAGTACTTAGCAAATTTGATGCATCCGCCCTCAAACAAAACGACCCGAACCAAACGCATTTGGGCAGGCACCCTCAACCGAAATGACCCGACCCGAACGCGTTTGGGCGGGCACCCTCAACCGAAACGACCCTACCCGAATGGGTTTGGGCAGGTTCCCTCAAACAAAATGACACGGCGTGCCCGACCGAACGAAGGCACAAGGGACAAAATGTCAAACGGACCGCACAAACGTGCATAAGGCACCCATGTAATCACAACTTAACAAATTTGATACGGCCTCCATCAAACGAAATGACCTGACCCGAATGCATTTGGGCGGGTGCCCTCATAAGGTGCAACATGGTGCGCACGATCGAACGAAGGCACAAGGGAGAAATCGAAAAACGGGCCGCATGAACATGCACAGGGCACCCGTGCGGTCACAAGTACTTAGCAAATTTGATATATCCGCCCTCAACAGAACCAGCCCGACCCAAACGCGTTTGGGCGGGCGCCCTCAACCGAAACGACCCGAACGTGCACAAGGCACCCGGGTGGTCACAACTTAGCAAAAATGATACGGGCGCCCTCGAACGAAACAACCTGACCCCAATGCACCCGTTTGGGCGACCTCACACAGCGTAGCACGGCGCGCCCGAACAAATGACGCCACAAGGGAGAAAATAGAAAATGGGCCACCCGAATGTGCACAAGGCACCCGGATGATCACAACTTAGCAAAACTGATACGGGCACCCTCGAATGAAACAGAATGACCCGAACGCGCTCGGTCGGCCGACCTCACATGGCGCGCCTGACCGAATGATGCCACAAGGGAGAAAATGGCAACCGGGCCGCTCGAACGTGCACAAGGCACCCGGGCGGTCACAACTTACAAAAACTAATACGGGTTCCATCGAACGAAATGGCCTGGCCCAAACGCGCTCGGTCAGGCGACCTCACACGGCGTGACACGGTGCGCCCGACCGAATGATGCCACAAGGGAGAAAACAGCAAATAGGCCGCCTGAACGTGCACAAGGCACCCGGGCGGTCACAACTTAGAAAAACTGATACAGGCGCCCTTGAACGAAACGGCCCGACCCGACCCGAACGTGCCTGGTCAGGTGACCTCACACAGCGTGACATGGTGTGCTTGACCAAACGATGCCACAAGGGAGAAAACAACAAATGAACCGCTCGAATGTGCACAAGGGAGAAAACGGAAAACGGGTCGCTCGAACATGAACAAGGCACCTGAGAGGTCACAACTTAGAAAAAAGTATATGGGCGCCCTCGAATGAAATGGCTTCACCCGAACATGCCCGGTCGAGCGACCTCACAAGGCGCAACATAGCGCGCCCGACCGAATGATGCCACAAGGGAGCAAACGAAAAACAGGTTGCCCGAACGTGCACAAGGCACCCAGGTGGTCACAACTTAGCAAAATTGATACGGGAACCCTCGAACAAAACGGCCTGATCCAAACGCGCCCAGTCGGGCGACCTCACAAGGTATGACACGACGCGCCTGACCAAACGATGCCACAAAGGAGAAAATGGCAAACGGGCCGCCCGAACATGCACAAGGCATCTGGGTGGTCACAACTTAGAAAAACTGATACGGGTGCCCTCGAACAAAATGGCCCGGCCTGAATGCGCCCGGTCAGGCGACCTCACACGGCACGACACAGAAAATGATGCCACAGGGGAGAAAATGGAAAACGGGTTGCCCGAATGTGCACAAGGAACCCAGGATGTCACAACTTAGCAAAACTGATACGGGTGCCCACGAACGAAACGACCCGACTCGAACACTCCCGGTCGGGCGACCTCACACGGCGCAACACGGCGTGCCCAACCGAACGATGCCATAAGGGAAAAAATGGCAAACGGGCCACCCGAACATGCACAAGGCACCCAGGCGGTCACAACTTAGCAAAACTGATATGAGCACTCTCGAACGAAATGGTCTGACCCGAACGCGCCCGATCGGGCGACCTCACACGGCGTGACACGGTGCACCCGAAAGAATGATGCCACAAGGGAGAAATGGAAAAAGGGCCACCCAAATGTGCACAAGGCACCCAAGCGGTCATAACTTAGCAAAAATAATATGGGCAGCCTCGAACAAAATGGCCCAACCCGAACGCGCCCGGTCAGGCGACCTCACACGGCGCGCTCGACCGAACGATGCCACAAGGGAGAAAATGGCAAACGGGCCACCCGAACGTGCACAAGGCACCCAGGTAGTCACAACTTAGCAAAACTGATACAAGTGCCCTTGAACGAAACGGCCCAACCAGACCCGAACGCGCCCAGTCGGGCGACCTCACACGGCGCGACACGATGCGCCCGACCGAACGATGCCACAAGGGAGAGAACAGAAAACGGGCTACCCGAACGTGCACAAGGCACCCGAGCAGTCACAACTTAGCAAAAATTATACGGGCGCCCTCGAACGAAATGGCCCATACGAATGTGTTTCCTTGGGTGACCTCACATGACAAGACCCAATCACCAAAAATAACTCCCAAACCCTAAACCCTAAGATTGTTCCTAAACACTAACCCTCAACTGAAATGACCCTACTCGAATGGGTTTTGGTGGGTTCCCTTAAACGAAACGACCCTACCCGAACAGGTTTGGGTGGGCGCCCTCAAACGAAACGACACGGCGGGCTACCGAACGAAGGCACAAGGGAGAAACTGGAAAACAAGCCGCACGAACGTGCACAAGGCACCCGTGAGGTCACAGCTTAGCAAATTTGATACAAAATCCCTCGAATGAAACAACTCGACCTGAACGCGTTTGGGCGGGTGCCCTCACACGGTGCGACACGACGCACACGATTGAAAAAAGGAAAAAGGGAGCAACTAGAAAATGGGTCGCATGAATGTGCACAGGGCACTCGTGTGGTCAAAAGTACTTAGCAAATTTGATACAGCCGCCCTCAACCAAAACGACCCGACCCAAACGCATTTGGGCAGGCGCCCTCAATCGAAACAACCCGACCCAAATGTTTTTGGGCAGGCGCCCTCAACCGAAACGACCTGACCTGAACACATTTGGGCGGGCACCCTCAACCGAAATGACCCAACCCGAATGGGTTTGGGTGGGTGCCCTCAAACTAAATGACACGGTGCACCCGACTGAACGAAGGCACAAGGGAGAAAATTTCAAACGGGTTGCACGAACGTGCTTAAGGCACCCGTGCGGTCACAACTTAGCAAATTTGATACGGCCGCTATCAAATGTAATGACCCAACCCGAACACGTTTGGGCAGGCGCCCTCACACGGCGCGACACGCCGTGCATGACCGAACGAAGGCACAAGAGAGAAACCGGCAAACGGGCCGCACGAATGTGCACAGGGCACCAATGTAGTCATAAGTACTTAGCAAATTTGATACAGTCACCCTCAACCAAACCGACCCGACCCAAATGTGTTTGGGTAGGCGCCCTCAACCGAAATGACCCGACTCAAACGCGTTTTGGCGGGTGCCCTCAACCAAAACGACCTTACCTGAACAGGTTTCGGTGGGCACCCTCAAATGAAATGACCCTACCCAAACGAGTTTGGGCGGGCGCCCTCAAACGAAACAAAATGGTGGGCTACCGAACGAAGGCACAAGGGAGCAAACGGAAAATGGGCCACACAAACGTGCACAAGGCGCCCTTGTGGTCACAACTTAGCAAATTTGATATCACTGCCCTCTAACGAAACGACCCTACCCGAACGGGTTTGGGCGAGTGCCCTTAAACGAAACGACACGGCGGGCTACCGAACGAAGGCACAAGGGACAAAACGGCAAACAGGCCACACGAACGTGCACAAGGCACCCATGCGGTCACAACTTAGCAAATTTGATATTACCACCGTCAAACGAAACGACCCGGCCTGAACGCATTTGGGCGGGTGCCCTCACACGACGCGACATGGCATGCATGACTAAACGAAGGCACAAGGGAGCAACCGGAAAATGGGTCACATGAACATGCACAGGGCACTCGTGTGGTCACAAGTACTTAGCAATTTTGATACAACCGCCCTCAACCGAAATGACCAAACCCAAACGCGTTTGGGTAGGCGCCCTCAACCGAAACGACCCGACCCGAACGCATTTGGGTAGGCGCCCTCAACCGAAACGACCCACCCTAAACACGTTTGGGCGGGCGCCCTCAACCGAAACGACCTGACCCGAACGGGTTTGGGCAGGTGCCCTCAAACGAAACGACATGGCACGCCCGTCTGAACGAAGGCACAAGGGAGAAAACGGAAAATGGGTCACACGAACATGCATAACGCACCCGTGTTTTCACAACTTAGCAAATTTGATACGACCGCCATCAAACAAAATGACCAAACCCGAATGCGTTTGGGCAGGCACCCTCACACGGTGCGCATGACCGAACAAAGGCACAAGGGAGAAACCGGCAAACGGGCTGCACGAACGTGCACAAGGCACCTGTGTGGTCACAAGTACTTAGAAAATTTGATACAGTCGCCCTCAACCGAATTGACCGGACCCAAACGCATTTGGGCAGGTGCCCTCAACCAAAACGACCCAACTCGAATGCATTTGAGCAGGTGCCCTCAACAAAAATGACCCTACCCGAACGGGTTTCGGCGGGCACCCTCAAATGAAACGACCCTACCCGAACGGGTTTGGGCGGGCACCCTCAAACGAAATGACACAGCGGGCTACCTAACGAAGGCACAAGGGAGAAAACAGCAAACGGGCCGCACAAACGTGCACAAGGCACCTGTGCGGTCGCAAATTAGCAAATTTGATAAGACCGCCATCAAACGAAATGACCCGACCCGAACACGTTTGGGTGGGCGCCCTCACACAGCTCGACACGGCGCACATGACCGAACGAAGGCATAAGGGAGAAACGACAAATGGGCCGCACAAATGTGCACTGGGCACCCATGTGGTCACAACTTAGCAAATTTTGATGGTTAACATTTCTTAAAAATTTTGAAAAAAAAGAGAGGATCTTACCAAAGAGGATCTGTTCTTCACTAGGTCAATCCATTAAGCTATTTTTATCTAAGGCTTTTTTTTGTCTTTAATGCAACCTACTTGTCAACAACAGGGATATTTCTTTTGATTAATTCATATGCAATTTGATTCATTATCTACAAAGATTGAATATATTGTGTGAGGGATATATTTTCTACAAAACTATGGATTTTTGTGCGCTGAAAATTGTAAGGGATGGAATGAATCTCACTCCTTATAAACCATTTTTCTTAGAAACTTTCCTTCCCAGATCTTGTGCCTCCCTCAAGTTTCACTAATGCACGAAAGGCTAAAATCAATTAATGGGTCCTTTTCCCTGTACTTAATAGCTTGTTCATTGACATTGCATTATGGAAACAATTTACAAATATATATCACTCTAATATATTGTTCATTGACATTATATTATAAAAACAGTTTACAAATCTCTATCACTCAAATAACAAAATTTGAGCACTTATTTCTACAGATCTAGGAAGCTACCGATTCTTACATATTTGGATCTCTATTTCAACTGCTTGGACATTGACAAGAAAATTTCCATCCGATTTGATTTAGGTGATCTATTAATTTACTACAAAAAATGAAAGACGACACTTCAATTTGTGCTTGATTTACAACCAACATATAGAGTTCAGCCTAATTTTCAGAGTTGCAAAAGCCAGTTTCCCTGTTTGTTTTTCATCGAGTTTTCTGGAGATCCACTATGCCAATTTTCTTCGATTTGGCCGATGCTTTATGCTTTCGGGAGTAATTAAACTATGCAATATCCATAAAAATGAAGAATCCTATGAGCTACATATAACTGTACTACGATGGCGAAAGTTGCGTGATCTTGCTAGGTGTTTTACCCCTATCCGCTCACTCGTATTTTATAAATAACCGATCATTTTATAAAGAACCTTTGACCAAAAGCTGTTCACCGAAGTGATTAACCCACGATATAAAATGAGAAACTAACTTTGCCTTTACTAGATCAATCACAGAGCTAGTTGCTTAGCTCTTTGTATGGAACATGGTAACTAGAGCTAAGTGTCACTATTGCGACGTTCGGAGCAAAGTGTCGGAATTGTGACGGATTAGAGGAAAGCGTCGCAAGACCAACACATTCCTCCAATCCGTCGTAATTCCGATGCTTTGCTCCAAACGTCGCAATAGCGACACTTAGAGCTAAGTGATGCTATTGCGACATTTGGAGAAAAGAATCCGAATTTCGACGGATTAGAGGAAAGCATCGCAAGACCGACACTTTCCTCCAATCCTTCGCAATTCCGATGCTTTGCTCCAAACGTCGAAATAGCGGCACTTAGCTCTAAGTATCGCAAGACTGACACTTTCCTCCAATCCATCGCAATTCCGACACTTTTCTCCAAACATCGCAAGACCAACATTTACCTCTAAGTGTCGCAATACCGACACTTGTCTCCAAACATCGATATAGCAACAGTTGTGGGCAGGATTTGAAAAACTGATAAAATTTGGGGAAATTTCTGACATTTGGTCAAAAGTGTCGGAACTAAAGTGTCGGAATTTCCGCCAAATGTACTAGTGACATACTAATGTAGGAAATCATTTTGATGAATCAGATGTAAATATTTCTATAGGCGAAGTTGTACATAAATTATAATTGCATGAAATTGATCCAGAAAATAAGAATTTGATATGCTCCATCTTAAAGAAAAGGTTTTACCTAGAGGTCTAGTTCCATTAGAAGAGATTTTTTATTTTAATGATGTAGCAAAAAAGACGAAAATAGAGCCCACAGGGGCAGATGTAGAAGAATGTAATATAGGTAGTGAACAAAATCCTAAAATGATAAAACTTTCAAAATCTGTTGTGAAACCAGCTCCAAAAATAGAAGAAAAGATATATCGACGCCTCAGAAATAAGCCACTTCGAGGGGGAAACCTCCAATACATTACATGAATGAAAAATTCTTGGATGATTCAAATTACAAAACCTCATTTCTATATATAGGAGTCCATGGGGCCACAATGTAATCCTAGTGGGCCACAATGTAATCCTATCTGACCTAACAATAATAATTTAAGGGCACAATAATAACAATATGGGGGTTACAAGGGTACAATAATAACAATAAGGGGGCTACACTAACAACAATAAGGGACTATACTAGTAATATAGGGACCTAACAAAATCACTTCATGTTGCTACTAAAAAACAATGACAACAATCCATTTACCTCATTTACCATCAGGTCCATTCTGTGTTAAAGTATCCTTTACCACTGAATTTGGCACATAAGAAATAATATGGGTGTTATCACTCTAGTAATTCTAAAGTTGTGATATTTTGGTTTAAAGTCTAAGAACACTAGAAGTAACCACAAACCAACTTTTAAACTCTAAGATCTAGCCTTCTTAGGGTTCCGAGAGGGCTCTCTCTATAAGATTTAACTTTCTTTGTTTTATAAAATATTAGGCTACCTATGATTGTACAATTTGGTTTTGGTTTTATTGATTTGGTGGGAAAAATCACCTAATGAGATGGATAGTGGGAAATCTATTTGTCCATTGGGCTGAGGAGTCAAAAATCAAGAAGATAGAACTAGGATCAAAGTCAAGAAGTCAAATTTTTTCAGGGAAATATAGATAACCCATGAAGATCTTGGAAGGTTGTTTGGTGAGGTGATATGATCGAGATAAAGAACAATGAAGGGTTTTTTGATCCAAAAAAGAGAAGTAGTAGGCAGAGGTCAAATGAAAGAGGGAGCAATTAAGGGTTCCCTACTCTGGAAATTAGCAGAAAACATGGAAATGATAAACAATAAAGAGAGGGTGCTTTTAACAAATCTTGAAGTAATACTCCTGTTTATTCATTCAATTTTGGAAAACATTATGGATGCATGTAACAAATAAAGATAAAAAATGACAAGAAGGAAATACTTCACTTCAATAGCTCATCACATGAATTCTGAAATATGATGCTACTTGATCCAATCCAGTCTGTTACTCGAGATTTGAAACACAAAAGCCTTCAAGTTCAATTAAAAATGACTATAGAAATATTCAGCAATTTATTCCACAATAGTACTTCTAAAGATGAAGTATTTATACATAATTGTTTACAAAATATCCTAGAATTCTTCTAGGAATAATCTAAGGAAAATAAAAATATCTTTACAATAAAAGAGAGACAGTTGCTTAACAAATCAGCAAGCTTTCCTATCTATCTAAAAGAAATAGTAACTGATTATGGATGGGGTGCAGTTGGCTGCCTTGGTGTCCTTCTTGCTGGCTTTAGATATTTCAAATTGATTTTGAAATATGATCTGCTTATCTTATACAATTTCACTGATTCTCTTTAATCCCTGATGCACTTTTACCACTATAAAATATGTTTACTGCTATAATAAAATTTGTTTCGACAACAATTCATCAAAAAAAAATTCTCTGTTATCTTTCTGCCTTTTTATCTTTCATAGTAAATCTGTCAATGACTCCCAATATTCATCATTTGGAATTTGGATCTTCTTGAGCTTTCTAAAGTTCTCATATGCTTCTATATACCTAGAAAATTTTTATTTAATGACAAACAAGTTTCTTATCTCATGTTGTAAGTAAAAAAAATCCTAAAAACTTCTGAGTAAGACTTTTCCTGTTGGAGTGCCTTGTCCACCTAATTTCTCAACTTGTTCCTTTGCATATTCTCTGATCTTTTTATTATAATCCTCCTCAGGCATTAATTTGTCATTGATGACCAAAATATTAGGCAAACTTCTTTGCCTCAAATTCTCAAATTTGACCATAAACCTGGCTATGGTGATGTTTATATTCTCACATTTTTCCTCAAGCTGCTTCATTAGGTTATTTTTGGTGATGACTTTCCTTATCTCAAGGATAGTTTCATTCCTATCAGTAATTTCAAGTTCTTCTAGCTCTTGCTTGTTTTTGTTATTAAGAAACTTGATCAATTCTATAGCTTGTTCTAGTTTGTTATCAATTTCCTCCTTAGTCTTTTGAATCTCTTCTAATGTTGCTTTGAGTAAATCCCTCTGTTCAAAAATCACTTGAATTGAAGGCCACACATCATTCATGGCTTCTATGATCTTGTTCCATAAATTATTTTTCACATATGAAATTTTTTCCTTTAAGGTTAATTTGTTCTGTAACTTCTTCAATTCTTCATTTAGTCTGATGGCCTTTTGCTCATGTGTTTTAGCATTTATTTCAGCCAACTTGTTTGAATTTTCTAGATTGTCAACCATCTTTTTCAATCTGTTAATTTCACTTGTCTGAAGTGACATTTCTTCCATAGCTTTCACTAGTTTGTTGGCCTCATATGTAGAGTGAACTGCTATAGTAGATGACTATGTAGCTGATGTTGTGGACGATGTCATAGTGGCACTTTGGGTGCCAACTCTTATGCTAGAGTTGATGGTATAGCTATAGTGATCACACATTGAATAACTGTAGTAATTTTTGGTACTTTTGGTGTTTCTTTTTTCTGGACAAGTTTATCCATTTGAGTCTCCATTTCTTTGATTTGTGTTGTCAGCTGAAAAATCAAATTCATCATGTCATCCTTCTCATTCTGTCCTTCTATTATTTCCTTGGCTTGAGGATGTTCACTTGATGGAAATTTAAGTTGTTTCATCAATGCTACAATGTCCTCATTTTTCTTCTTCACTAACTGCTCTGCTTCTTTGACATTTGCAGGGTCATATCCAACCTGCAAGACTAATTCTTCTAAGGATTTTATTTTGATATATTTAGCATATAAGGATGCTTTGTCCAGTTTCATTTGATCTTTCATGTTTGTGATAGTGTTCTGAAGTTTTTGAACACTCATAGCTTTGGTTGTAATAGTAGAGTACAACATCTCTGAACTCTGTCTATGAAATTCTATTTGATCAAGAGAATGATTTTTTTCTGTTTGAACTTCTAAATCAATCTTCTTATAAGTTGCCTCTGTATTTGGAGTTTTTACTGTATGCTACAATACTGACATGGTTATATTTTTGTTTGAATAATCAAAGGCAGACAAAAGTCTATTTTGAACACTTGGTGTTTGTTTCAGATATTGAGAGTAGATATCATTTTTTATCTCTTCATTCTTTAACTTGATCTATTTGTACTTCTCTCTGATATCTAAATATTTCTCCTCAGTTGTTTGTGAGGATGAAGCTTCCATGTTCTATTGTTTCACTATCAACTGTGTATTTACATTGTCAACATGTTCTTCATTTCTATTCTATGTATTCTGCTGATTTCTGATAATAGTGGCAGCATCTGTGTTGGTGTCTGGGAGATCTGTTTCTTCAACATCAATGGTTACCTTTTCTTTACCTACTGAATATGTTTTAGGCCTTTTATTATATATTATATTGAACCTAGTTTTATTAGTGGTTTCAGCAACACAAGTTTATTCTTCTCTTACCATCTTGGTGGATTTTTCTCTTTGATCTGTAGCTTGTAAAGTGTGACTAGTATCACTTTTCTTCACTGCATCTACTAAAGTATTTTCTATCCACTCAATCTGATTGGCATATTTCTCTATCTCTGGTTTTGTCTCATGTATATAGGGTGTTATTTTACACTTAACCCTCATTTTACTTAGTATCCCTTGTGGATCATAATTCCAAGAAAATCTCTCTTCAAACATGTATTCTAATAACTGCTTAGATGCTTATGCCTTTGCATCTCTATGATTACAAATGAATGGCCCTACTTGATTCTTCAATTTAAACTATGTTTTCTTCTTTGCTGCTAGGAAATTGATAGAATCAGAGTTTAATATTTGCCTGATATATTCAAACGCAAAACCCCTCATTGACACAAATTTGGGTATCTTATATGGTAACAAACTAGATCCAAACACTCTAATCTCAGTGTGTTTTTCATACAAGTAACAATCACCAGTCTTGGTCTGCTCTGACAACTGTAAAATATTCTTCATATCATCATTTATCCTTGGTTTTTCAACATTTGTTAATAATTTAATCATTGCATGGGCGAAGAAAGCTAAAAACTCTTCATATGTGAACTTTGTGGACTCTTTCCTGATAAAAGAGGTCCAGAAAATAACTAAAAGAGGATTCCCTTCTACATCAAACTTTTGAAGGGTTAATGGAAAATTATGTGCTTGAAAATACAATAACATGTGGAAAAGGAAGGATGTATATCTAGACACTCCTTCAATTGGAAGTTTAACCAATTGGTCATGAATATTACTAGCAATATATCTAGCATAATCAAAGATAGCAGATGGAAGTTTTCCTGGTGTGAAAGTGGATAGGAAACCTATAATGGATTCATTTGTATGTTCATCAGTAAATTATTCTATGATGAAAGATAACATGGAAATTACATGCCTAGAACCCTCTGGAAATTTTGAAGTGGAGTATAGAGGATTAATTTGAGGAATTTCTACATGTAAGGACATGAATATTTGGAAAATTTGGAATATTCTAGGAAATTCAAGGCCAATATACAGCTTGGTAAGTGCTTCAACGGACAGAGGAACTGCTTGAGGATCAGGCTTGAGCTGTAACATTTGATTAATGGATCCAACAGTAATAGTGAAAAGTACTTCTTTATTGGAATTGACTATTGCACTTTTCTCAGGCATATAATGATGATGGCATAACCTAATGACTTCTGGGCATGAGTGGGTAACTGGAACAACATATTTGGGAAATTTTAATTCCCAAACTTTAACTTCTTTAACATTATCCAAATATTTTTTATAGCTCTAGTTATGAAGTTCCAGCAAATTGAATTCTACAATAGGATCTGCTATCTTATAATCAATATCTGCAAATGGAGTGTGCTCAATATCTACAACAGGGGGTTGTAGAGGATTTATAACTATGGCAGTCTTAGAAGATGCAGCTGGAGTAGGTTTAGGAATTTTGAAACTTTTTGGATTACAAAACTCTGCTTTTTGGTATTTTTGGTTACTTTTGCATGATTAAACAGTTTGCAGAAGTATTTTTCACTCTGAAAAGGATTTCTTGGATGAAAATAGGCAATATATAGTCTTTATTTGGGCTTTTCCTTTCAATTTTGGACTCTTCATAATATTTACAGACTTTTACTGGTTTAGAAATAGGAAACAGGGGTTTCCTGAGTTTTTTTTTCGATGAATAGTTGGGTAAAAAGTATTTTAAGATTAAGTACATAGGCTTAGGCTACCTTTAGAGGGTTTTTGGGCTCAAGTTGGGGTTTAAAACAATGCGTAGCATAAACAGGGTTTTTTCTGAAATTTTGACTGGGTTTGGCCTATTTTTTGGATATTTTTAACAGGCTTCTTTAAATGGATTCGAATTCTGAAAAATAATTTTTCTTTTAAAAGGTCATTTCAAATCAAAACAGGTTTAATTTCTAGAAGAATACCTGTTATACGCAGGTATTGGGCTTTGAATACGTATCTGAAGGTTTTTGAACAGTTTATGTGATATCTTTTCAATTTCTGGAGCAATGCAAAGCTCCTCGGAAATCTACAAGGGGTACAGGCTAAAATTTGCAGTATTTTCGAATGAAAATGGCAAAAAATGGTTTTTTTACAGTCGGGATAAGTTATACAGTGGCTACACGCAAAAAAGTTAAGAAATCAGTGTATTTCCAATGTTATTTAGACACATTAGGGCTAATAGGCACTTGTAATAAATGGCGGTCAAGTCATAATGACGGTTTTCGGGCTCAAAGGGTAGGAAACCGCGAGTGATTATCGCATGCCATTTTGGTGGTAAGCTATTTTGTTTGCAATGGACGCGATCCAGTAGGAAGGAAACATGTGGAGGAGGGATAAAGTCAGCATACCACCCATTTTGCGTAGAAATGGAAATGTTATCAAGGCACAATTTAAAATGCGATATGGATTCTCCGTCGTTAGATCGTGGGGTTCGATTGCAAATGGCCCAGATCTCTTGTAAAAGTTGCATCGGGATGGAGTGGGATCGGGGTGTATTAACACGATGGGGAAAAGTTTTAAACTTTATGAATATGCTTTTAATAAATTTTAAAACCTTAGGTTTATAATATGCGACAGGTATAAGATTTATATGTTTTAATTAAAACATTACACAATGTTTCAACCACACATATGCGCAGGTCTTATTATATGGTATGATAGAACATTAACATTTGTCTTAATACCATAGGGGCAGGGATTAGTTTTAATGATATGTTTGAACCAATGGGATAAGGGAGGGGTTTTTATTTTTCACATGGGATATTTAAACATTGGCTTAAACACAAAATAGAGGGTTTGTGGGTTATTTTAAATATAAGGGTTTAGTACTATACGGGAGGGTGTAGTTTAGGGATTTTAATAAGTTAGAAGTTAATATGAAAAGAGATAATGTATGTAATGAATAAAAATACATGTTTAACTCTAATTAAAGTGCAAAATAAAGCACAGCTTGTCTTTGTTGTATTTTTTCACACTTTAACTTCGAATAAATGCATTTTATGGGTTTTGAATGATTTTTGAAAGGAAATGAAATTAGTTATTTAGGGTTTCACTTTTACGAAGTAAAAATGGGTTTTCACTTAGGAAAAAGGGATTATGATTATGGATGAAGGGTAAATTCTTTTTGAATATGGGTTTTATGTAGAAATTCAATATTTTTAACCAATCAGTCATCGAGCCTTGGGTTTGGTCCCAACAGAAGTCAGGGAAATTCTCTAAGTCTCTTTAACTGATAGTTTAGAATATTGAATCATTGTGTGGGAGGGGAAATTAGTAATTTTTTCCCAATGATGCTTTATTACATGCTCGCACAACTGCTTTCTACCTACCCATGTTTATTTATAACATTTTTTTCTTCATTTTCATGGGTGAATTTAGGTTTGCAACCCTAATTAATTTTCTTTCAAAGCATAAAACTATCTAAGTCTAACCTTATTTCATCTGAGGGCTCAGATTAAACTATTGAGCTCCTCATTTATTCTCTATTTAATCTACTGATTTATCAAGTTTAAATTGTTTGACATATCTTTATTCTCTATCTAAAACATGAAAAGTTAAGATTAAACTGTTTAATTGATCATGTATTATGGCATTTATTAACAATTTTCACATAATCATTATTTTTGTAGTAAAGTAAATAATCGTAGAATTTTGACTTGCTCACTTTCAGGTCTTATTTTTATCTCTTTTTTCTTTTGGGGTCTATCTTTTCTAAGTACTCTTTCTTTTAGGATTTTTACCCTCCTTTTATTTTTTATTATTTTTTCATTTTTCAAAATATGGGAAAACAACTTGCAGAAAGCAAGGTATGTACATATTCACAAGACTATCAAAGTCAATTAAATAATTATGAACCCTATTATTATAGGACCCTAACAGTGGCTCCACATGGGGATGGCATTTCCTGGTGAAATGTCAAGAACTTTTAGACGATTAGCCTTTAAATTTTGACTATGATGACCCTATAAGTATCTTTCTGATCTCTGCATTTATTCATATTTATGATATTTTACCTCTCAGAGCTTAGGGCCTTCTCTCCAGGCTTCAACTTTGTTAGGAAAACATCCAATCCAATTTAAACTTTTCAATGTATATGTACAATGATCAAAGTAAATGAAACTAACTATTTGTTAACTCAGGAGAGTAGTAGTGCTTCAGCGTTCTGCCATTTACTGGTCCATCTAGCATAGCTGATCCATCCATTTCTTTCAGGTAGAAAGCATTATTACCTCTATATCCATAAATCACAAAAGGTCCTCTCCATAGAAAATTAAATTTTCCATGTTTAACTTTGTCTTCTTTTCTTGAATCCCATTTTAACTCTTTATCTCCAATGTAGAAATCATCTTCTTTAGCCTTTTTATCAAAAATTTTCTTTATCTTATCCTAGATAATTTGAGAGTTGATATAAAATTCTTCCCTTGTTTGTTGCAAGTGAATAGTTTGATTGATCCTTCTTTGAATGTCATTTGTTTCAACTTGTAACTCTTGGATAATCTTCTTCACTGATACTCCTAGGGAGGATGGAAAAAAACATCCATTCCATAAACAAGTTGGTAAGGGGATGCACCAATATGTTTTTTAGTTGTAAGACTATCTTCCCATAAGGCATTGACTAACTTCTTATTCCAAGTCTTTTTGTTATCTTCCAGTAACATTTTGATGATGTTTACAAGGCTTTTATTTGAAGATTCAGTTAGGCCATTACCTTGAGGGTAATATGCAGTAGAATGACCTAGGGTAATATGGTATTTATGGCAAAAGTCAATCATTTTCTTAGATTTGAATGTTTTTGCATTATCAGTAATTATCTTTTGGGGACATCCTAATCTTGAAAGAATTTTACTTTCTAGGAAGGATATTATGACAGTATCTATGGCTTTCCTAGAGGGTATGGCTTCAATCCACATGGTAAAATAGTCAGTGGTTGTCAGAATCCACTTATGTTGGGCTGATGATGGGGGTTGAATTTCTCCAATGAAGTCAATACCCCATTGTTGAAATGGAATTTCTGTAGAGATGGGCTTTAAGGGCAGGGGTAACATCTTTTTCTTACCCTCAAATATTTGGCACTTATGACAGGAGGTCACATATTTTTTGACATTTGCAAACAAGGTAGGCCAGTGAAAACCAGCTCTCAGAATCTTGTCTCTAGTACTTTTCCATTATAGATGTCCTCCACAGTCACCTGCATCAAAATTCTTGTAGTACTTTGTCAACTTCTTCTTTTAATAAACAATTTAATAAAATCCCACTTTTATCTTTCCAAAAAAGTACCTCGTCTAAAATACAAAATCTTACTACCTTAAGCTTTAGGAATCTAGCTTTTGTTCTTGATAAACCAGGAGGAGCTTGTAAGTTTAGTAATACAAATATAATATCTACATACCATGGTGAATCTGAAAAGGCTTCACTGATCTCTGGAGTCGCCATCTCTTCTTGGTCATCTATTTGAGCAATTAAATTTAAGTCTATGGCATGACAATTTGATTCAGCCATAAGTCTGGCTAAACCTTGACCTTTTATCAACTTTTTGGGTTTTATCTCTATGTCATATTCTAAGATAGTGGAAATCCACTTTCCTCTTCTTCCATCAAGACCATCCTGAGTAAGAATGTCTTTTACAACATCATTTGGGACATAGGTAATGATGTGAGAATAGATAATGTAAACTCTGAAGTCTTTAATGGCCTTTACTAAAGCTAAGGCTTTTTTTTCCATAATATTGTACTTCAAAGATGCATCTCTAAGTGTTCAGCTAAAGAAATCTATGGGCTGTTCATAACCCTGGTCATTTTTCTGCAGTAAAACTGCAGCAATGGTGTGTTCTGAAGCAAATGAAAAAATGATGAAATCCTTTTCGAAATTAGGATTTATAAGGACTAGGGTTTTGGTTAAGTCATGTTTGATGGATTCAAAATATTTTTTGGCCTCAAAATTTCATTTAAGAACTAAATCCTTTTTAAGCATGTTATTTAGTTCTCTAATTATCTCAGCTAAATTGGATATGAATCTTCTTAAAAAATTAATCTTACCTAGAAAGGCTTGTAACTCTTTTATGTTTCTTAGTGGATTGATGTTAAGAATTTATTCTATTCTTGCAGGATCTATTCTAATTCCTTCTTTATAAATTATGTGTCTTAGTAACTTGCCTTCTTCTAATCCAAATAAGGTTTTCTTAGGATTTAATGAGATGCCAAACTTTCTGCATTTTATAAAGACTTGTCTAAGATGATCTAAGTATTCATAATCAGTCTTAGAAAATACAGTTATGTCATCTAAGTAAATTACCAAGAATTCATGAATTTCCTTTGCAAAGGATATATCCATAGCTCTTAGAAAAAATTTCCCTGCATTCATTAAACCAAAGTGCATTTTTACATACATAAAAGTTCCCCAAGGAGTAGTAAAAGTTGTTTTGGCTTGGTCCTCTGGTTGGACTAAAATCTGGTTGTATCCTGAAAATCTATCTAAAAGAGAAATCCTAGAAGATCCAACTACCCTTTGTAAAATATGATCCATTTATGGTAAAGGATAATTATCTTTTAAGGATAATTTATTTAGATTCCTAAAGTCAACACATAATCTAATCTCTCATGTTTTCTTTCTGGTTGGAACTAGGTTAGAAACCCAATCAGAATATTTGATTGGTGCAATTATTTGTGCATCATACATTCTTTTCACTTATTTTTCTATTGAGGGCATCAAAACAGGGTTGATTCTCCTTAACTTTTGTCTAAAGGGCTTTGGATCTTCTTTTACTGAAATTTTATGTTGAATTATGTTGGTGTCTTATGATTTAAGATCCTCATAACTCCAAGCAAAAACATCTTGGAATTCCTTAAAAAGAGCTATATATTTTTCCTTTTCCTGTTGAGGTAAGGCTTTGGAAAGTTTTATCATTTTGGGTTTCAGTTTTGTGCCTATGTTGCATTCCTCAATGTCAGATCTAAGTGGCTCCATTTTGGGTTTTCTAGAAACATCATTTGAGTCAAATAAATCTTCTAATGGAGTTAAAAATTTTGGTAAGAAATTGTCTTTGAGATTTAATATATCATATTCTTCATCAATTATCTCATCAATTTCTATTCTCTCTAATTTATCTATATCTGATTGATTGAATTTAGTGGATCTAGAAAACTTTAATTTATTTACATCTACATTAAATAAATCTATTTCACTATCAAAATCCTTATCTATGGTACAATCAATGTCTATTTCACAGTTTTGAAATTCACCTTCAGTATTCATAAAATTATAAATTTGCTAATCTTGTGAAAAAATCTGCCAATATTTGAGGTTATCTGGGATTATTGGTCTGTGTTTTACTTCTGCCGTATACATATTATTAGGCTGAAAAGGTAAATTACAAGTGCTAGCAAATGTTGCTAAAGAATGTGCTTGTAAATTTTGCCTTCTTGGTATTGCAGAGAAATTACATTCCAATAAATCTGTTGGGAAAAATACTGAGAGGGGGGGGGGTGAATCAGTATTTACAGCATACTCAAAACTTTTCACTTTTTCATTCCTTGAAACCCATACGCTACTTTTCTTTAGTAAACTCACGTATATACGCGGATACCTTTCATTCAACTAGCGTATACACAGAGATCTAAATATGTAATTAGTTCTTTGCTTATATCATTCCATTATTCATTCATCAGATGTTAAATAAGCAGTAAACATGTGCAGTAAGAACAGAATAAACCATCACACAAAGAATCACACATGAACACCAGGATTTTTAGGTGGAAACCCAAGTCGGGAGAAAACCACCGCTGCAGTTGCTCAGCCTTCAATATTTTATTATAGAGAAAACATCTTACAACATATGTGCTGGCGCAGACCTGACCAGCACGCAGGCACCCACCTGCGCTCGTTTACCAGCCTCTCCTGGAAGGGAGCTCCAACCCCCTGACTCGTTTACCAGCCTCTCCTGGAAGGGAGCTACGACCCCCCGATCTCGTTTACCAGCCTCACCTGGAAGGGAGCTACAACCCCCTGACTGAAGGCTACAACCCTCAGCACCACCTTGGACCACGTTTCATCAATTTTCACACTGGATCTAACAACTTCAATAGAACACCACTTGCAGGCCACATTTCATCATATTTCGGTAGACCCTTTTCATATAAGCTCAAACATATATCACAACGAGATACTTACCAATTCGGGCCTTGCAGATCGGATAGTAAATTAGCATTTGATATTTCATACCCCTTGCTTCAGCAAACCCTAGTTTGCATACGCGCTCTTTCTTTACTGATGTCGCGTATATACGCGCTTCCGTCCACACAAACCAGCGTATACCTCAGTGTATATTTTATTGCGCATACGCGCTTTCTCTTCGCTGAAGCCGCGTATATACGCGCTTCCTCCGCGGCTAAGTAGCGTATAGATCTTCAATCATTACAGAGCAGCATACTTCATCAGATCAGATATTCAGTTCAGATCTACCCTTTTGCTTCAGACAGATGTTCGCCTAGATGCTCGCCTCATCACGGATCTAAGCCTTCCATAATCAGATCTAGCAAATACAAGAGCAATTCAGATCTAGATCCCCTTCTTCATCATTGGTGCATCATACATTCAGATTTATCATTCAAGTGTAACCCTTTCCATTCAAATATACTTCAGAGAGAAGTATTCATTCAAGCTCAGACATCTTGCACCCACACTCATGATTTGCACAATGAATTTCTTCTCCTTATATAGGTTTACCCTTTTTCAATACCATGAGCCCCTTTTTCAATACCATGAGCCAAACCAATACCATGAGCCCAAAACTACATTAGACGGGGTCATTTAGACGAATCATTACCCAATACAATGGGTCAATACCATGGTGGTTACCCCTGGTTTTGCACTTTTTGAGCGCTTTTTCCCATACGCGACTTATAACGTTCTTTCCCGCGTGCATACGCGACTTCCCCTAGACATATCCGCGTATGCCTTGAGACATACTCTTTTTATCATACTTTGAGCACATTCTGAATTCCTTTCTTCATTGCCTTCTGTATAAACTGTAGATACATCATATTTTCTTCATCAAGAACATATTCTCTCAAGCACAACTTCATCAAGTAAGTTGTCATCATCTTCATCAAGAGGATTGCCATTTAAGGACAACACTCAACACCATATTGCTAACAAACATCATATCACATCAGATTTACATCATTTACCAAGTCCATCAAGTCAAGCATAACTTCATCATGTGGTTTGCCATCAAGGACAACACATGTCAACAGTCGCATGTCTTCATCTTCATTCAGTGGGTTGCCATCAAGGACAACACTCTACATCATATTTCCAACAATCTCCCCCTTTGGACTTGATGGCAACCACGATGGTGTTTGGTTACCACAACAGATAGGTACCATGTCACTCTCCCAAATATTTGACATCATTATCTTCTCTTCATTCAAACACCATGTCACTCTCCCCCTTGACACCATCCCAAGCAAGGCGGATCAAAACCAACACACTCACCCCCTTTTCTTCTCATGTAGAAGAAGCGTTCTGCAGATCTGATGTATACTGAAGTGGCCAAGCTCCCCCTGAGTTCATGCTGAATATTTTTCAATGAAGTACATGACTCTATGAACTTCCTATCACCAAAAGACTCATACTTACATCAAATATCCAACCAAGTGGATTTACATATAAGACTCAAGTACCCAACCAAGTGGGTTTACACATTTGACTCAGCTACCCAACCAAGTGGGTTTACAAATTTGACAAGACCTTACATGACTGAAAATTACAATGACCTTTTCATCAAGATAGAAATATGACTTTTCATAACCAACACCAGAAGCTCCTCTAGAAAGAGAAAATATTTCAGAACCACCATAATGCCAACAATGCATTATACTAAGCAATGTCACTTCTCCCCCTGAATATGTGCATCCAAGCATCCTTTTCATATGACTAAGGCTCCCCCTTAGTTTGTGCATCCTGAACACTTTCACCAACAAATCATCAAGGCATCTTCATCAAATCATTAGAAAAAGAATTATGAGAACTGGAACACCACTAGATATACCAAACGATGTATCATAGATGCCAAGCAGCATTACGGTTGTCTTTGGCGACTCAAGCAAGAATTATCAGCAATCGGACATACACGGTTTTGTGCGAGAACTCGTATATCTGTGACGTGATTCAATGGCCCGTATCCCTATCATCTTCTGAATTTATGCAAATTTGTTCTTTTGACTGGCAGAGAATACTCCCAGCTTCTTTCTTAGATACTCGAATGCTTCCCTGGGTAGAGGTTTGGTAAAGATATCAGCAACTTGTTCTTTGGAGGGAACATACTCCAACTTCACCTTTTGTTCAAGCACTTGTTCACGTAAGAAGTGATACTTGATGGGAATGTGCTTGGTCTTGGAATGCATAACAGGATTCTTTGAGATACTGATGGCACTTGTATTATCAAACATAATGGAGATAGGAGGTGAACATTTGATTTGAAAGTCTTGTAAGGTTTGCATCATCCAAAGAAGTTGAGTGCAACATGATGTGACAGCTACATACTCTGCTTCCAAACTGTAGATAAGGCAATAGAATTTTTCTTCTTGCTGAACCAAGATACTAACCGGGGCCCCATATAGAAAGCACCACCACTAGTGCTTTTCCGATCATCAACATTTCCAGCCCAATCTGCATCAGTGTAAGCATGAAGAGTGAGATCAGCATTCTTTGGGTACCATAGTCCAAAGTCTTGAGTTCCTTGTAGATATTTGAATATTCTTTTGACAGCCTGAAGGTGAGACTCTTTTGGTTTAGCTTGGAATCGTCCAACAATTCCAACTGCATGCATAATGTCTGGTCTAGTCCCGGTGAGATAAAGTAGACTTCCTATCATAGATCTGTATTCTGGTTGATTCACTGTGGGAGAATCATCATGAGAACTGAGATTACATCCGGTTATCATTGGTGTACTTACAGGTTTGCACTCTTCCATGCCATACTTCTTCAGAATTTGTTTAAGGTATTTTGCTTGTGACAAGAATATGCCATCTGTATTTTGATGCACTTGCAAGCCAAGAAAGAATGTTAGTTCCCAAGTAAAGACATTTCAAATTCTTGCTGCATAGCAAAAGCAAATTTCTAACTCATAGATTCTTCATTACTTCCAAAAATGATATCATCAATGTATACAACCATAATCAATAGTTTATCACTTTTAGTTTTTGTGTATAAATTGCTATCAGCAGACCCCTTTGAAAATCCTTATTGATGAAGATATTTGTCAAGACGATAATACCATGCTCTTGGAGCTTGTTTGAGACCACATCTGGTACTTTTAAGTCTACAAACAAGATTTTCATCATTCCCCAAAATGAATCTGGGTTGTTCTATATGTACTTCTTCTTCTAGATCACCATTAAAATGTGATTTAACATCCATTTGATAAACTTTGATTCGTTGATAGCTTGAGAAAGCAAGAAACATTCTTATGGCTTCAATTCGAGCTACAGGAGCAAAAGTTTCTTCAAAGTCTATAGCTTCTTGTTGAGTATACCCCTTGCAAACTAGTCTAGCTTTGTTCTTTACAACATCCCCATTCTCCATTTAACTTGTTCTTGAAGATCCATTTAGTTCCAATGACATTTTTATCATGTGGTCTTGGTACCAAATCCCAAGTGTCATTCTTTTCAATTTGCTCAATTTCTTCATCCATGGCATTATTCCAACATTCATATTTTCTAGCTTCATTGAGATTGTGTGGTTCAATTGTGGATAGAAGTGCCAAATTACTAGAAGATCCCGCAAGAGTTCTTCGTGTTCGTACACCTGATTCCTTGTCTCCCAAAATTTGAGATTCAGGATGATTCTTTTGAACATATCTGGATGGAGCTTTTTCAGATAGTTCATTTTCAGGTTCTTCATTTGATTCACTGCCTATATCATTTCCATCTGATGTAGAAGGCCATATGTCGCTATCATCTTCTTTTGTTGTTTGTTTTTCTTTAGGAGGCGCTGGAAACTGTCCAATAACAACATCAATACATTCAACAACCTTTTGAAGCCTTTTATTGTAACATGTGAATGCTTTGCTTGAAGATGAGTAGCCAAGAAGTATCCCTTCATCTGATCTAGGGTCAAACTTGCCAAGTTTTTCATCATTATTTTTGATAAAGCATATACTTCCAAAAACTTTAAAATGCTTTACAGTGGGAGATTTGCCATACCAGAGTTCATATGGAGTTTTATCACTGTTTACCCGAACATGAGCCTTGTTGAGAATATTTAGCTATCGTCTTCCTTCACTCAGAACATGTCAAGAACATTAGAGTCAATGACATAGCTCTAGCCATTTGAACAATTGTTCTATTCATTCTTCCTGCTACGCCATTTTGTTGTGGAGTGCCTGCTACAGAGAATTGTATTTTTATGCCATGTTGTTCACAAAATTCAAAGAATTCATTTGATGTATATTCTCCTCCTCGATCAGATCTAAGACACTTGATTTTTAAATCCAATTCATTTTCAACCAGTGCTTTGAAATTCTGAAATTTTTCAAAAGCTTCATCTTTGTGTTTAATGAACCCGATCTGACACATTCTAGAGTAATCATCAATAAATAGGATATAGTATTCTTCCCCACGTAATGACTTTTTCCTCATAGGTCCACAGATGTCAGTATGAATGAGTTTCAGAGGCTTACTTGATGATCCTTCTTTGGCATTAAAACGAACTCTGGTCTGCTTACCAAATTGACAAGATTTGCATATGGTACTTTCTGGAAGATTGATCTTGGGAAGATCACGCACAGCTTGAAGTCTGCTTGCTTTGTTGATTTGAGAAAACTTCAGATACTGGCCTTCTATGCCTGTATTTCTGAAGATTTGCTCAAGTAACATTGATCTGTGCAGTTAAATTTTGTCTGAGTTGCTTAGTTCTTTCTTTTATAATGATTTTACTGTATCAAGATCTGACACACATTCTTGTTGAAGATATACGCTCCTTGATCACACATTTGACTAACACTTAACTTGAGTTATGCCTTAATCCATCCACATACATGACATCTTTAGCCTTCACCTTTTCTTTTAGAAATATTGACCCTTTCCTTTAATTCTGGCAGGGTATCATTTCCAAATGTAACTTTCTTTTCCTTTTCGAGCATTATAAGTATGAAGTTTGCTTTTGTCACTGTCATATGTCTTGAGCACCCACTATCAATGTACCATTGATTTTCTTCTATAGCAAATAGCGCTATCCCACAATTTTCAACCGGTATTTCTTTCTCTGTCCATACTTTAGAGCTTGAGGGAACATGTTCTTTTGGCTGGACCTTGCTCCTGCATTCAGATTCTTCATGACCAAAGTTATTACAATAAGTACATTCAACTTCGTTTTGAAGAGGCGAAAAGTTGTTGTAGGTGTTCTTCTTTCGTTCGATATTCATCCTTTTATTTCTTGCTTCTCTTGTCATAATGGTTTTATATGCAACACATTGAACATCTTTATGACCAAAATTGTGACAAGAGAAACATTGTCCATTGAAGTAGAAATTTCTGTGATCATGAAATCTTCTATTAGAATTTACCTGTTGGTTATAGCTTCTTTGAGTGATCTCCTTGTTAATGTTTCTCGAATTGAGATGATCATGCTTTACCTGTAAGGATCCTTTGTTCCCCTACTGAGTGGCTGAATGTAGAGAACCAGTTGTGGCTGCTTTTAGGAAATTTGGTGCTGATTTCTGGGAAGATTCCCCAGTATATCCAAGACCTGTTTTTATAAGAGGAGATCGTTGTACCTTGATAATCTCATCCAAGGTTTCTGAACCTTTAGCAAATCTAAGATTAAGAGATTTCACTTTCTCATTATCTTTCCTTAGACTCACTACTTCACACTCCAAATCCTCAATGCGTTTTCTTTCTGCTTCAAGCTCATTTTTAAGAGTCTCTATGATTATGTTCTTTTCTTCGTGGCTTACCTTGAGTTGAGTGTTTTCTTCAAGAAGATTATTGTCTTCTAGAGAATCCACAAAAATACCCTTTTCTTCTTTAAATTCTTTCACGAATGCCCATACTTTTACTGCAAGATTGACTTTTGTTGTACACTTCCCCCGTGTGGATCTCCGCTCAAGCGATCAAGCAACGAGAAGGACCACACTCGATACCAACTGTTGGGAAAAATCTGCAGAGGGGGGGTGAATACGATATTCGACATACTCAAAACTTTTCACTTTTTCATTCCTTAAAACCCATACGCTACTTTCCTTTAGTAAACTCGCGTATATACGTGGATACATTTCATTCAACTAGCGTATGCACATAGATCTAAATATGTCATTAGTTCTTTGCTTATATCATTCCATTATTCATTCATCAGATGTTCAATAAGCAGTAAACATGTGCAGTAAGAACAAAATAAACCATCACACAAAGCATCACACATGAACACTGGGATTTTTAGGTGGAAACCCAAGTCGGGAAAAAACCACCGCTGCAGTTGCTCAGCCTTCAATATTTTATTATAGAGAAAACATCTTACAACATATGTGCTAGTGCAGACTCCTACCAGCACTCAGGCACCCACCTGCACTCGTTTACCAGCCTCTCCTGGAAGGGATCTACGACCCCCTGACTCGTTTACTAGCCTCTCCTGGAAGGGAGCTACGACCCCCCGATCTCGTTTACCAGCCTCACCTGGAAGGGAGCTACAACCCCCTGACTGAAGGCTACAACCTTCAGCACCACCTTGGACCACGTTTCATCAATTTTCACACTGGATCCAACAACTTAAATAGAACAACACTTGCAGGCCACGTTTCATCATATTTTCAGACTGAACCCTTTTCATACTTATAAGCTCAAACATACATCTGCATGAATCACTTACCAATTCAAACCTTGAGATCGGATACGACGAGCAGATCGGATGTTTCATACCCCATGCTTGACAAACCTAGTTTGCATACGCGCTTTCACTTCACTGATGTCGCATATACACGCGCTTCCGTCCACACAAACCAGCGTATACCTCAGTGTATATTTTATTGCGCATACGCGCTTTCTCTTCGCTGAAGCCGCGTATATACGCACTTCCTCCGCGACGAAGTAGCATATAGATCTTCAATCATTACAGAGCAGCATACTTCATCAGATCAGATATTCAGTTCAGATCTACCCTTTCGCTTCAGACAGATGTTCGCCTAGATGTTCGCCTCAATTCAGATCTAAGCCTTCCATAATCAGATCTAGTAGACACAATTGTATTTCAGATCTAGATCCCCTTCTTCATCATTAGTGCATCATACATTCAGATTTATCATTCAAGTGTAACCCTTTCCATTCAGATCTACTTTAGAGAGAAGTATTCATTCAAGCTCAGACATCTTGCACCCACACTTATGATTTGCATAATGAAATTCTTCTCCTTATATAGGTTTTCCCTTTTTCAATACCATGAGCCAAACCAATACCATGAGCCCAAAACTACTTTAGACGGGGTCATTTAGACGAATCATTACCCAATACAATGGGTCAATACCATGGTGGTTACCCCTGGTTTTCCACCTTTTAAGCGCTTTTTCCCATACGCGACTTATCACGTTCTTTCCCGCGTGCATACGCAACTTCCCTTAGACATATCCACGTATTCCTAGAGACATATTCTTTTCATCATCCTTTGAGCACATTCTGAATTCCTTTCTTCATTGCCTTCTGTACACACTGTAGATACATCATATTTTCTTCATCAAGAACATATTCTCTCAAGCAAAAATTCATCAAGTAAGTTGTCATCATCTTCATCAAGAGGATTGCCATTTAAGGACAACACTCAGCGCCATATCATATTTACATCATTTACCAAGTCCATCAAGTCAGGCATAACTTCATCAGGTGGATTTCCATCAAGGAGACTGTATGTCCTTGATGTTTCTTCATCTTCATTCAGTGGGTTGCCATCAAGGACAACACTCTGCATCATATTTCCAACAAAATCATCAATCAAATCTAATACAGTCTCTCTATATCAGCATAATCTAGGATTGTAAACTGAATATTCGCCTTTAATTTGTTTTACAATCAACTCTGAGTCTCCCATTATTGCTATTATTTTACCTCCTAAATTTCTAATTATTTGGAGTCCTAAAATGAGGGCTTCATACTCAGCCATATTTTTTGTGCATTTGAAATTCAGTCTAAAAGCATGGCCTTCTGCATGATTTTTCTCTATATTGGTTATCCATAATCGTGCTCCCACTCCTAACTTATTTACTGAGCCATCAAAGTATAAATTCCATAAAGATTCATGAAATATATTATCATTGTTTTGTGTTTTCTTTTCTTCCTTTAGTTCGGTCTTGATCTCATTATCAGTTTCAGCATTACATAGGATGAATGAATCTAGGTCAGTAGGTGTAGCATAAATTGGGTAATTTATTGATATTGATGCATTACTTACCATGTATTTCATTAATGTTTCCCTATATAACTTTTTAGGTTGAACAAAAACTAATATAGTAGCATAAGACATGTCAATTGTAGAGATCCTTGTAACTTTGCTCCCCATAAGCAAGATAATAACATTCCATATTTTGGTGGGATATCAACTACTACAATTTCCATAATTATACTCTTACCAGGATATTGAACTAGTGTTACACATAAATCTTTGATTAATCCTAGTCATTTTACTTTTCTTGAGTCAAATGAAAATAAATATTTGTAAGGCCTTGTAATGTCTAAGTTCAGGGTTTCCATTATAGCTTTGGGCATTAAATTATATGAAGCTCCTGAATCTAACATTTTTTTGTGTAAAATTTGATCATGAATGGTTAAAATGATGTAAAATGGAGGAACTAATCCATCTTGATGTTTTCCATTTACATCTGGGCCAAATATCAACTCTGTTTGATCATCATTCAAGTTTGTGGAGTCTTCTCCATCATTTATGTTAAGTGTTTCAGTGATGGTTGATTTATACAAATCATGTTTTACCAATTTTGTTAAAGGAATTGATATTTTTAACTTTGAAATTTCAGTTTGTATGTTGAATGAAAGTTGAGATTTACTTATTTGAATTAACTCTTGTTTAGTAACTGTAGTTTGTGTTGGTTTATCTTGTTTTTCTATAGTTATGTTTTCATTTTCAATTTGATTTTCTTGTGTATTTACTTCTTTTTTTTTTCTTTTCGGGAATGATTTGTGAAGCAATAGATGTTTTTTTAGACTTACAATTGTCAGAAGTTGTTTTTGCAGTGGCAACTTTTGGATCTGCTATTTTTGGATCAACAGTGGATGTTTTAGGATCTAAGTTTGTTGTTTTAGCAGAATCATATGCTTTTGCAGCAGCAGATTTTTGTGAATTTTTTTTAGCTTGAGAAACTTCATCTGTTATGTCAACAATCTTAGGGCTTAGTGAAATTTTAGGATCAAAAACTTTTTGGGAAGAACTAGAGTTTTGCCTATTTTCCCTAGGGAGAATTTGCAGAACTTTTGTTGTTGGGGCTTCTACTTTTTTCTTATTTTCAATTTGTGTTGTTTTCTTAGTAGAAGTTTCAGTGTTTTTCTTAGTCCTAAGGTTATATTTCTTGTGAAATTCGTTTATGGAAAAATCATAACGTTGTTTATAATCAAGAGATTCCCCTGAATCTAATTGGAGTTTTTGGAGTTCAAATAACTCTTGATCTTCCTGTGTGAGAAAGATAGTGTTATTATCATCTATTCCCATTAAATTTATGGTATCCTCATCCTCAACATTATTTTGAGAACTCTCAGCATTTTTCTCTTGAAATGGAGGTCTTATTGTTTGGTCTGGGACTGATTCTTTTGATTTTCCTGAATTTATGTTTTTCCTAAAATTGGGATTTCTGATTTTCTGTTGATTATTCCATTGAGGTATTCTTTCTATGTTATCTAATCTGTTCATCATTATCTCTAAAGTCTTAGCTAACATCTCTATTTTTTTGTCTGAACTAGAGACTTCTTCTTTCATGGTTACTCTCCTCTCATTTCTTAATCTTTATTTTTTAGCTAGAATGTTTACTTCTACACCTACAGCATCTATTTTCATTCTTAACAATGTTTCTGCATTTCTTTCTCTTAACTGATATGTTATGTCAGTGTCAAATCCATCTGAGAATTTGAGCAAGACAGAGTCATGAGTGGGTTTTATATTTGCAGGAATTGAATTGTAAATGTTGTTAAATCTAGTGCAGTAGTCTTGTATGGATTCATTTGGAGCTTTCTTCATTGCATCAAATTCAGACAATATTTATAGGGGATTTTTCTTCTTTTCCCATTTATTTAAAAATAATCTATGGAAAACAGCTAAATCAGTTATACTACCTGTAGTAAGACATTTAAACCATTTCTTTACTTCTCCTATTAATGTTTGGGCAAACAACCTCATTTGTACATTTGATTCATCTATCTCATGGAGTTCAAATTAATCTGTCATTGTTTTTATGTGGTTATGTGCAGTATAATGTGTTGTAGCATCAAACTGTGGTGTTTTACTTTGGCAACCTTGGGGCATGTCATGAAGTTGTCCTGGAAGAACTAGGGGAGCATACATAGCAGCCATAGCTTGAATTCTAGCTTGGATAGGAGGTAAAGTGGAAGTGCTTGGGGTTGTACTGGAAGAAGTAGCTGATGAAGCTGGATTATAGAATATTGAAATAGAAATAGTAGTAGAAAAATTAAAAGATGAGGTGGAGGTACTAGGAAGTGAAACTGAACTATATGAGGAACTAGTAGGAAATGAGAATGATGTGTTTGAAAAAGTAGAAGGTAAACTAATGGATGAAATGGATGTAGGGGATGAAGGAAATAATACTCTAGGCTGTAATGGAAATCTATGACTAAATGGATCTGTAGATTGGATGGTAGTAGAAACTATAGATGATGTAGTGGTATCTGAAAGAGGAATGGAAGGTTTATATGTATATGATAACAGTTGGGCTAACTCTATAGCTTCATCAATTTCTTTAAGAATAATGGCCTTAATCTCTTCAAGTTTGTCTTGATTTTCGATTTTCTTTAATTCAGAGTTTGCTGCAATATTTTTCTGTTTTGATTCCAAAAATGAAATAAAAACAGGGTCTAAAACAGTAGCAGTAAAATTACTTCCAGATTTGCTTTTGAACAAAGAATTTTCAAACTTTAAATCAAACTTTGTATCCTGTAAATTCACTAATTTTTGTGGTAATGAATTGACTCTATTAAATGAAATTTTAACATCTAAATCTTCTATCTGTTTTTTCTTTTTGCCAATTCTATCTGGATTGTCCACTATAACAGCAGGTTTAGGATCTGGGTTAGATGTGGTATGATAAACTTTCCTAGAAGCCATAATTACAAATTTTTTTGATAAAATGATACTCACAACTTATAAAATAGTCTTAAAGGAAAAAAGATAATAAAAAAGGTTTCTTTAAGACTTATTTTATGACTGAGGATTGGTTAGTTCCCCAGTATGGTCACTAGTATGTTATCACTCTAGTAATTCTAAAGTTGTGAGATTTTGGTTTAAAGTCTAAGAACACTAGAGGTAACCATAGACAAAATTTTAAACTCTAAGATCTAGCCTTCTTAGGGTTTAGAGAGGGCTCTCTCTATAAGATTTAAATTTGTTTGTTTTATAAAATATTAGGCTAGCTCTGATTGTACAATTTGGTTTTGGTTTGATTGATTTGGTGGGAAAAATCACCTAATGAGATGGATAGTGGGAAATCTATTTGTCCATTGGGTTGAGGAGTCAAAAATCAAGCAGACAGAGCTAGGATCAAAGTCAAGAAGTCAAATGTTTTCAGGGCAATATAAAGATCTTGGAAGGTTGTTTGGTGAGGTGATATGATCAGGATAAAGAGTAATGAAGGATTCTTTGATCTGGAAAAGAGAAGTAGTAGGAAGAGGTCAAATGAAAGAGGGATCAATTAAGGGTTCCCTACTCTAGAAATCAGTAGAAAACATGGAAATGATAAACGGTAAAGACATGGTGCTTTTAACAAATACTGAAGTAATACTCCTGTTTATTCATTCAAATTTGGAAAACATTATGGATGCATGTAACAAAGAAAGATAAACAATGACAAGAAGGAAATACTTCACTTCAATAGCTCATCACATGAATCCTGAAATATGATGCTACTTGATCTAATATAGTCTTCTACTCGAGATTTGAAGCACAAAATCCTTCAATTTCAATAAAAAATGACTATAGAAATCTTCAATAATTTATTCCACAATAATACTTCTATAGATGAAGTATTTATACATAATTGTTTACAAAATATCCTATAATTCTTCTAGGAATAAGTTAAGGAAAATAAAAATATCTTTACAATAAAATAGAGATGGCTGCTTAACAAATCAGCAAGCTGTCATATCTATCCAAAAGAAATAGTAACTGATTATGGATGGGGTGTAGCTGGATGCCTTGGTGTCCTTCTTGCTGGCTTTAGATATTTCAAATTGATTTTGAAATCTGATCTGCTTATCTTATACTCTTTCACTGATTCTCTTTAATCCATGATACTCTTTTACCACTGTAAAATATGTTTACTGTTGTAATAAAATCTGTTTTGACAACAATTAAGCAAACTGTTTTTCTCTTTTATCTTTCTTCCTTTTTATCTTTCATAGTAAATCTTTCAATGACTCCCAATCTTCATCATTTGGAATTTGGTTCTTCTTGAGCTTTCTGAAGTTCTCATCTGCTTCTATATACATGGAAAAAGTTGTTTTAATGACAAACAAGTGTCTTATCTCATGCTGTAAGTAAAAAACATCCTCAAAATTTCTGAGTAAGACTTTTCCTGTTGGAGTGTCTTGTCCACCTGATTTCTCAACTTGTTCCTTTTCATATTCTCTAATCTTTTTATTATAATCCTCTTGAGGCATTAATTTGTCATTGATGACCAAAATATTAGGCAAACTTATTTGCCTCAAATTCTCAAATTTGACAATAAACCTAGCTATGGTGATGTTCATATTCTCACATTTTTCTTCAAGCTACTTCATCAAGTTCTTTTTGGTGATGACTTTCATTATCTCAAGAATAGTTTCAGTCCTATCAGTAATTTCAAGTTCTTCTAGCTCTTGCTTGTTTTTGTCATTATGAAACTTGATCAATTCTATAGCTTGTTTTAGTTTGTTATCAAGTTCCTCCTTAGTCTTTTGAATCTCTTCTAATGCTACTTTGAGTAAATCCCTCTGTTCAAAAATCACTTGAATTGAAGGCCACACATCATTTATGGCTTCTATGATATTTTTCCATAAATGATTTTTCACATATGAAATTTGTTCCTTTAAGGTTAATTCCTTCTGTAACTTCTTCAATTATTCATTTAGTCTGATGGCCTTTTTCTCATGTTTTTTGGCATTTATTTGAGCAAAATTGTTTGAATTTTCTAGATTGTCAACCATGTTTTTCAATCTGTTAATTTCACTTGTCTGAAGTGACATTTCTTCCATAGCTTTAACTAGTTTTCTGGCCTCATCTATAAGGTGAACTGTTGTAGTAGATGAATTTGTAGCTGATGTTGTGGATGATGTCACTGGAATTGCAGTAGCCAGTGGCACTTTGGGTGCCAACTCTTCTGCTAGAGTTGATGGCACAGTTGTAGTGATCACAGGAATAACTGTAGGAATTTCTGGTACATTTGGTGTTTCTTTTTCCTGGACAAGTTTATCCATTTGAGCCTCCATTTCTTTGATTTGTGTTGTCAGCTAAAAAATCAAATTCATCATGTCATGCTTCTCATTATGTCCTTCTATTATTTCCTTGGCTTGAGGATGTTCACTTGATGGAAATTTAAGTTGTTTCCTCAATGCTACAATGTCCTCATTTTTCTTCTTCACTAAATGCTCTGTTGCTTTGATATTTGCAGGGTCATATCCAACCTGCAAGACTAATTACTTCAAGGATTTTATTCTGAGATATTTAGCATATAAGGATTATTTGTCCAGTTTCATTTGATCTTTCATGTTTGTGATAGTGTTATAAAGTTTTTGAACACTCATAGCTTTGGTTGTAATAGTAGAGTACAACATCTCTGAACTATGTCTATGAAATTCTATCTGATCAAGAGCATGAATTTTTTTTGTTTGAACTTCTAAATAAATCTTCTTATAATCTGCCACTATATATGGATTTTTTACTATAGGCTGCCATACTGACATTTATTAGCTTTTTGTTTGAATAATAAAAGGCAGACAAAAGTCCATTTTGAACACTTGGTGTTTGTTTCAAATATTGAGAGTAGATATCATTTTTTATCTCTTCATTCTTCAACTTGATCTATTTGTACTTATCCCTGATATCTAAATCTTTCTCCTCAGTTTTTTGTGAGGATGAAGCTTCCATGTTCTGTTGTTTCTCTATAAACTGTGTATTTACATTGTCAACCTGTTCTTCATTTCTATTCTTTGTATTCTGCTGATTTCTGATAACAATGACAACATCTGTGTTGGTGTCTAGGAGATTGTTTCTTCAACATCAATGGTTATCTATTCTTTACCTACTGAATCTGTTTTAGGCCTTTTATTATATCTTATCTTGAACCTAGTTTTAGTAGTGGTTTCAACAACATAAGTTTCTTCTTCTCTTACCCTCTTGGTGTTTTTTTTTGTTTGATCTGCAGCGTGTAAAGTGTGACTAGTATTACTTTTCTTCACTGCATCTACTAAAGTATTTTCTGTCCACTCAATCTGATTGGCATATTTCTCTATTTCTAGTTTTGTCTCATGTATATAGGGTGTCAATTTACACTTAACCCTCATTGCACTTAGTATCCCTTACGGATCATAACTCCAAGAAAATATCTCTTCAAACCTGTATTCTAATAACTTCTTAGCTACTTCTGTTTCTGCATCTCTATGATTGCAAATGAACGGTCCTACTTGATTCTTCAATTTAAACTGTGTTTTCTTCTTTGCTGCTAGGAAATTGATAGAATCAGAGTTTAATATTTGCCTGATATATTCCAAGGAAAAAACCCTCATTGACACAAATTTGGGTCGCTTGTAGGGTAAAAAATTAGATCCAAACACTCTAATCTCAATGATTTTTCATACAAGTACCAATCACCAGTCTTGATTTTCTCTAACAACTGTAAAATCTTCTTCATATCATCATTTATCCTTTGATGTTCAACATTTGTCAATATTTTAATCATTGCATGGACGAAGAAGTCTGAAAACTCTTCATATGTGAACTCTGTGGACTCTTTCCTAATCAAAGAGGTCTAGAAAATAACTGAAAGAGGATTCCCTTCTACATCAAGCTTTTGAAGGGTTAATGGAAAATTATCTGCTCAAAAATACAAGAACATGTGGAAAAGGAAGGGTGTGTATCTAAACACTCCTTCAATTGGCAGTTTAACCAATTAGTCATGAATATTATCAGCAATATATCCAGAATAATCAAATATAATAGATGGAAGTTGTCCTGGTGTGAAAGTGGATTGGAAACCTAAAATTGATTCATCTGTATGTTCATGATTAAAGTATCTGAGGATGAAAGATAACATGGAAATTACATGCCTATAACCCTCTGGAAATTTTGAAGTGGAGTATGGAGGATAAATTTGAGGAATTTCTACATGTAAGGGCATGAATATTTGGAAAATTTGGAATCTTATAGGAAATTAAAGGCCAATATATAGCTTGGTAAGTGCTTCAATGGACAGAGGAACTGCTTGAGGATCAGGCTTGAGCTGTAACATTTGATTAATGGATTCACCAGTAATAGATAAAAGTACTTCTTTATTGGCATTGACTATTGCTCTTTGCTCAGACATATAATGATGATGGCATAACCTAATGACCTTTGGGAATGAGTGGGTAACTGGAACAACATATTTGGGCAAGTGTGATTCCCAAATTTTAACTTCTTTAACATTATCCAAAGATTTTTCATAGATCCAATTATGAAGTTCCAACAAATTGAATTCTACAATAGGATCTGCTATCTTATAATCAATATCTGCTAATGGAGTGTGCTCAATATCTATAACAGGGGGTTGTAGAGGATTTATAACTATGGAAGTCTTAGAATATGCAGCTGGAGTAGGTTTAGGAATTTTGAAACTTTTTGGATTACAAAACTCCGCTTTTTGGCTTTTTTGGTTACTTCTGGAAGATTAAAAAGTTTGTAGAAGTATTTTTCTCTCTGACAAGGATTTATTGGATGAAAATAGGCAAGATATAGTCTTTCTTTGGGCTTTTATTTTCAATTTTGGACTCTTAGTAAGATTTACAGACTTTTACTGGTTTAGAAACAGGAAAGAGGGGTTTTGTGAGTTTTTTTTCAATGAATATTTGGGTGAAAAGTATTTTAAGATTAAGTATAGAGGCTTAGGCTACCTTTAGAGGGTTTCTAGGCTCAATTTGGGGTTTAAAACAATGCACAGCATAAACATGGTTTTTTCATAAATTTGGACAGGGTTTGGCCTATTTTTTGGATATTTTTAACAAGCTTCTTTGAATGGATTCAAATTCTAAAAATGATTTTTCTTTTAAAAGGTCCTTTCAAATCGAAACAAGTTTAATTTCTGGAAGAATACCTGTTATACGCAGGTACTGGGCTTTGAAGATGTATCTGAAGGTTTTTGAACAGTTTATGTGATATATTTTCAATTTTTGGAGAAATGTAAATCTCCTCGGCAATCTGCAAGGGGTACAGGCTAAAATTTGTAGTATTTTGGCATGGAAATGGCGAAAAATAGTTGTTTTACAGTTGAGATAGGTTATACAGTGGCTAAATGCAGAAAAGCTAAGAAATTAGTGTATTTCCAATGTTATTTAGACACATTAGGGCTAACAGGCGCCTACAATAAATGGCAGTCAAGTCATAATGGCGGTTTTCAGGCTCAAAGGGTAGGAAACCGCGAGTGGTTATCGCTTGCCATTTTGGTGGTAAGTTGTTTTGTTTTCAACGGACGCAATCCAGTAGGAAGTTAACACGTGGATGAGGGAGAAAGTCAACATACCACCCATTTCATGTAGAAATGGAAATGTTATCAGGGCGCAATTTAAAATGCGATATGGATTCTCCGTCGTTAGATCGTGGGGTTCGATTGCGAACGACCCAGATCTCTTGTAAAATTTGCATCGGGATGGAGTGGGGCTGGGGTGTATTAACGCGACGGGGACAAGTTTTAAACTTTATGAATATGTGTTTAATAAATTTTAAAACCTTAGGTTTATAATATGCAACAGGTATAAGATTTATATGTTTTAATTAAAACATTACACAATGTTTCAACCACACATATGCACGGGTCTTATTATATGGTATATTAGAACATTAACATATGTCTTAATACCATAGGGGCATGGATTAGTTTTAATGATATGTTTGAACCAATGGGATAAGGGAGGGGTTTTTATTTCGCACATGGGATATTTAAACATTGGCTTAAACATAAAATAGAGGGTTTGACATGGGTTATTTTAAATATAAAGGTTTAATTCTATACGAGAGGGTGTAGTTTAGGGATTTTAATAAGTAAGTTAGAAGTTAATATGAAAAGAGATAATGTATATAATGAATAAAAATACATGTTTAACTCTAAGTAAAGTGAAAAATAAAGCATAGCTTGTCTTTGTTGTATTTTTTCACACTTTAACTTAGGATAAATGCATTTTATGGGTTTTAAATGATTTTTGAAAGGAAATGAAATTAGCTATTTAGGGTTTCACTTTTACTAAGTAAACATGGGTTTTTACTTAGGAAAAAGGGATTATGATTATGGATGAAGGGTAAATGCTTGATGAATATGGGTTTTATATAGATATTCAATATTTTTAACCAATCAATCATCGATCCTTGGGTCCAGTCCCAACAAAATTCAGAGAAATGCTCTGAGCCTCTTTAACTGATAGTTTAGAATACTGAATCATTGTGGGGGAGGGGAAATTAGTAATTTTCCCCCGATGATGCAAAATTACATGCTTGAACAACTACTTTCTACCTACCCATCTTTATTTCTAATTTTTTTTTTTCATTTTCATGGGTGCATTTAGGCTTGCAACCCTAAATACATTTTCTTTCAAAGCATAAAACTATCTAAGTCTAACCTTATTTCATCTGAGGGATCAGATTAAACTGTTGAGCTCCTCATTTATTCTCTATTTAAACTACTGATTTGTCAAGTTTATACTGTTTGACATATCTTTATTCTATCTAAAACATGAAAAGTTAAGATTAAATTATTTAACTGATCATGGATTATGGAATTTGTTGACAATCTGCACATAATCATTATTCTTGCAGTAAAGTAAATAGTAGTGGAATTTTGACTTGTTCACTTTCAGGTCTTATTTTTATCTCTTTTTTCTTTTGGTGTGTGTTTTTTCTAAGTCCTTTGATCTTTCTTTTAGGATTTTTACCCTCTTTTTATTTTTTATTATTTTTTCATTTTTCAAAATATGGGAAAACAACTTGCAGAAAGCAAGGTATGTACATATTTACAAGACTATCAAAGTCAATTCAAAAATTATGAACCCTATTATTATAGGACCCTAACAATGGGAATGGAAGATATATACTCTAAAGTCTTTTATTGATTTAATCAATGCAAAGGCCTGTTTTTCCATAATATTATATTTTAAGGATGTATCTTTTAAAGCCTTACTGAAAAATGCAATGGGTTGTTCAAATCCTTCATTATTTTTCTACAACAAGATAGCTGCAACAATGTGCTCAGAAGCAAAAGAGAAGATAACGAAATATTTAGTAAAATCTGGACTAATCAACATTGGTGCTTTTGTCAATGCATGATTAACTAAATCAAAGGATTGTCTAGATTCAATGCTCCATTTGATTTCTGAATCCTTTTTTAGCATGTTTTTTATATTTCTAATAAGTTCTACAAGGCTAGGAATGAATCTCCTTAGGAAATTAATCTTACCAATAAATGATTGAAGCTCCTTAATATTTCTAGGGTGACTGATTTTTAATATGGCATAAATTCTACTAGGATCAATCCTAATACCATATAGATAATATGACAAAGAATATTTCCTTCTTCAATGCCAAAAAGTGTTTTCTTGTGATTTAATGAGATGCCAAACCTTCTACATTTTCAAACACTCTTCTCAGATGTAACAAATGTTCCTCATCATTTTTTGAATAGACAGTTATGTCATCTAGATAAATCACAATAAATTGACCAATAGCATCAACAAAGGCAATATCCATTTCTCTTTGGAATGTGGCCCCAACATTCATTAACCCAAAGGGCATGTTCACATACATGAAGGTCCCCCAAGGGGTAGTAAAAGTTTTTTTATCCTAATCATCACGATGCACTAAGACCTGGTTATAACCTGAGAAACCATCTAATAAGAAAATCCTACTAGACCCTACTACATTCTGTAATATGTGATCCATTTTTGGCAAAGGGTAGTTGTTTTTTAGGGAGACATTGTTAAGATTTCTAAAATCAGTGCATAATCTGATTTCTCCAGCTCTATGTTAGACACCCATTTAGACTATCTGAGGGGAACAATGATTTTAGCATCATACATATTTTTTACCTCTTTCTCAATCAGAGGCATCAAAACTGGATTTATTCTATGGAGTTTCTGTTTGAATGATTTATGATCTTCCTTGATTGAGATTTTATGTTGTATGATACTAGTGTCATATGCTTTGAGATCCTCATAGATCCAGGTAAAGACATCAATGAATTCTTTGAATAAAGCTATGTATTTTTGTTTTTGAGCAGCAACAGGCAGTGATTTTGAAATTTTTATCATTTTAGGATTATGTTCACTACCTATATTACATTCTTCTACATCCACCCCTATGGGCTCTATTTTTGGATTTTTTGCTACATCATTAAAATCAAAAATCTCTTCTAATGGAACTAGACCTCTAGGTAAAACATTGTCTTTAAGCTTAAGTATATCAAATTCTTCTTTTGATGGATCAATTTCATACAATTCTAATTTATGTACAACTTCATCTACAGAAATATTTACATTTGATTCATCAAAGGGTTTTCCTACATTAGTATGTACAACTATTTGATTTTCTACGTCACACTCTAAATCTATGTTATTTCCTCATACTCATCCTTGGACAGCAAAAAGTTCTTAATTTGTTTGTAATTTCCAAATACCTGCCAATACCTCATATTATCTAGTATAGTTGGAAAATGTTTTACTTCCACTGTATATTGTCTAATGGGATGAGGCATTTTACATGTGTTAGCTGAAAAATCCAGACCATTAGCAAGGATATTCTGATTTCTAGGAATAACAGCAAGATCATATTCTACAAAAGTTTCTATAAAATAAAGCATAGCATTTTTGTATGCTCTCACTCTAGGATGCTTTGCAGAATATTCTCCTTTAATCTGCTTTATAATCAATTCAGAATCTCCATAAACAAAATTTCTTTTAGCACTTAATTTTTTTAATAATTGCAATCCTAAAAGAAGTGCTTCATATTATTCTATGTTATTGGTACATTGAAAATTTAGTTTATATGAATGACCTTCTGCATGATTATTTCCTAAATTTGAGACCCACACACCTGCTCCTAACCCCTTAATTTGGGTTAAGGTGATTGATTATTTTTATTTGTGATTTTACATTGTAAATAATTTTCAATATGCAAATGATTTCCAAAAAAATAAATATATAAAAGAAAATGAAAAGAGGATATATCAAAAAATGAAATCAGAGAAAAAGACAAAAAAGAAAGAAAGTCGAAAAGAATAAAAGAAAAATAAGAAACCCACAAAAGAAAAAATAGAAATAATATTGAAAGTGTTGCAAATTCAAATGTCACTACTGATAGATTAGTTTTATTTATGTCATTGTCAAATAAGATTGTGTGCAGCTTGTTTAAAAGTGCCATAATGACCAGATCTTTGTTCAAATCATACAGCTTAATCATTATTGAAAAATTTTGCATTTTTTGTTAAATAGGTTAGTGAATAAATATTTTCCAAACAATTTAATCTTGGAAAATCAGTAGTTAGGTAGAAAATTATTTTATTCAACTATTTAATATGAATCAATATGAGAAATAAGTGATAGAGTAGGCTAGATTTCTTATATAAAAAAGAGTGATGTGGGTTTGCTAAAAATTCCCAAACTATCTATAAAACCATGCATTCTGAACCTATTTAACCTTTACCTTGCACATCTATCTTCAATTTCCATACTTGTTATAATTTTACAAAGCTCTAGATTAATCCATCAGGTCATTACCAATCCCAGCACTGTGTCTACTGTGCCTTCTTCACCATTCCAAAGCTTTACATAATCCCGATAAACTTGTTCTTTTCTGAACCTCTTCTAATTTTATGAAAAAAATTGAATAATGCCTCCTAAGAAGAAAATCCAGGAGGAACCAGTAAACCCATTGATCCATCCTCCTGTGATCTATATCACATCCCTCTAGCTAACAGAGACTACAAAATTCATGAAACCCTCTTTGAATTTGAACTTTTTGAGATGTATTGTTGGCTAGAAGACAAATACATAAATAAGTCAAATGAAATTGGACTGTGGGAATCAAAATTACCTCATTATATCTTCCCCCATACCCACAAAGCCCCTGAATTCATCCAAAAATGTCAAGCCTGCTACATACCCAGCCAGAGAGCCATAATTTCCCCCACAGGTGAAGTTATGTTCACTATCACTGCCCAATCCATTGATCAAATGGTGCAAACCCCTTCTGTAAAAAATGTAACCCCTTTCTCCCAAGAAGCCCTAAATGAATTATATCAGAAGCTATATTTTTCTAAAAGGGATAAAACCCTTGAGCCTTTTGTTAAGAGAAATAATTGTTGGATTAATCCTCCAATATTCATATGTCAATCCGGGCTCGTAAACACGAGTTGCACTGTACTTTATAGATTAAGTTTCTGAGTCATAGTTTGAATGATTCCATTATAATGATCAACTAAGCAATGGGACACAGAAATACTTACGAACACACAGCTTCCAGAAAATAAATCAATCCATATTACCACTATAAGTATAATCAATAATCAAATTCAACTTGAACACTTAAAATTATTTGTAAATCTAACCTATCTCCTTACTGAATTGGAATCTAGATTTAATAAAACCTAATTGTCATAAGTTATATTTCAAATAAATACCTAGTTTCAACAAAATTCATTCTTCAACCCAACAACTCAACACTTCATTCAAAAATCCAAAACCCTAATTCTGGCTTTTACAAGTCATCACTTGAAAGGATTGAAGAATATGATCTAATAGTATTTGTAAGTTAATCCTATGTTCACATAATCAATTTTACACTTAAAAATTGTTTCTTCACTCAAACAGTGATCTTCCCTTTGTCCCAGGATTTCTCCTTGTGCAGTTTCTGAAGCGTCTGTGAAAATGTGAAATTGTAAGGACTAGTTTAGTCCTCTCAATCGAAGCAGTGGAAAAAATGTCTTTCAATGTCTGAAAAGTCTGTTGACAATTTACATTCCACACAAAGTCAACATCTTTAGTCAAAAATTTAAATAATGGTGCTACAATTCTAGTAAATTTTTCAATAAAACAATGATAATAACTGGCATGTCGCAAGAAACTTCTCAGCTCCTTTTGTGAACTAGGAATAGGGATATGCGAGATTACCTCGATTTTTTCTGGATCAAATTTAATTCCTTCTAGCGACACATGATGGCCCAAAACAATTCCCTTAGTTTGCATCATTCTATATTTATCACTACTAAGGGCTATATTGGCTTCTTGACAATGAATCAACACCTTTTCTAGATTTTTCAAAGCCTGATCAAAATCATCTCCATAGACTATGAAGTCGTCCATATAGACCTCAACACAATCATTTATCAAATCGGAGAAAATGGCAAGTACATCTCTCTGAAAAGTAGTTGGGGTGTTACAAAGACCGAAGGGGAGGACTCTATATACATAAGTACCCCATGGGCACGTGAAGGTAGTATTTTCTTAGTTGTCTTCAGCTATATGTATTTGATTATAACTGATGTATCCATCTAGAGAAGAAAATTACTTCTTACCTAAAAGTGTGTTGAGTACCTAATCGATGAAGGGTAGTGTAAAGTAGTCGCACAATGTGGCCTTGTTTAGTTCTCTATAGTCGACGCAGATACGCCATTTGCCATTATTTTTTGGCACCACCACCGGAGGTGACACCCACCTACTGTCTGAAATTGGGTAGATGAATTCCGCAGCCAGAAGTTTCTAAAGCTCTTCTTTCACAATATCTTTTAATGTTGGGTTCGTTCGCCTTTGTGGCTATTGAGAAGGTATCATTTCTTCATTTGTATAAATATGGTGGATGCAAGTGTATGAATGGATGCCCCTCATGTCCAGGTAGTCCAAATAAAAATCTCCTAATTTCTAGCTAATCATACCCATCAACTGTTTCTTTTGTTTCATAATCAACTATGTACCGATGTGTAAAGTCTTTCCTTCAGTGATTTCTACAGCCTCTGTGGCGAGTTCATGGATTTCCTCTATTGCTCCAAAATATGTGAACACAGTTGGATGGCGAGCCTCCTGGAACTCATCACTAAAAACATTCTAGTAACCATTAAAATAAATAGGATAATCGATAAAAGAACTATGAGATAAAAACTGGTGCAAAATATGTTCATCATATTGCTCTTGGAGACCTCTAGACTGTTCTAATGTTAGCAAAGGAAACATACAGTCTTCGTTTCCATAGGGGCTCTCGAACCATAATGGTACTTCAGCAGCTGTCTGAGAAGGGGGGGAAATAGACAAGGTTTGGTCATGGGGACCATTGGAAATGATCATTTCTCCGTTTCTGCACCCTATGGCGGCATATGTAGATGCCAACCACGGGCGTCCGAGAACTACAGGATGTCCAGGCCTAGAGGTTTTTGGGAAAATGATGATAAAGTGTATAGGATATTGCTAGGAATCAATAGTGAACACTATGTCTTCTAGAGTTCCCACTAGTTTGACGATGAATTTTTCTACCATTTCTAAAATGATAGGGTGGGTTTAAGCTCAGGTAACTGCAAAGATGTCATTGTCTCGTATGTTATGGCGTTTATTGCTGCCCCTAAGTCTAAAAGTGCATTTTGCATAAGTAATCCATTTATCTCATTGGTGAAAATGGGATTCCTAGGGTCATGGTACTTCACAAGAAAGCTAGATATCATAGTGGACATTTGGCTCATGAACTTTACGCTTTGGTTCTTATTCCCCTTCATACCTGGCTTCTTGATGCATAGATCCTTGACAATTTTGGTGTAAATAGGGATGTCTTTGATAGCTTGCAAGAGTGGAATTTGGATGCATACATTCCTTAATTCATTTTCCAGGTTGTATTCAAGTGGAATCTCTTATTTCTTTACAAGGAGTCTTTACGAGTAGGGTAGTTAGTTTGATTCTTCTTCTTGTGTTTGTTTTTGTTTCTCATTTTGTACATGTTTTTCGGATGATGTGGATGGAACCTCTTCCTCAATGAAAACAGTTCATTTCCCTTTGTTAACTGTCTTCCTTGATCATAACTGAATTTCATTCATAGTGATGGCAGTGATCATATATGTAGGAAAAAGCTTGATGTTTATGTTTTGTGCAGGTTGAGGTGGTCTATTATGATTTGGGTTAGGTACGGGTTGTGCAGGAAATAATGTAGGGTGAGGTGGGTTAAAGGTTTGAGGTGCCTGCAAAGATGATGATGGGTCAAATGGTGCAGGTAAAAGTTGATGCAAAGGAGGGGGTGGCAGAAAGGGTCATTGATATGTGTGAGGATTATACCCTTACTGATAAGATTGCATGGTTGGGTTGTACGAGGTTCTTGGCATATTTTGGTATGGCGCATAGAATTGGTTTTGGGGCTAATAAGGGTTGGTATAAGGGTTTTCCCTCCAGTTCTGGTTCCATGCAGTGTTATGTGTTTGAGGGGTGGCCTAAGGGGGGTAAGCTGGTTGGAATTTTCAGGGTTGAGTTTGACCATACCCTTGGTGATTAGGTTACGGGAACATGTTTTGACTGGGGCCTCTCTAAAAGGGTAGTTGTATTTTAGGGAGACCTTGTTAAGATTTCTAAAATCAATGCATAATCTAATTTCTCCAGCACTATGTTAGACACCCATTTAGAGTATCTGAGGGGAGCTATGATTTTAGCATCATACATGTTTTTGACCTCTTTCTCAATCAGAGGCATCAGAACTGGATTTATTCTACGGAGTTTTTATTTGAATGATTTTTGATCTTCCTTGATTTGGATTTTATGTTGTATGATACTAGTGTCATATGCTTTGATATCCTCACAACTCCAGGAAAATAAATCAATGAATTCTTTGAATAAATCTATGTATTTATGTTTTTGAGCAGCGACAGGCAATGATTTTGAAATTTTTATCCTTTTAGGATTATGTTCACTACCTATATTACATTCTTCTACATATGCCCCTGTGGACTCTATTTTTGGCTTTTTTGCTACATCATTAAAATCAAAAATATCTTCTAATGGAACTAGACCTCTAGGTAAAACATTGTCTTTAAGCTTAAGTATATCAAATTCTTCTTTTTATGGATCAATTTCATGCAATTCTAATTTATGTACAAATTCATCTACAGAAATATTTACATCTGATTCATCAAAGGGTTTTCCTACATTATTATGTACAACTATTTGATTTTCTACGTCACAGTCTAAATCTATGCTATTTTCCTCATACTCATCCTTGGACTAAAAAAGTTGTCAATATATTTGTCATTTCCAAATACCTGCCAATACCTCATATTATTTGGTACAGCTAGACGATGTTTTAATTCCACTGTATATTTTCTGTTGGGATGAGGCATTTTGCATGTGTTGGTTGAAAACGCCAAACCATTAGCAAGGATATTCTGATTTCTAGGAATAACAGCAAGATCATATTCTACAAAAGTTTCTAGAAAATCAAGCACAACATTTTTGTATGCTCTCTGTCTAGGATTCTTTGCATAATATTCTCCTTTAATCTGCTTTATAATCAATTCAGAATCTCCATGAACAAAAAGTATTTTAGCACCTAATTTTTTCAATAATTACAATCCTAAAAGAAGTGCTTCGTATTCTGCTATGTTATTGGTACATTGAAAATTCAGTTTATATGAATAACCTTCTGCATGATTATTTCCTGAATTTGAGACCCACACACCTGCTCCTAGCCCCTTAACTTGGGTTAAGGTGATTGATTATTTTTTATTTGTGATTTTACATTGTAAATAATTTTCAATGTGCAAATGATTTCCAAAAAAAAGTATATGTAAAAGAAAATAAAAAGAGGATATATCACAAAATGAATACAGAGAAAAATACAAAAAAGAAAGAAAGTTGAAAAGAATAAAAGAAAAATAAGAACCCCACAAAAGAAAAAATAGAAATAATACTAAAAGTGATGCAAATTCAAATGCCACTACTGATAGATTAGTTTTCTTTATGTCACCATCAAATAAGATTATGTGGATCTTGTTTAAAAATGTCACAATGAACATATCTTTGTTCAAATCATACAGCTTAATCAATATTGAATAATTGTGAATTTTTTGTTAAATATGTTAGTGAATAAAGATTTTCCAAACAATTTAATCTTGGAAAATTAGTAGTTAGGTATAAAATGAATTGATTCAATTGTTTAATCTAATCAATAGGAGAAATAAGTGGTAGAGTAGGTTAGATTTCTTATATAAAAAAGAGTGATGTGGGTTTGCTAGCTTAAATGAACCCTAAGAAAAAGAAGAAAAAAGGTTAGCTTAGCAAAATATATGAAATTCATGGGTAGGTAGAAGTTGTTTTGGAGCTTTGAAAAGAATATTTAAAATTGGTTGTCCTAATTTTTTCTTTTCAAAGGTATTTATGCATATGAAAGAAAAAGGGGTAATATGATTTCATCCAAAGTATAAATATTTGGGCGCATAAATATAAAAAGTTGGCACATTATTATATATCCTAAAGTTTTATTTCTTCATTAACTCTCCTACTACCTGACAATATTTCATGTCACCTCACTTTAAAACCCGCACATCTATCTGCCCATCATCTCCTCTACCCCCGATCCAACAATCCACATCTATTTTTGGCCCCCCCTCTCCATCCGAGCTTTACCGCCTAGGGGGGTGGGTTCCAAAGAAAGCAATTTCAGTTTTCAGGCACACATCAACGTGGCACCTCCTCCACATTTTACACCCCCCTCTTCTCAAACTACTTACCGACTCACACCCCTGAAAGCTGCTTAGTCCCACAATTCTGAAACATCTAACCTATATGTTGTGCCCACCAATATTGTCATGCCATCTTTCATACTCCCCTTTCCTATTATGTCCCTTCCTATAGAAAAACATCTTTTAACACATTTAATTAAATAATTGGCCATTAATATAACGGATCTGTGCCACAATCAATGGAAAAAATCCCAAACTGTGTATAAAACCACGCATTCTGAACCTCTTTTACCTTTACCTTACACATTTATCTTCAATTTCCATTCTTTTTACAGGTTTACAGAGCTCTAGATTAATTCATCAGGTCATTACCAATCCCAGCACTATGTCTACTACTCCTTTTTCACCAGTCCAAAGCTTTACATAGTCCCAGTAAACTTGTTCTTTTCTGAACCTATTTTAATTTTATGAAACAAATTGAATCATGCCTCCTAAGAAGAAAATCCAGGAGTAAATAGTAAACCCATTGATCCATCCTCTTGTTGATCTAGACCACATCCCTCTAGCTGATAGAGACTAAAAAATTCATGAAACCCTCTGTGAATTTGAAACTTTTGAGATGTATTGTTGGCTAGAAGACAAATACATAGATAAGTCAGATGAAATTGGACTGTGGGAATCAAACTTACCTCATTATATCTTTCCCCATACCCACAGAGCCCCTAAATTCATCTGCAAATGTCAAGCCTGCTACATACCTAGCCAGAGAGCCATAATTGCCCCCACAGGTTAAATTATGTTCACTATCACTTCCCAATCCATTGATCAAATGATGCAGGAACCTTCTGTAGAAAATGGAAGCCCTAAATGAATTATATCATAAGATGTATTTTTCTAAAAGGGCTAAAACCCTTTAGGCTTTTGTTGAGAGAAATAATTGTTAGACTAATCCTCCAATATTCATATGTCAATCTGGGCTCGTAAACATGAGATGCACTGCACTTTCTAGATTCAGTCTCTGAGTCAGAGTTTTAATGATTCCATTATAATGATCAACTAAGGAATGGGGCACACAAATACTTATGAACACACATCTTGCAGAAAAGAAATCAATCCACTTACCACTATAAGCAGAATCAATAATCAAATTCAAATTGAACACTTCAAATATTTGTAAATATTACCTATCTCGTTACTGAACTGGAATTTGGATTCAATAAAAACCTAATTGTTATAATTTCTACTTCAAAACAAATACATAGTTTCAACAAACTTCATTCTTAAACCCAACAACTCAACACTTCATTCAAAAATCCAAAACCCTAATTCTGGCTTTTACAAGTCATCACTTGAAAGGACAGAAGAATCTGATATAATTGCATTTGTAAGTTAATCCTATGTTCACACAATCAATTTTACACTTAATAATTTTTTCTTCACTCAAGCCCTAGGATTAAAATGCTTCACATCAATTCTAATGTCTCAATAACAAGCAAAAGATCGTGATATTGGAAACTGATTTGAATTCTTATTCTCATACACTTACCAATCAGAGTTAACAACCTGATATTTTGCACTCAACTACTCTGCATGTATATGACCTACTCTGTGACAAGCTCAATCAACAAAATCTAATTCTACTCTCAAGAATAAGAAGCAAAACGAGACAACTCTAAACTATTTTAGCCATACAGAACTGTACTAGGGAGGCTAGACTACAATTGCATTTAACAAAGAATCAAATCTTCAAAATGAGCTCTAACAAACCTACCTAAAATAGTCAGCAAAACAATACTTTGTTTCCTTAGCGAAAAAGGTGAATTATACTGCTAATTACAACCTTCACTACTTCAAAGTCTAGTGAGCACACTTTTACTAAAACACTGCTAATGAAAATATCTCAAGTGGAAAACTAAGATTTTAGTCTTACATCTTGGGAAGTCCACACTTTAACTATTCAATCAATCACAACTAGCTGACTAACCTAATTCTCCGGAGTCTAATGAAGGAAAAACACTCCAAAATAAATTGCAAAGACTGGAAACTGAAACAAATATGATCACTTAGTCAAACTTCACTCATTAGCCAGGAATTCAAGATTTCATTTGGAACTAAAAACCCTAATTTTATTTTACAATTTATGAAAGAGTTGAAGACCTAAATTATTCATAAGCACAATTCAACCAATCTTGCATTCGAATCTTAAACTTAAAATGAAATCCTAGGGTAATATTCGACCTAACTCAGTGCTTTTTGATGATAATCAAAGATGAATGTTGGCACTGAGAATTAACCTAGAAATTCTAACTCAATCAAATAAACTAATAATATACTTTGGAAATATTCTTACAAACTTTAAGGTATCTCACTCTTAAATGCTAGATCTCACTAAAATCAAAGACACTCATTCAATCCTAGTTCTGGTTTAAATGACAGAAAGAGAGAACGTATCAGCTCTACACTAGATCACACAAGGCAGGTGAGGGAAAGGCTACACTTCTACCTCAAATGGCATGAAAATTACTTCTAAACTCAAACAATATATAAACTAACAGTCTGTTTTTCAAGTGAAAATAAATCACACTGCCAATTCAAACTCAAAAATAATCAAAGCAACTCTGAGATCTAATTTAAACAGTGACTATGGCATTCAATTTTAACTCACACTCATTCATATAATCTATCAATTTTATTCCTAATGCACTCTCACTCTTCTTGAAAACTCAAGGATTATATCAAAGGATAAAAATGCACTTATCCAGAATCTATTGATCACTCTAAAATCACACTGTGCACATTAAATCCATACCAAATCCGTGTGCTAAGAATATGAAACCCTACTTATAACTGAAATGATACAACTCCTTACAAACTTTATAATGACACTCCAAGTGATGCTAATTCAGCCATGCTATGTTTCTATTTTTATTTGTCAGCGCAAAGGTTTTTTTTTTAAGTAATTCATTTGTTTGAGTACGCACAGAGAGGTGTTCATTCAAGTTTGTGGTGATTTTTATTTTAAAAGACAAGAACAATAACTTAAATCTTTGTGTGTGTATCAATGAACATTGGCAAATTTAAATGTAAAGAAAACAAAACAAAACTTTGTAAATGTTGGATGCACACCCACATCAGAACAATTCTTTGAAACCATTCGACACATGAACTTCAACATTAACACTTAACTTGTTTAGTTGAGATTGGGCACATGAGATCATTTCTTCAGCTGAAACCACTCCAACATTAACACACACACAATATCGAATAGATGATTGAAATCAAAATTAAATCAATTGTTAAGAACGAATTTAAGCTAAAATGCAGGAATTAATCAAAATGCACACAAACCTATGCACATTCTTACAGAATCTGATCCGGATTGTGGTGGGCCCTTTCCACACCTGGAGACGGTTTGAAACTTACAAAGACTAACTACACTTCAACGTAACTGATTTAGGAACTTATTAAATTCATAACAGTCCAGAATTTGATCAATAACACACCATGACGGATTACAAACACGAGCTTAATTACTAGATAACATAGTTATAGTATTCAAGTTTGATAGAAAAATAGAATCACAATCCTCACTAACTAGACATATTACATATCTCATCCTTTATAGGAAGAATGATATTCATAAAATAGCACAAATTCTGTTTATTGAAACCAACTGATGCGAGGATCCTACTAGCTATTCATAATTAGCATTGCACTCTACCTGAGATAACTAATTCTCAAACTACCCTATCTCTAGCATAACTGCACGCTGATCTGGAAGGGTGCTTCTAGAGGTCATCGAGCTGAGCCCAATTTCTGGAAAATGGCCAGCTGGTCATCTCATTGAACTCATGAAAAGTTGTTGGAGCGTTGAGCTGGAACATGATTTGGGTAGTACAGTCTTTCCAAATCAAGTTTAGGTGCCAACGTTCATGCTTTGTAGTTGAATTAGTCTTGTAGGAATAATTTCACAACTATATCCCATAGTGATGAGTTAACAAACAAGGCATGTAACTTCAACTACCTAACTTAACCATAGAATATTTAAAACAATCCTACTTGTAATTATTTTTACCTTAGGTTGATAGTTGATGAGATTTAGGCCATATGGAGGTTAAAAATGGAATGAAGGAGTTCAAAATTATCCAAAACAAAGTTAAAATGGCAGGGAAGGTGAATAAATGAAGACAAAAGAGAGGCTTAACATCTCCCCCACACTTAATCTTATGCATGCCCTCATGCATCCAAGGCATAAAGTGTCTAATCAAAGGCCAGTTGCTTTGGCCAAATCTTCAAGAATTTTTCTGAATGGAACTGAACATATTGTAGATTGCATAGCTAATCTTTGAGCACTTGTTCTCTTTGCAGGACGAGGTCTGGATGTTTTCCATGTTCTCAGTCTTTTATCCTTTCTTCTGAGTTCATCATTCTGTGCATACAACCTGAGGTTTTCATCCTTCAACTGATCATTTTCCTTGCTAACATACTGAAATAGAGTTTCAAACTTATGGGCCTTGTCTGTCAATTTTGCAATTTTCTTCTGAAGCCTTACTGATTTGATCTTGAAATTTTCTTCTTCATCAGGAATGGGTACCTTTGTTGGAGTTGTTGACTGCTAGGAGTGGCTCCCTTCTAGCAAAGCGCCCACACTTTGCTTCGAAGAAGGATCTTGTTGTTCTGGGCTTTTTGAAGGTAGAGTGGGGGTGAAAGTGTGTAAATCCTAGGCAATGTCATCTAGAATTTGGGATTGATGTGGAGGTGAAGGGAATTTAGGGAGAGAAGAGGGAGATGGAGTAACAGAATCAGGGGATGAGGCCACAAAAATGTGTTGAGGACTAGCAGTAGTTTGAGGAGGTTTACTCACGCTCCTGGTCCTTCTTTAGTGTAATAGTTTCTATACTAGGAGTTGGGGACTTGTGAGCATGAATTGAGATTTTTCTAGACTTGGGCTTGTGGCCTTGTTCAACTGGGAAATTTGAAGGCATTTCAGCTAGATATTCAATGGGGGACAAGGAATATCTTCCTCGTTTGCCTTCATGCTTCCTATTTTACTGTCTCCTTGAAGGCCCAGCTTCATGGCTAAAGGAAGGGTTTGGCCTCTTGCAATTCTTAGGAGGGAGTGAGGCAGATTAAGCAAGTGAAGTGGGTGAAGCAGGGGTTTCCATTTTTAATTTCACAATTTGACCTACAGGTCTTTGCCTCCATTTCACTTGGGTTTCTTCTCCTAGAAATTTCTCTATGAGGAAGTCTTCCCAAGGCTTCTTCGTTTTGCTTAATTCAAGCACAACCAAGATATTAATCAAGCTGTGATGGTAGAGTGCGGTTTCTGGCTTCTTACTTTCAGATTGAACCTCGCTAGCCATCTTGTGCATACTTATTTTTAGGAAATGAGGAATATCTATAGAGCAGTCTTCATTAAGATGCATCAACAGTTTGATATGATACAGGAAAATTATGGCATACCTGCCCTCACAAGTCAAAAATTGTTGTATCATTGTCAGCAATGACTGCCATTGGTCTTTAATGTATTTTTGTAACACTCCCTTATTCCAGCTTAATGACTGGTATGTTGGCTTTAAAAATTCTGTGCAATTGGGTATGCTTAATTTCCCTCCTTTGAAGAAGTGTTCACCCCCTGTTGGCAGCCCAATTGCCTTAGTTAATGATTGCTCTGTGACTTCAAGGCACAATTTTCCAATTTTCTCCCTCTTTCCCTTGAAAGTATGGGTGAAGGCTAATGCCACCGCATCATTATACCCCTATAACCTTTGAAGAAAAACCATCCAACCCCTCTTTTCTATGAATTATTTGCACAACTGGTATTCTACAATTCGAGCAAATTGGTTAAGCGTGAGCTTCTGCTTATCGGTTCCCATGATTAGGACAAATTCGAGCACTCCTGCAGTTGATCTATTGAAATTAATCACACTTGCAGCAATTCACGGTTGGATAGGAAGCTGGATACACAGGAATCAAATTGTTAATGGCCAAAATTGAGCCATACATACAGGGGGGGGGGTCACAGGGGGGGCGGTAGCCCCCCTTGTCGGGGTTCAGGGCAGCGCCCCGGTGAAAATTTTTGGTCCTTAATTTTCGATGGGTAGTCTGCGCCCGTGGTTTTGTGCATGGTTTTGCACATGGTTTTGGGGTACGATGGTTTTCGGCCCCTGGTATTTTTGTAGATCCGGTCAAGGGAACTACGGTTATGTTCTAATCCAAGGTTAATGGATTAGGGTTCATGTATGCTTCAGCATGTATATATATGTGTTGTAACACTAAAAGGAATATAATGAAAAATCAAGCTATTCATACTGATTTGGGATCCAAGGGAAAATCTCTGTGTTTATCTGTTTTATGTTTTATGCTCTCGCTATTGTTTATTTTCTGTAATAAGATTCATGTGTAGATAATTTTTGTTCAGGGTTAAAACCTACATTTGGTATCAGAGCTGTTTCAGCTTCAAGGGGACGCCTTTGCTGTTGAGGGTTTTTTGGTTGGGCCTGAGGTAGACCTTGTTCAGTGGGAGATCTGCGGGATCGATTCTTGCGATGAAAGAAGATGGCGAGCAACGGGAAGATGGAGATAGAGAAATTTAATGGTCAGAGTTTTGAGTTATGGAAGCTCAAGATGGAGGATCTGCTGGTGGATAAAGATCAGTGGATCGCGGTAGATCCATGTACTAAACCAACGGCAATGTCAGATGAAGACTGGAAGAAACTGGATCGGAAGGCTAAGAGCACAATACGGTTGTGTGTCTCAGATTCAGTATTTTTGAATGTATCTAGGGAAGCTACAGCGAAGACCTTGTGGGACAAGCTAGGGACTTTTTACCAATCTAAGTCTCTGGTGAATAAATTTTTCTTGAGGAAAAGCTGTATAACCTGAGGATGAAGGATGGAGACTCATTGACAGAGCATCTGAATGCCTTCAATACTGTGGTAAGTCAACTGTCATTTGTTGATATTAAAATATTATATGAAGATAAGTGCATCAGTTTGTTGTTTTATCTACCAGAATCGTGGGACAGTCTGATTATTGCAATAGGTAGCAATACAACTACCTTGAATTTTGATGACATTGTCTCAACCTTGTTGTCAGAGGAAATGAGACGGAGAAATATGGAGGGCCAGAATGGAGATTCCTTATCTGTACGAGGAAGGTCCCAAAACAGAAACAAGAATAAGGTTTCAAGTGGGAGATCCAAATCTAGAGGGAGATCTAAATCTCCTAGAAAGTTTGTAAAGTTATGCTGGAAATGCGGAAAGGAAGGGCACTACAAAAAGGACTGCAGATCTAAAGCTCCTAAGAAAGGAAAGGGATCGGATGATTCTCCTTCTGCAGAGGAAAAAACCACCTCAGATGAAGGTGTGGATGTGTATTTGGCTTCTACTTCAAATACACATGTAGATCATGAGTCATGGTTGATTGACTTGGGTGCATCCTTTCACTTCACTCCCCATAGGGAGTGGTTCTGCCAGTATGAGAAATATGATGGTGGTGATGTCTTTCTAGGGGATGATAGGAAGGCCAGAATCGTCGGACGTGGAAAGGTCAAGCTGAAGCTGCAAGGTGGAAGGATTAGAACACTTCTTGGTGTTCTGCATATTCTTGCATTGGCTAGAAAACTGATTTCTGTAAGCAAGATGGAGGATGCAGGTGTAAAAACTGTGTTCGAGAAAGATGCCTGCAATATGGTCCAGGGAGCACTGGTATTAATGTGGGGAGTTCGGACTGGAACTCTGTACAAGCTACAAGGTAGCACTGTTATTGATGGTTGTAACAGTTCTATGGTTCTTGAAAGTGGAGCGGAAAGCCTAGCTGTCTCTGGAGAAAATACCATGCTATGGCATCAAAGGCTTGGACACATTGGAGAGAAGGGCCTTCGGATATTGCATAGAAATGGTATGGTAGAAGGTATGTCTAATTTCTCTTTGGATTTTTATTTCTATGAACATTGTGTATATGGGAAGCAGAATCGGGTGAGTTTTCCTTATGGTGCTAAGAGGGCGAACAAGATATTAGAACTTGTGCACAGTGATGTGTTTGGACCTGTGTCAATTCCATCACTGGGAAATTCTGTGTACTATGTTTCATTCGTAGATGACTTCTCAAGGAATACATGGATATATTTCTTGAGGAAGAAATCTGAAGTCTTTAACAGATTTAAATAATTTAAGGCTCTGGTGGAAAACCAGACAAAGAATAAGATAAAGGTGCTGAGGACAGATAATGGTGGGGAGTTCTGTAAGAAGTGTGGTATAGCACGACAGAAGACTACTCCATAAACACCTCAGCAAAACGGAGTTGTAGAAAGAATGAACAGAACACTGATGGAAAAGGAAAGAAGCATGCTCAATGGTACTAGGATAGGACAAGAATTATGGGCAGAGGCAGTGGAGACTACATGCTATCTGGTTAACAGATCACCTTCATCAGTGTTGGAGGATAAGACTCCACATGAGGTATGGACTGGTAAGAAACCCTCTCTTTCACATCTAAGGGTATTTTGAGGATGCATGTACATGTTCCAAAGAAGAAAAGGACCAAGTTGGATAATAAATCTGAAAGGTGCACCTTTATTGGGTATAAGGATGGTTTAAAAGGTTACAAGCTTTAGAACCCAGAAACAAGGAAGGTTGTGTAAAGCTAAGATGTGGTTTTTAGAGAGGTGAAAGATGTTGTTAAACATGAAGTCATACCAAAGGAATCTGAGAATATAGAGTTTGAGATAAAGGAGGATGAATCAGAATCTACAACAGACGAATACTGAGAAGGGGAAGAGCCACCAGCTGTGAGAAGAGCCACCAGCTGTGAGAAGATTAGCTCGAGAAAGAAGACAACCAAAAAGGTATAGTCCATCTGCTTTCTATTCAAATTTTTCCTTAACTATAACTAATGATGATCCCAGAACTTCAGGGAGGGATTGTATTCAGAGGATGGAAAACTCTAGAAAGAGGCCATGGTTGATGAAATGGCATCCTTGCACAAAAATGAGGCATGGGATTTGGTGGAGTTGTCGGCTGGAAGGAAGCCCATAGGGAGAAAATGGGTGTTTAAGAGGAAGATGAATGTAGAAGGCAAGGTGGAGAAATAAAAAGCTCGATTTGTAGCAAAAGGTTATTCCTAGGTGTCGGGAATTGATTTTGGTGATATTTTTTCTTCTGTTGCCAAGGTTACTTCTATTAGATTAATTTTATCTATTGTTGTTGCATTTGATTTTGAGGTAGAACAGATGGATGTGAAGACAAATTTTCTTCATGGGGATCTAGAATAGGAGATCTACATGAAGCAACCTGAAGGCTTTGCGGTGAAGGGTAAGAAAGAACTGGTATGCAGGTTAAAAAAGTCTTTGTATGGGTTAAAAAAATCACCAAGGATATGGTATCAGAAGTTTGATACCTATATATGGGGACTTGGCTTCACCAGAAGCGAATAGGATCACTATGTGTATTTAAAATTAATTGGTGACCGTGTTATTTATTTGGTCTTGTATGTGGATGATATGTTGTTGATTGGAAATGACAAATAAATTATCCAAGATTTGAAGACCCAATCGTTCTCCAACCACATGAAGGATCTTGGTGTCAAACTATATTTTGGGCATGGAAATTAAGAGAGATGAAAAGAGGAAGCTTCCGTTAAACTAGAGGAACCAGAGGAAGTGTCGAGACTATATTGCAGAGGTTCAATATGTAGGACAGTAAACTCGTGAATGTTCCTATTCCCCGTAGGTGTAAAGCTATCTGTTGAACAGTGTCCCAAGACACAAGAAGAAGAGGAGGATATGTCCCGTGTTCCATATGCAAGTGCAGTGGGTAGCCTGATGTATGCAATGTTCTGTACTAGACCAGAAATTTCACATGCAGTTGGAGTATTGAACAGGTTTATGTCAAACCCAGGAAAGGAGCATTGGACAACAGTGAAGCGAGTTTTCAGATATTTACGTGGCACTAGTGATTATGGCTTGTGCTACCAAGGAAGACCAAGATTGGAAAGAATGTTGGACATTCGTGGCTTTGTTGATGCAGATTGGGCTAGAGATCTGGACCAAAGAAGATCTACAAGTGGGTATGTGTTTAGCCTATTTGGAGGCGCAGTCAGTTGGATGAGTAAAAGACAGTCTGTAGTGGCTCTTTCAACTACAGAGGTAGAATACATAGCAGACACTCATGCAAGCAAGGAAGAAGTTTGGTTGCAGATATTGTGTTCAAGTATGGGGTTGGTACAGCAAGCTATAAGGATAGACTATGATAGCCAAAGTGCAATTTTCTTGGCTAAGAACCATGCTTATCATTCAAATACAAAGCACATTGATGTTCAATATCACTTTGTTGGAGATATGGTTTAGGCTAAAAGGGTGTTGCTGGTAAAGGTGGACACTTTGAAGAATGTTGCAGATGCATTGACAAAGTCTGTGAGCACTCAAAATTTCTCTTGGTGTAGAGAAAAAATGGGTGTTGAATAATTAGGCCAATGACTAAGCTCTCATGTGGCCCCCTACTGAAAGAAAACAACAAGTGGGAGAATGTTGGGTACGTGTTATATTCTTTCCATGACTAAGAACATGCGAGGGGGGGCGATAGCCCCCCTTTGCATTGGGCGCAACGGGGGGGTCACATGGGGGGCGGTAGCCCCCCCTATCGGGGTCCGAGGCAGCGCCTCGATGAAAATTTTTGGTCCTTAATTTCCGGTGGGTAGTCCGCACCCATGGTTTTGTGCATGGTTTTTCACATGGTTTTGGGGTACGATGGTTTTCAGCACCTGGTATTTTGTAGATCCGGTCAAGGGAACTACGGTTATGTTCTAATCCAGGGTTAATGGATTATGGTTCATTTATGCTTTGGCATGTATATATATGTGTCGTAACACTAAAAGGAATATAATGAAAAATCAAGTTGGTCATCTCGATTTGGGATCCAGGGGAAAATATCTGTTTTTATCTATTTTATGTTTTATGCTCTCGCTATTGTTTATTTTCTATTATAAGATTCATGTGTAGATAATTTCTGTTCAGGGTTAAAACCTACAACATTGGCAGCACAAAGAATGTTTATTACACAATTTAGAAATCTTGGTGACTGATGTGCATGCAGCACACAGGAACAGAACACACACAGATGCCCACAACGTTTATGAAGAACGAATCCACTTATACATTCCCTCACTTCATTGTAAGCATTCCCAGCATTGCACAGAGATGCCCCACTGTATGAACATGAGGGAAAATGATGATACAATCATGGCCTGTAATGGGAATATGGTCCAGCGATAAGGTTATGAAAATAGTTTCATTATGGATTCGTGTGCCAAGAAATGTAATCATCATACCGCCATGCCCACCAATTTTGAAATTGTGCCCAGAAATGTCATTATCATACTACCATGCTCCACCAATTCTAAAATGATGCCCAATCGATTCATAATTAGAGGAGTGTCGGTGGTATCAATCCATCTTCGTTAAGCAAATGATGACACTATCGCTACAAAAATTCTTGTGTTAAGTTCATGCCATCATTCACAAAATTGTGCTTCATGCTTGGATGATGCCTTCACTCATCATCATTAAAGCTTCCCTTACCATCATTTTACACAACCCTCATCACCATACGTAGCCATCTTCAATTCTATCTACTTGTCACCATATGGAATTATGTGCAATCATGAAGATGGGTGAAATGAAAATGAGTATAGTGGCCAAATATTGAAGGGGAATGGTTCATTCTGGGATTAGGAACCAATCTGGGCTTAGGAATATATTAGGGGGTGTGAATGAAAATAGGGATATAGGGAATTTTGGTAAATTGCAGTTACACATAGTAATCATTAAAACTAACCATAACTAAGTTAAGTAAATTGAGCACATCACCTGTGTTACTTTGAACAATATTGGGCATAAAAATAGTGTGAATATCCCACTAGTATAGGAACAGGTCCGCTATTTGAAGTGTAGCTCCTGCTGTGAAGGATGTTCATAGGGGAGTAGTGATATCTGCATCAGACTGAGTGGCATCCAAAAAAAAAAAATCTTCAAGAACTGAACTGCTGTTAGGAATAGTACTTCTCACATCCCATTAATACTACAAATATTTGTGACCATACTATAATATTCAGACAACATATTTCTAGAAAGGAATCATAGGCCAGCATTGAATTTTCAAGTATGAAGATGAAAAATACAAAATAGTTGAGGTACAGAGCTGGTTAACATAAGGAACAAAACATGGAATCTACAAACTTCTTTGACAAACTGCCACTTAATTTATGTGTAGTGGCACTGGAAACCTGTTCATCATCTCATGGATTTTGACTAGGCCTGAGATGATAACTGCCTGGGGCATTTCTTTTTAGGGAGATTTAAATGTCCTAAAAGAAGGCTCTAAGGGGGCTTATTTTCCGTAGTTATTCCAGTGGGCCCGAAAGATAATAATTCAATACCCATTGGATCCCTAGGCTACCACTGCCTTATTGTTTTATTGAGCCTAAGGTATTTTATGCTCGGGGCATTCATGTTGAGAGAGTCTGAGTTTCTCGTAGAAGACTCTCGAGGGTTTCCTTTACGTAATAATTTCCGTGAGCCCGGAAAAGAACAATTATATCTTAAGGAATCCCTATACTACCACTGGTCCATGAGTTTTTACAATCCTGGATCAGTCAATGCTCGAGAGCTTCACTTTTTGAGAGTCTGAAGGCATCCAAATAAGACTCCAAAATGTTCCTTTTTCATAAATAATTCACCAGGCCTGGATAAAGGAATAAACTTACTCCTGACGAATTTCTCCTTTGTTCTACATGGGTCGTGGGGAGAACCACCTGTAGATATGAAAAAGTAACATCCCACTGGTTAATATATATATATATATGTATATATATATATATGTATATATATATATGTATATATCTACATATGTATATCTATATATATACATACATATATATATATACATATACATATATATATACATATACATATATATATACATATACATATATGTATACATATATATATATATAGATATATATATATGTATACATGTATATATATGTATACATGTATATATATGTATATATATATACATATGTATATATACATATGTATATATATATATATATATATACATATGTATATATATACATATACATATATATATATATACATATACATATATATATATATATATATATATATACATATATATATATATATATATACATATATGTATATATATATATATATATATATATATATACATATATATAGATATACATATAGATATATATATATATATATATATATATATATATATATATATATATATATATATATACGGATCGTTTTATTATTTATTTCGTTTGATCGATTCTTTTACTTATATATATATATATATATATATATATATATATATATATATATATATATATATAGATATATATATATATATATATATATATATATAGATATATATATATAAGTAAAAGAATCAATCAACTGAACCAGCAATAGGACGGTCATTTTCATGAACCAGCTCTAATCTTGGATCCTTCTGAACTTCCTACAAAAACTGATCATGTGAAAGTGGTTTGTGATAAAATTTAAGTCAATGTCCATTCACTACAAAATAATTCTTTTCATCATCGATGGTATTAACATGAATTGAACCATTATCAAAAACCTCAGCTACTTCATAAGGCCCTAACCATCTAGTATAAAACTTACCTTTGAAGTGCTTATACTTATTGTCATATAACAAGGCCTAGTCACCTGAACGGAAGACTTTCTTCTTAATGAAATTTTCATGCCAGTGAGCTCTTTGGTCCTGCACCAATGAGGTTTTGTGATAGGCATATTGTCGTCCAGCTCATTCAACTGCAACAATCTCTGCTCTTGAGCTTTATTCAGGTTCATTCCCAATCAGGTGACAGTTCTCAATGTTTTTATTTGGAATTCAATGGGCAAGAGCACCTACTTTGCGTAGACTAGTTCATAAGGTGTGTGCCCTTTCACCTTCCTCCAAGTAATCATGTAAGCCCATAATGCCTCTAATAACTTATCCGCCCAATCCATATGGTGCAGTATAATGGTCTTTGTGAGGATGGATTCTAGGACTTTGTTCGTGGAATCCACTTTCCCATTAGCTTGGGGGTAATAAGGGGTAGATTTACGGTGCTTAATCTAGTACTTCTCAGTGGGTGCCTTAACCAACTTTGATGTAAATTGTGCTCCTTGATCAGTGAAAATCTCGCGCGACACACCAAATCTTGTGAATATGTCCTCAAACAAAAACTCTATTACTGCCTTTTCTGTGGCAGCATATAATTCCTTAGCCTCCACCCACTTGGTGACGTAGTTGGTGCATACCAAGATATACTTTTTCTTTTTCGACATCGGGGAGATGGGCCCTACAAAATCCAATTCCCACTTCTCGAAAGGTTCAATGGCTATTTGTGGTTGAAGAGGCATCTCGTCCGAGGAAACTGGTTTCCCCATCTGTTGGCAAGCGTCACAACTAGAGACAAACTTCTTGGCATCCTTAAAGAGTGAAGGCTAGTAGTACCCAGTACAGAGAACCTTTTATGCGGTCCACTTATCAGCAAAGTTCCCCCCCACACAAGGCTCATTGTGGCATACTCTCAAAACATCGTACATCTCATCTTTCTGCACACATCGCCTCATGATCAAATCCGGCCCAGTGTAGAACAAATATCCCTCAATCCAGGAGTAGTTGGAACTGCGCTGCACAATATTATGTTTTTCCCAGGCAGACATTCTCTGAGGTAATTTTCCTAACACCAAATAATTGGCAACATCGTAGAACTAAGGAGTGATGGTATAAATGGCGAATAGTGCTTCATATGGAAATTCATCGGGCACTGGAGTTAACGTGCTTCCCTATCCAATATTCAAACGAGATAAGAAGTCAACTTCCAAATTATCACTTCCAGGCCTATCAATTATGGCTATATTGAATTCTTGTAAGAGCAACAACCATCTAGTTATTCTACCATTAGTAATTGGTTTATTCATTAAGAATATAATAGCAGAATGATCGGTACGAAAGAAAGTCTCATAATCGGTAATATAATGCCTAAACATCCCTATAGCATGTACAACTTATAACAATTCTTTTTGTGACCATATAATTTAATTTGACGAGGGAACTATTTTTGCTAACAAAATAAATAGCGTAGGGGTAGCGATCCTCCCTTTGTCCTAGGACTGTTCCTAGTGCAGTGTCTGAAGCATCTGTACAAATGTGAAATGGTAAGGACCAGTTTGGTCTTCTCAATACCGAAGTAGTGGAAAAGATGTCCTTGAATGTCTGAAAATCCTATTGACAATTGACATTCCACACAAATTCAACATCTTTAGTCAACAATTTAAATAATGGTGCTGCAATTCTAGTAATGTTTTCAATAAAACGACGATAATAACTGGCGTGTCCCAAGAAACTTCTCACATCATTTTGTGAACTGGGAATAGGGATATGCAAGATTACCTTGATATTTTCCAGATCAAATTTAATTCCTTCTAGTGACACATGATGACCCAAAACAATTCCCTTAGTTTTCATAATTATACATTTATCACTACTAAGGGCTAGATTGGATTCTTGACAACGAATCAACACCTTTTCTAGATTTTATGAATCTTGATCAAAATCGTCTCCATAGACTGTGAAGTCATCCATATATACCTCCACACATTCATGGATCAAATCAGAGAAAATGACTAGTACAACTCTTTGAAAATTAGTTGGGGCATTACAAATACCAAAGGGGAGGACTCTATATCCATAAGTACCCCGCGGTCACGTGAAGGTAGTATTTTCTTGGTCCTCTTCAGCTATCTATATTTGATTATAACGGATGTATCCATATAGAGAAGAAAAATACTTCTTACCTAAAAGTGTGTTAAGTACCTGATCGATGAAGGGCAATGGAAATTAGTCGCACAATGTGGCCTTGTTTACTTCTCTGTAGTTGACGCAGATACACCACTTGCAGTTATTTTTCAGCACCACCACCAAAGGTGACACCCACCTACTATTTGAAATGGGGTAGATGAATTCCGAAGCTAGAAGTTTCTGAAGCTCTTCTTTGACAATATATTTTAATGTTGGGTTCATTAGCCTTTGTGGCTGTCGGACAGGTCTCATTTCTTCATTGGTATTAATATGGTCGATGCAGGTGTCTGGAGGGATGCCCCTCATATCCAGGTAATCCCAGGAAAAAGCTTCAGATTACGCATGAATCATGTCCATCAATTGTTTCTTTTGTTTCGTAGTCAACTATGTACCAACGTGTAAAGTCTTTCCTTCAGTAATTTCTACAGGCTCTATGGCGAGTTCATGGCTTTCCTCTATTGCTGCAAAAGATGTGAACACGGCTGGACGGAAAGCCTCCTGGAACTCATCACTAAAAACATGTTGGTAACCATTAAAATAAATAGGATAATCGATCCAAGAAATATGAGATAAAAATAGGTGCAAAATATGTTCATCGGAGTGCTCCTGGAGACCTCTAGACTATTGTAATGTCAACAAAGGAAACATACAATCTTTATCTCCATAGGGGCTCTCGAGCCATAATAGTACTTCAACAGTTGTATGAGTAGGGGGGAAATATACAAGGTTTGGTTATGGGGACCATTGGAAATGATCATTTCTCCGTTTCTGCACCCTATGACAGCATCAGTAATTTCCAACCATGGGTGTCCCAGAACTGCAAGATGTCCAGGCCTAGAGGTTTTTGGGGAAATTATGATAAAGTCTATAGGATATTTCCATGAAGAAATAGTGACCATTATGTCTTCTAGAGTTCCCATTGGTTTGACGACGGATTTGTCTACCATTTATAAAATTATAGGGGTGGGTTTAAGCCCAAGTAACTGCAAATATGTCATTGTCTTGTATGTCATGGAATTTATTGCCGCCCCTAAGTCTACAAGTGTGTTTGGAAGAAGGACTTCTTTTATATCAATGGTGACAATGGAATTCCTAGGGTCATGGTACTTAATAGGCAAGTCAGAAATAATGGTGGACATTTGGCTCATGATCTTTATGCTTTGGTTCTTATGCCCCTTCGTACCTGGCTTCTTGATGCAGAGATCCTTGACAATTTTCGTGTAAATAGGGATGTCTCTGATAGATTTCAAGAGTGTAATTTTGATGCAGACATTCCTTAATTCATTTTCCAGGTTGTATTCAAGTGGAATTTCTTCTTTCTTTACAAGGAGTCTTTCCGGGTAGGGCGATTCGTTTGATTCTTCTTCTTGTGTTTATTTTTGTTTCTCATTTTGTACATGGTTTTTGGATGATGTGGATGGAACCTCTTCCTCAATGACAACAGTTGATTTCCCTTTGTTAACTATCTTCCCTGATCATAACTGAATTTCGTTCGGGGATGGAAGTGATCATATATGTAGTAAAAGGCTTGATGTTTATGTTCTGTGTAGGTTGAGGTGGTCTATTTTGATTTGGGTTAGGTACGGGTTGCACAGGAAATATTGTAGGGTGAGGTGGGTTAAAGGTTTGAGGTGCCTGCGAAGATGATGATGGGTCAGATGGCGCAGGTAAAAGTTGATGCAAAGGATGGGGTGGAAAAAAGTGTTGTTGATATGTGTGAGGATTATACCCTTGCTAATAGGATCGCATGGTTGGGTTGTATGAGGTTCTTGGCATATTTGGGTAGGGTGCACAGAACTCGTTTTGGGGCTGATGAGGGTTGGTATAAGGGTTTTCCCTCTAGTTCTGGTTCCATAGAATGTTCTACAATTGAGGTGTGGCTCAAGGGGGGTAAGCTGGTTGGAAGTTCCATGGTTGAGTTTGACCATACCCTTGGTGATTAGGTTCCGAGAACATGTTTTTATTGGGACCTCTCCAAAAGGGTTTCTTACTTTTTTGTGATGGATCATTTATTTAGGCATTCACTTTATAGATACCCTGCAGACCAGGAAGAGATGGACACTTGTTGGTTGCATGTTCTAAGGTGAAAATTCCACAAACCTCAATGACGTTGATGGGACACTCTCTTTCCATGTTCTTTTGTTTGCATTTGGGACAAAATATTGGCATAGAAGCCCTTTCGTCTTATTTTTTCTTCTTATGTTTCATTATGTCGAGATGGTTGCCAATGGTGTTTAAGATGTCAGTTTTAAATTTTTCCAGTAGGTTTCCTAGTTCGACTCTAATGACAGCAGTAGTAGCAAGTTTTTGGTTTCTATATGTAGCATCTCGGAGACTGTCATGAATCTTCTTACCTATTTTAGCCTGACTTCTAGAATAGGTACAACAAATTTCGACTATTTCAGAAAAAGAAAAAAAAGAAAAAAAATTGTAAATGTCCCCACCACTTAAAAGGTTTAGGGTTTTGATGCATTCATCTCTTAATCCTTTCAGAAAGAACGTTTTGATAGTATTCTCCTCTAGATTGACCCCTCGGGATTTGTGAAAATGATACAAGAAGCGCTCAAGATATACTTCTAGGCTCTCATCATCTAGTTGTTGCATTTTCAGAATATCGTTGAGGTCCCTAGTTTTGCATAAGTCTTGGTATTTCCTAAGAAATACAGACGTCATGCCATCCCAAGTGTATATGGTGTTTTCCCCTAAGCTCATAAACCATCTAAGTGTGGTGTCTTTCACGGTGGCTGCGAAAAATTTGGGTTTTTGTGCATCATCATAGTAATTGTAGCTTCTGTATAAAATATCAAATTAAAAAATAAAAGCATTAGGATCCTTGGAGGACTTACCATAAAAGAGCATAATAGAGGTCATTGGAATTCTCATCATCGTGATGTTCCTGGTGATATCGAGGATAGGGAACTCGAAGGTAGTTTCTTCTTCATCTTCGTCTGGCCCTCCTTGTGGTCCATCAATGTTTTCTCTCCTTGGTCCATCCTTATTTCCTCCAAAGATGGTTGGTCCTTCCCCTTCTTCATGATTTTCCTCCTGGTTTCATTCATTGTTTCTGTCCTCTCCTTCATTGATCGCAATGTTTGTGTTGATGTTAGTGGAGAAATATCCAATGGACATCCTTACACCTTCCTGAATTGGAAGTTCCCCTTCTAAAATCTCCTTTCCATTGGTGCTCCCTTTTTTGTGCTTATTACATGTGTAATGATCATCATTATTAGTTAATGGAATTTTTGTCCAACTAAAAGTTTCAGGAAATTGTGAACTGGAAATAAATATACCTTTATTATCCCTAGGTCTACTTCTACGCATAAGGAAATGGAAAATAAAGTTTGAGAACGAGCAGTAATCGGTTAGACTTTGGAGCAACCCCACAAAAGTGGATGTGTGGCTCTTCACTCACCCCTTACCATACTCTCTTCGCCCTCTAACAACCTTGAAAGATCTCTGAAACTCAGACAATAATGATTACATGAACCTAAAATTACAAATCCCCGGCAAAGACGCCAAAAATTTTGAGAGAAATAATTGTTAGATTAATCCTCCAATATTCATATGTCATTCCAAGCTCATAAACACAAGCTACACTACGCTTTCTAGATTTCGTTTTTGAGTTAGAGTTTGAATTATTCCCTTATAATGATCAACTAAGGAATGGGGCACACAAATAATTACGAACACACAGCTTACAGAAAAGAATACAATCCATCTTACAACTATAAGCAGAATCAATAATAAAATTCAACTTGAACACTTAAAATATTTGTAAATCTGACCTATATTGTTACTGAACTGGAATCTAGGTTCAATAAAAACCTAATTGTCATAATTTCTACTTCAAAAAAAATACCTAGTTTCAACAAAATTCATTCTTCAACCCAGCAACTCAACACTTCATTCAAAAATCCAAAACCCTAATTCTGGATTTTACAAGTCATCACTTGAAAGGACTGAAGAATCTGATCTAATTGTATCTATAAGTTAATCCTATGTTCACACAATCAATTTTACACTTAATAATTGTTTCTTCACTCAAACCCTAGGATGATAATGCTTCACATCAATTCCATTGTCTCAATAACAAGTAAAAAATTGTGATATTGGAAACTAATTTGAATTCTTATTCCCATACAATTACCAATAAGAGTTAACAACATGATATTTCGCACTCAACTACTCTTGATGTATATGACCTACTCTGTGACAAGTTCAATCAACAAAACCTAATTATACTCTCAATAATAAGAAGCAAAATGAGACAAGTCTGGACTATTTTAGGCACACAAGACTGTACTAGGGAGGCTAGACTACAATTGAATTTAACATGAATCAAATCTTCAAACTGAGCTCTAAAAAACCTACCTAAAATCTTCAAAAAACCAATACTTTGTTTCCTTAACGAAAAAGGTGAATTATACTATTTATTACAACCTTCACTACTTCAAAGTCTAGTGAGCGCACTTGTACTAAAACACTGCTAATGAAAATATCTCAAGTGGAAAACTAAGATTTTAGTCTTACATATAGTGAAATCCACACTTTAAATATTCAATCAATCACAACTAGTTGACTGACCTAATGCTCCGAAGTCTAATGAAGGAAAAACACTACAAACTGAATTGTAAAGACTGGAAATTGAAACAACTATGATCACTTAGTCAAACTTCGCTCATCAGCCAAGAATTCAAGATTGCATTCGGAACTAAAAGCCCTAATTTGATTTTACAATTTATGAAATAGCTAAAGACCTCATTTATTCATAAGCACAATTCAACCAATCTTGCATTCAAATCTTAAACTTAAAATGAAATCCTAGGGTAATCTTCACACTGACTCAATTCTTTTTTATGATAATCAAAGATGAAAGTTGGAACTGAGAATTAACCTGGAAATTTGAGCTAAATCAAATAAACTGAGAATACACTCTGGAAATCTTCTTACAAACTTTAAGGTATCTCACTCTTAAATGCTAGATCTCACTGAAATCAAAGAAACTCATTCAATCCTATTTCTAGTTTAAATGACAGAAAGATAGAACCTATTAGCTCTACACTAGATCACACAAGGAAAATGAGGGAAATACTACACTTCTACCTCAAATGGCATGCAAATTACCTCTAAACTCAACAATATATAAAGTAACACTCTGTGTTTCAAGTGAAAATAAATTACACTACCAACACAAACTCACAAAATAATCAAAGAAACTCTGAGATATAATTTAAACAATGACTATGGCATTCGATTTTAACTCACACTCATTCATATAATATATCAATTTTATTCCTAATGCACTCTCACTCTTCTTGACAACTCAAGGATGATATCAAAGGATCACAAATACACTTATCCAGAAGTGATTGATCACACTAAAATCACACTGTGCACATTAAATCCATACCAAATCCACGTGCTAAGAATATGAAACCCTACTTATAATTGAAATGATACAACTCCTTACAAAATTTGTAATGACACTCCAAGCGATGCTAATTCAGCCATGCTTTGTTTCAATTTGTATTTTTCAGCGTAGAGGTTTTTTTTTTTTAATCTAATACATCTGTTTGAGTATGCACAGAGACATGTTCATTTAGGTTCATGGTGATTTTGATTTTAAATGACAAGAACTGCAACTTAAATCTCTGTGTGTATATCAATGAACACTGGAAAAGTTAAATGTAAAGAAAACAAAACAAAGCTTTGTAAATGTTGGGCGCACACCCACAGCAAAACAATTCTTTGAAACCATTCAACACATGACCTTCAACATTAACACGTAACTTGTTTAGTTGAGATTGGGCACATGAGATTGTTTCTTCAGCTGAAACAACTCGAACATTAACACACACACACACACAATATCGAATAGCTGATTGAAATCAAATTAAATCATTTGTTAAGAACGAATTTAAGCTAAAATGCAGGAATTAATCAAAATGCACACAAATTACCTACACATATGCTTACAGAAGCTGATCCGAATTGTGGTGGGCCCTTGCCACACCTGGAGATGACTTTAAACTTACATATACTAACTACACTTCAACGTAACTAATTCAAGAACTTATTAAATCAATAACACTCTGGAAATTGATCAATAACATACCATGACGAATTACAAACACGAGCTTAATTACTAGATAACAGAGTTACAGTCTTCAAGTTTGATATAAAAATCAAATCACAATCCTCTCTAACTAGACATATTACATATCTCAGCCTTTATCGGCAGAGTGATATTCATAAAATAGCACAAATTATGTTCATTGAAACCGACTGATGCGATGATCCTACTAGTTATTCATAATTAGCATTACACTCTAACTGAGATAACTAATTCTTGAAATACCCTATCTCTGGCATAATTGTACGTTGATCTGGAAGGGTGCTTCTAGAGGTCATTGAGTTGAGCTCAATTTCTGGAAAATGGCTAGCTATTCATCTCATCGAACCCATGAAAAATTTTTGGATCTTTGAGTTGGAACATGATTTGGGTAGTACAGTCTTTCAAAATCTATTTTAGGTGCCAAAGTTCATGCTTCTGTAGCTGAATTATTCCTGTAGGAATAAGTTCACAACTATATCCCATAGTGATGAGTTAACAAACAAGTCACGTAAATTCAACTACCTAACTTAACCATAGAATAGTTAAAACAATACTACTTGTAATTATTTTTACCTTAGGTTGATAGCTAATTAGATTTAGGCCATATGGAGGTTAAAAATGGAATGAAGGAGTTCAAAATTGTCCAAAACAAAGTTTAAAATGGTAGGGAAGGTGAAGAAATGAAGACAAAAGAGAGGCTTAACACCTTTCCTAGCTGAAGATACTCAGTTGCCTAAAAATAAACCTCCGTACACTTCCTCCATTTTCCCTGATAGAGCCAGGTAGATAATCACTATCATTTCTTACCTCGGATACTATTCTAACCAGTGGGTAGATGAGCCAATTATAGGTTTTCCCTCCATATTTTCTGCATATTTGAAACCATCTATCCTTTTCAATTTTAGCTAATTTCTAGCAGATGTTATTCATGACCAATTTGTCAAGTTTCAAACAAAATAGGTGTTTAAATATGCCTATGTTCTAGTTTACATATTTTTGTATTTCCAAGGAGACATATTTAAATTTTCAATGCAGAATTTGGATTATGATGGTAATCAGCAGTCAGTCACCCTCTAGACTACCATAGTGATGAAAGAGCAAAGGATTATTTATACAAACAGTTCATTGAATTGTTTTCATATCCAACAATGAGCCTTTTTAGTAGTATAGATGAACCAAGAGTCAGTGAGGACATCAGAAGGATTCTGGATCTATAAGATCAAGTAAGGTGACTGGTATTTATACCAGAACTACACAGAATTGAGAATTTATGGTTGTGAGCTTTCTCCTTACAAGATCCCAAAATTCCTCCCAATGAGGATTTTTACTTTGGAGTAAATCAGGTAGATGTTGAATGCGGATGAATTCCACTTTGTATTAGCAAATAAAAAGTCACAATTCAGGATTAAAACACAGATAGGGCCACTCATTTTCAATAGCAGGTCAGGAGGGGAGGAAGCAGACGTAAATTTTAAGGAAATAAATTTCAACCACAGTTTCACCTAGTATTATGATCCATTAGGAACCATTTCAAAATTAAGGTTAGAAACATGACTAATCCTTGCGTAAATACTCATAGGCAAAAAATAGAGAATTATATGAACCAAATGGAGTGGGCTAAAAACACTCTACAAGAAGATAAGGAGCAGCTAGTCTCTAGTTCCACATCACAGACTCCTATCCCATAGGAGAAATAAAGAAAAAGACTAAGAGAAGAAGAGTCACCTTCAGTGACTAAAACTACAAGCAAGGAATTAAAGATAATGTAGAGGAAGAGAACCAAACTCAATCCTAAAGTTGATCCAAATAAATATTCAAAACAGGAGGTTATCATAATCACCAAGGAGACACCTACCTCCTCTCAAGTTGGTGGAAAAACTACTCTCTCTCCTACTACTTCCACGGCTTCACAGGATCAGCAACAGGCCACTCAGATAACTAAGGTTGTCTCACGAGAGAAAGAGAAGACATTTTTTTATACATTCAGGGAAATCAAACTGAAGAATGAAATCCTGAAGAATAGTACATACAGTCAATTATAGAAGCATACTTCTAGTTCTCAGAGTAGGTTGTTGTCAGTATTTGACTCTAAGAAAGGAAAAATACAAATGGCCTTTCTTGAGGCATATATTTCACATCCTAATACAACAGTCGATTACAAGAAAACTTCATTTGAGTTTGACATCAAATACATCCATCCCATTGATCAAATGTAGAAGCACAAGAAAACAGGTGAAATGATTTCCTCTACATTGACTAATACAACTATGAATTTGTCTAAATTACAGGTTCCTTTGGCAAACATTCAGTCATAGCTAAAGATGGAGAAAATCTCCTCTCTGGCCAAGGATACAAGAATTAATTCTTTGGAAGACTTAGTGGTCATAGTAGGATGTGATCCTTCCAACATAAAAGTTGTAGAGGATATAATAAAGATTAATAATGCTGACATAGCAGCATTGAGGAAACAATTCAAGTTGTCAGCCACAGAAGACCCTCTCACCAAAGATATTGAAGAAACAAAGTCTCAGAAGTCTGATATGATGAAGCTCGTCATGGAGAAAAATGCCCAATTGAGACAAATGGAAACATAAATGGATAAAATGACCAAGGAGAGGGAGTAGGCTACAAAAATTTCCATGGTTCCTTTGGAGGTTGTGCCTCTTACAGCCACCCCCACAGCTACAACTTCTACAAAAAACACAACAGATGGTGCAGAACAATTAACAAAGGAAGTGGAGAACCTGTATATCTAGACAAAAAAAATTAAGAAGCTTCAAGATCAAGTCAAACTGTTACAAGACCATAAATCAAGAAGTGAATTTTCTCATGCAGCTAAAGCACAGAGAGCTCAGAAACTGATAGAGAGGTTGCAAAAGTCAGAGAGAGAATCATCCATTGGAAATACATTGGGCCAAGTCAAAGAAATCATATAGACAGATATCATTGAATCAATTAATGAAATTTGGCCCTGCATCCAAATTATTTTTGAATAGAAATAATTGATTGAGAAAGAAAATAATTCCATCACAAATATAAAAGAAGAGCTTGGAGATATGCCTGTCATAGCAAATAGCATTATCAAGTTCTTAAATTCCAAGAAAAGATATGAGTTGGATGACTTGGAAGTGGATGACAGAACAAAGACCATTTTAGAAGTGAAGAAGATTCTTACTAAGAATAATCTGATTGTTTAACTAGAAGATAAATTCCACAACTTAGAGATAGCAGTGAACATGTTCTTTAGCGGGATTGAGACTCTAACACAGAAGGGTATGCCTTCTCTATTTGTAATTAATGCTAAGTTGATAACTTGTCAAGACTATGTGAAGAAGCTAAGTGAAATTTCCAGGGACACTGCCAAATTCTCCAATATCAAAGGCACCATGACAAGTAAATAATTATTGTAAGAATTGAGCAATGATCTTTTCATTCAGCATGAGGTAAACCACATATTTTTGGTAAAACATACTTTTTCCAAATATATTGAATTGGATGAAATTTACCGAAAGGTAATCAAGTTAACTATCCCAAATGAAGATTGATGGGATAAACTGTGTGAACTATAGGAGTGAAAAGTAAATGAGAAAGGTCATTTTTAGCCAGCACATCAGCCATCACAATAGCTAGTGCAACCCACAAATAGGTCTACTCAGTAATTGTTTCCACTAAAACAGTGCCAGTGTTCTAGGTCACCTCCACCAAGCCTATTTTTTGTCACAGTTAGAGTTTATTATTCAATTTTGGCTAATAATACACTGTATGTTGAGACAACATTGATTTTAATCATATTTGTAATATTTAGTATAAATAATTCACTGTTCGAATTATTCTAGGTTGATTTCTGAATATATTTTTCCTACTGAGAATTGTAAATTTCCATGTTTTGTTGGAGCATCAATAATACAATGACTTATTACAGGATTCATGTGGTGTATTCATTCGTTAAGTGCTTCTACTGTAACTATGTTATTTCACTATTTTTCCTTTTCTCTGTATATCAGAAAATCTTAGTTGTAAAACAGAAAGTATGATGAATAGGACATGTTAATTGGAACACCTTATTCTGGCTACTTTTACAATTTATATGTTTTCCATTGAATTCATATTGAAGAATAATTAATCTCTTTTCAATATTAGCTAAAATTCACTTTTCTTCCATCTCCATAATTCATTTAAAAATCTAAAAGGATCGAGTTAATGTGACCTTGCTTGCCTTGTGATAAATCTTGTAAGTATTGATGCAGTATCTAGTTTTACATTTTCACTCCATTTCCCAATGGGAATATAGAAATTTAATCAACCAAATCAATCAAAATCGAACAAACAATCAAGTACTATTATAACTAGCATAATATCCACTAAAAACAAAGTTAAATTATATAGAGATATCCCTCTCTGAAGTTGGCAGGGCTAGATCCCAGCTTCCAAAGTGGTTTTGATGTTGTCCTCTGTGTTTATTTTCCCAATATTTTAAATTACAGAGCAATAACACCTCCCAGGCTATGAAATTAGAGATACGTTGTAGGACATACTCCATTCTCATTCTGTTGAAATACATTCTCCCAATCCTAAAGAAAAATTTCTCAACTGAAGCTGCAAATTCAAAATTCCTGAGATACAAGTTCGAAATATTGGTTCTAATGTGATTTCAGGGCTCTAATACCATGTATAAATTTGATATAATTGCATCTTATCAAGTTTTCGAACTAAAAAATAAGAGATATAATTCTACTATGATGATCTGTGGAATGAAAAACACAATTTAGAACAACATGCATAGACATGCAACAAGAAAAACCACAAGTACACAATGATTTCTATGGGAACCCAATTTGATAAACCCCTCAAGCCTCTTTGCATTAATTGGTTGAATATAGAAACTATTACAATTTCTTGCTCCATCTCTGAGCATAACTTGCAATAGAACACATGTTATCTATGCTCAATGAGAAACTCTGGCCAACACTCAGCAAAATATTTTTTCACCTAGCCTCCTATTTCCTTGCGCAAATATTGAGGAATTTATCACCTATTGTTTAGTAATTTCCTCCTAATTGATTATGCAATTCCCAAGGATTGATCTCCTGACTTTGTGAAACACATGTACACTCATACTAGTATATAACTCATGTTACAATGCCTTGTCATCTCCACTTTAGCTGAGGAATTTGAATTCCTTGCATGCATTAGATATTTTGGGTTGATTTTTCATTTAATTGATTGTTGGCTTGAGGGTTCCTGACCCAGGTTTGGAGTTATCATGCAACAACAAAAACCCTTCAACTACTGGCCCTTTCGACAGTGACTTGCTTGTTAGCATGTGTTGTCCTTGATGGCAACCTACTTGATGAAATAATACTGTTGGCGATATGATGCAATGTGTTGTCCTTGATGGCAACCTATTTCATGAAGTTGTCCTTGATGGAAACTGACTTGTCCTATTTGTTAATGATGTAAATCTGATGTATCTACAGAGCAGTTTAGATGTAATAGAGAAAAGCAAAATAGACAGAGAACAGATTGTTGATGGGCCACAGCCAAATATTGCAGAGGAGAATTAATTTTTGTTATGGGCGAAGCCTTTTTGCGGAAGAAAACTGAATAAAACAAAAAAAGACTTTAAATTTCTGAAAAGGGAGGACAAGTGGTCGCCACCACTTTAGCGCAAATCGCAAGATCGCAAGTTTTGTGTTTAAATGTCTTGTTGATGTGGATATTTGCGATATGCGATCATCGCGCCATCGCATGATCACACCATCTCATATTACAAAGTGTTCCACCATATGTTTGATCGCCAATTTGCAATGCGATCCCATTGCAAATCGCAAATGTTAACTTTGCGCATTTTTGGTTGATCGCGCCATTGCATATCGCACATCGCAAATGGCCAACTGCGATGTGGGCCCGGGGTCAAGGATTGAAGTTTGGGTTAAAAATTCATTGAAATTTGATTAAAAGTAATGTTACGAGGGCAGTGTAAAGTTTTAAAATAACCGAAAAGTTATATGAATATATATTACTGCTGAGTTAGCGGCACTAAGCGAAGGAAAGGAATCACGTGCGGAATAAACAGTGAAAGCGGTATTTTAATTTTGGGAGTGATTCCATAGACTATTCGATGCGTGGCATAGGTGGACCCCTAAAACCACCAATTAAAGTGTGCCATCGCACGTTAATGTTCGACCAAAGAAGCCGAGCGATATTGTTGTGTGCCGTCGATCTGAAGGGAAGCCATCGGACGGTGATCGCTTGATGAAGAGGCATGAACGATAATGAAGAGGCGCGAATATTAACCAAAGTTAAGCCCAATAGTATTAAATTAATTATTTAATTACCAAGATCAATAGAACAGTGTGAGTTACTCAAGATATGGAGACCCTGCTGGATTATCTATTTTAACCCCGTCCAGGAATACCATTAGCGATTCGTGGTTTTGACCCAAGGTTTTATTAAAAGAGAAAACTATATAAGGTGATGAGAATCATGAAGAAGGGTGTGCGTGCAAAAGGGTCGATATTAAATGAATCTCTTTTAGATATATCTGTATGAATAAACTTTGATATATCTGAATATATGGCGCACCTGTGAATATGATGATTGATCAAGATCTTTAGATCAGATGATGATTAATTCCTCGTTCAATCATGAAGAACGTATAAGGGTTGTGAATGAATACTTCACTCTGAAGTATATCTGTTGGAATGGGTTACAGATTGCTGAATTAAGGATGCACCTCTGAAGAAAATAAATAAATTTGGTGGCCTGCAAGGTATGTTGTGTGGAAGCTATTGGATTCAGTTTGAATATTGATGAAATGTGGTCCACAGTAGTGCTGAAGGTCGAAGCCTTCAGTGAGGGGGTTGTAGCTCCCTTCCAGTGGTAGCTGGTAAATGAGTGCAGGGGGTAGTGGCTCCCTTCTAGGAGAGGCTGGTAAACGAGTGCAGGGGGGAGTGGCTCCCTTCCAGGAGAGGCTGGTAAACGAGAGAAGGTTGTAGCCTTCTGCAGCTGGGTGCCTGCGTGCTGGTATGAGTCTGCGCCAGTATATGGTTGTAACATGTTTTCTTTATATAATAAATATTGAAGACTGAGACGACGGCAGCGGTGGTTTTCTCCCGACTTGGGTTTCCACCTTAAATCCTAGTGTTCTTGTGTGATGCTTATGTGTGATGGTTTATTCTGTTATTACTGAACATGCTTACTGTTATCTAATCATCATAAGAATGAATGTTGCATAGATCTAAGTAAATAATTAATGGCATAATAATATCTCTGTATATACGCGAGTTTTATGAAGGATATCCGCGTGTATACGCTAGTTGGCTTCAGCAAAGTAGCGTATGGGTTTTAGAGCATGGAAAAATAAAACGTTTTGAGTAAGTCCTAAATATTGATTCACCCCCCCCCCCCTCTCAGTATTTTTCCCAACAATTGGTATCAGAGAAGGTCCTTCTACAGAAGCTTGATCTCTTGAAGGAGATCCGTCACAATGGGAAAGAAGCAAAAGAAGAAGGCTACTCAAGGAAAGGAGATATCTCAGAAAACATGTGCAGCAGAAAATGAAGAAGATGAAATAGGTAGTGATTGTTGTTCTTGTGATATTCTTCTTTGTGCAAGCAATGGTGAAGATAGTGAAAGTAATGCTATGGACCTAGAAGAAGTTATCAAAGATCAACAAAGAATATTTAATGAGAAGGAATCTGCCTACAAATATTTGATCTCTAGACTGAAAAGGATGTACAATAATGTATCCAATCGAAGTAAAGGACTTGAAGCAGAAATCATCTCTCTCAAAGAAGATCTGGAAAAATCAAATAAGAAGAATGAAGAACTCATCTCCCTGAAAGTAGATCTCGAAGCATCAAATAAGAAGAATGAAGAAATTAAAGAAGAAATCATCTCTCTAAAAGTAGCATCATATAAAGAGAGTGAAGAACTTTTACAAATTTTTAAAGCACAAGAAAATGGGTTGAAAGAAGAGATTTTAAAACTGAATGACCAAGTAGAAGAAGGAAGAAGGGTCGAAGAAAGTATGAAGAAGCAATGCCAAAAATTGGAGGTTGAGGTAAACATTCTAAAAGGTAAATTAGAAGAAAGGATAAACTCTTGAGGTTTCAAGATAGTACTAAGATTCTGGACAATATTCTTAATAGTCAAAGGTCTCCCTCTGTTAAATTTGGTCTTGGTTTTCATGAAACTATTAAAGGAGAATCTAGTTCACAAGGAAGTGTTAAAGATTCAAAGGATATCAATGCAAAACCTGAAGTACTGGAAGAAACAAAAGGTCAACCGACAATCATGAACTCTCAAAAGAAATCATTCCCTCCTAACTATAGAAGCATCAATAATGTTGAATGCTTTAAATGTCATAATTATGGGCATGTTGCAGCCAATTGCAGAAGCAGAATGTTTCAGTCACATACAAGCAGATTCTACACAGAAAGGTACTCAGGTGTCTTCAAGGGGTATTGTTTTTCATGCAACAAGTATGGTCATAAAGCAGCTGATTGCGATAGAAGAAAGAATAGAAAAACACATTATGATCCATATGCTTACTTTTCTGGTCACATAAGATGTTATGCCTGTAACAAGTATGGACATGTAGAAAAGGAATGCAGGATGAATAGATCTGAGAAAGTGGACAATTTCCAACACACAATTAGAAAGTTCAAGAAAAGTTGGAAAAAGAAGGAGGATCGTTCAGAAACGTAGGGAATATTGACCCTACTGCCGTCATCCACTTCTAAAGCTTATTTCTCATAATGACTGCATGAATGATGTGACATACATTCTGGTGATTAGTAATGTATCATCACAGGGGGAGCAATGTATGGTGATTCTCATGATTGATTTGGTTATTCTGGTTATGTTTATTTCTGACAGTGCATCTGATATGACAAGAGAAGACAGGTATAGGTGATACAAATTCAGGGGGAGATGAAGGAGTGAAATTTTTAGTATTTCACTTTCCATACGCAGATTTAATGAAGTAAATTCGCGTATACACGCGAGTTACAGTGGAGACAGACGCATATTCATTTATGATAAGAAAATTAGTGTGACAGTTGAAGATCAGGAACACAGGTTCAGGGGGAGCATCAATATGACTATTAATGATTTCATTATTGACATTATATCTGCTTATGTCTCAGTTCTAAATGATGATGGCGTGATGCATGGTTTCTTATGATAAGATTATGGATGAGCCCTGTTTGCTTTTTGACGAAAATTATTTAGTTTTATGGATGAGATGAAAGTCTTATGATTCAGAGATATTAATAGATCATGTAGAGTTTGTTGCTACGGTTCAGACCTTTTATACATAATTCCATCACATGTTGCTTCATGAAATAAATCTTGAAGATTTTGGTGATATTAGATCACTTGGATGATTGCTTGACTCATATTGTCTATTGAAGAAGTTGTTCTGGAATGATAATTCCTCTTGGAAAGAATATGTTGATGCTGCAAAGAGCTTGAAGACTTGGTTACTGATAGGCTATGATACAACTGTTGGATGACACTTGAAAACATAGCTACATTGTCCTATCTGTTCTCATATATTCTAGGGAAGCATTCAAAATTTCTCAGACAAAAGCTGGAAGTAATCTCTGCCTTTCAGGAGATCAGATTTGATCAAAATCAGAAGATTAAAATGGATACGCGGATTTCCTAAACGATAGTCACGTATATACACGGGTTAATACAAAGAAAACTGTGTATGGGTGGTTGCTAACAAATTTCTCTGATTCAGCATTTTCCAGCAGAGCTGCAGTATAGTTTGATATCTCTGGTGGTGTTCCAGTACTCATAATTCTGTTTCAGTCTCTAATGTTTCTTGACAAATATGCCTTGACGATTTGATGTTGAAAGTGTTCAGGATGCACAAGCTAAGGGGGAGCATTGGTCTTGTGGAAAGGATGAATTGGTGGCATTCTCATTATTCTTGCTGAGAGTAATGCATTGTTGGCATTATGATGACTCTGATCTATGATCTCTCTCTTGAGGTCTTTTTGGTATTTGTTACAAAAGGTCATATTTGTAATTTGATGAAAAAAAAAAATTCATGTTGAGACCTATGATGTAACATTGTAATTTTCAGTCATGTAAGGACTTGAGTCAAATTTGTAAACCCACTTGGTTGGGTAGTTGAGTCAAAATGTGTAAACCCACTTGGTTGGGTACTTGAGTCACATATGTAAATCTACTTGGTTGGATCATTGATGTAAGTATGAGTCCTTGGTGATAGTAAAGGTCATAGATTCATGTACTTCATTGAAAAAATATGTTTGAACATTCAGCATGAACTCAGGGGGAGCATGGTAACTTCATTGCACATCAGATCTACAGCACTCTTCTTTCTACAAGAGGAGAAAAACCTTGTGTTGGTTTTTGATCTGCCCTTTGCCCTTGATGTCAAAGGGGGAGAGTGACATGGTGTTTGAATAAGGGAAGAATATCATTATGCTTAATATATCTATCTTTTGTGGTGATCAAACACCATCAACGTTGCCATCAAGTCCAAAGGGGGAGATTGTTGGCATGTGTTGTCCTTGATGGCAACCTACTTGATGAAATAATATTGTTGGCGATATGATGCAATGTTTTGTCCTTGATGGCAACCTATTTGATGAAGTTGTCCTTGATGGAAACTGACTTGTCCTATTTTTTAATGATGTAAATCTGATGTATCTACAGAGCAGTTCAGATGTAATAGAGAAAAGCAAAATAGACAGAGAACAGATTGTTGATGGGCCGCAGCCAAATATTGCAGAGGAGAATTAATTTTTGTTATGGGCGAAGTCTTTTTGCGGAAGAAAATTGAATAAAACAACCAAAGACTTTAAATTTCTGAAAAGGGAGGACAAGTGGTCCCCACCACTTTAGCACAAATCGCAAGATCACAATTTTTGTGTTTAAATGTCTTGTTGATGTGGATATTTGCGATATGTGATCATCGCGCCATCGCACGATCGCACCATCGCATATTACAAAGTGTTCTGCCATATGTTTGATCGCCAATTTGCGATGCGATCCCATCGCAAATCGCAAATGTTAACTTTGCACACTTTTGTTTGTTCGCGCCATTGCATATCGCACATCGCAAAGGGCCAACTGCGATGTGGGCCCAGGGTCAAGGATTGAAGTCCGGGTTAAAAATTCATTGAAATTTGATTAAAAGTAATGTTACGAGGGCAGTGTAAAGTTTTAAAATAACCGAAAAGTTATATGAATATATATTACTGCTGATTCAGTGGCACTAAGCGAAGGAAAGGAATCACGTGTGGAATAAACAGTGAAAGCGGTTTCCAATTTTCATCGCACCGCTCTCGACGGGCAAGAAGTATTTTAATTTTGGGAGTGATTCCATAGACTATTCGACGCGTGGCATAGGCGGACCCCTAAAACCACCAATTAAAGTGTGTCATCGCACGTTAATTTTCGACCAAAGAAGCCGAGCGATATTTTTGTGTGCTGTCGATCTGAAGGGAAGCCATCGGACGGTGATCGCTTGATGAAGAGGCACGAACGATAATGAAGAGGCGCGAATATTAACCAAAGTTAAGCCCAAAAGTATTAAATTAATTATTTAATTACCAAGATCAATAGAACAGTGTGAGTTACTCAAGATATGGAGACCCTGCTGGATTATCTATTTTAACCCCATCTAGGAATACCATTAGCGATTCGTGGTTTTGACCCAAGGTTTTATTAAAAGAGAAAACTATATAAGGTGATGAGAATCATGAAGAAGGGTGTGCGTGCGAAAGGGTCGATATTAAATGAATCTCTTTTAGAGATATTTGTATGAATAAACTCTGATATATCTGAATCTATGGCGCACCTGTGAATATAATGATTGATCAAGATCTTTAGATCAAATGATGATTAATTCCTGGTTCAATCATGAAGAACGTATAAGGGTTGTGAATGAATACTTCACTCTGAAGTATATCTGTTTGGAATGGGTTACAGATTGTTGAATTAAGGATGCACCTCTGAAGAAAATAAATAAATTTGGTGTCCTGCAAGGTATGTTGTGTGGAAGCTATTGGATCCAGTTTGAATATTGATGAAACGTGGTCCGCAGTAGTGCTGAAGGTCGAAGCCTTTAGTGAGGGGGTTGTAGCTCCCTTCCAGTGATAGCTAGTAAACGAGTGCAGGGGGTAGTGGCTCCCTTCCAGGAGATGCTGGTAAACGAGTGTAGGGGGTAGTGGCTCCCTTCCAGGAGAGGCTGGTAAATGAGTGCGGGGGGTAGTGGCTCCCTTCCAGGAGAGGCTGGTAAGCGAGAGAAGGTTGTAGCCTTCTGCAGGTGGGTACCTACGTGCTGGTATGAGTCTGTGCCAGTACATGGTTGTAACATGTTTTCTTTATATAATAAATATTGAAGACTGAGACGACGGTATCGGTGGTTTTCTCCCGACTTGGGTTTCCACCTTAAATCCTGGTGTTCTTGTGTGATGCTTATGTGTGATGGTTTATTCTGTCATTACTGCACATGCTTACTGTTATCTAATCATCAGAAGAATGAATGTTGCATAGATCTAAGTAAAGAATTAATGGCATAATAAGATCTCTGTATATACGCGAGTTTTATGAAGGATATTCGCGTGTATACGCTAGTTGGCTTCAGCAAAGTAGCGTATGGGTTTTAGAGCATGGAAAAATAAAAAATTTTGAGTAAGTCATAAATACTGATTCACCCCCCCCCCCCCCCCCCCCCCTCTGCATTTTTTCCAACACCGCTATGACAAAGTCTCACCTGTGAGCGCATGGGGGTTTTGGAACCAAGTTTCCGAACCTTGTACCTGACAGATTCAATCTTTCGCAGATTGACACGGAATACTTCAATATATTTTGCGCACAATATATTTCATTCAGATCTATTCATTTAACATCAATTAATTCTCGCGCATAGATGCAATTGACCAGTTACAGAAGAAACTATGCAATAAAAAAATAGATTCAATCGACAAAAAATAACAGATAATCAAGACATTAAATCATATAAGAATCTGGGTTCACCAAAAATGCATTCTTTATTAAGAGATCTTTCAATTCAGTACAATCTATCTTCTCTGCACACAACAGGAGAGTCTGCACATAGCTCAGGAATTAGGTATCCATGCACACACCCAACGGGAACCTTTCTACCAAGAAAAATCCCATACTATAGCAAAATTAATAAAGATCATTCATTCATATCTTCTCTATCCCTTCATTGCTTGACTCTTACATATTTATACTATCATAGACCCGCACAATCCATGGTCTCAAACAATGGTTTTAGAATCATGTTTTTCCCTTTGACCCTTTACAATAATTAAGGAACTTTGACCATTTTCGCACAACGCGTAAAATAAAAACTAAACAAAATTAACCCAAAAAGGTACACCCCAGGGGGGCCCGCTCCAACAGTCCCCCAACACAATCTCATGACTCATCCCGAGTCATTACGGGGTGGTCACCTTCATCCTTCCCTTCAATGTGTCGACAGAGATCTAGAGTGGTATGATGACTTCAATGCTCTGCGCGGCGGCGCTTTGTGCTTCATCAACCAAATTAGCTATTGTATGCCCCTCAGCTGCCAAAATTATGCTACGTTGTGTTTGCTTCAGGATTTTGAGGGCATTGTCAATATTTTGTGATAATTGTAGGGCTTCCTTGGCCCAAGGTTGAATACTTGCCTCCAGTAGATGCTCGCGGTGGTGCAGGTCCTCAATCTCTATCTAAACTTACTTGCCTTCAAGAAGTCTGAAAAGCCTTTTCACTGTCACCAAGTTTGGTGCCACCATTCGGATCTCTGTAAAATACTTCTCTTTGATTTTGAGTTCATTCCATAGATGTTGGACCATTGGGTCATTCTAAATATACGTCCAAACACCCATGGCCTCATCCAAGAGTGTACCACATTCTGCCACTGCTCATGCCACACTGTTAGTGGTTGCCTTTACTTCGGCTGCACATTGGTCTCGGACCTCCGGTGGTGTCTATTGTTGGAGCTTCATTTGTAGCTCAGATATTTGTTGTTCAAAATCTATGTTAGCCCAGGTATGTCAGTGATCAAATGACTCTTTCATTTTTTTTCCATTAAGTCATAGGTCAATTTTTTTAATTTTTAGAACTAGTTCTCAGAAATAATTTTGGTCACTGAAGAGTTCTAAACCATGTATGTTGCTCCTTCATTTCATTTATCATCGCCATTGTCAAGTTCATTTCCATCATCAGTTTCAAGGTCACCATCTCCATCATCATCACTGAAGAATTCTAAGGTTAGGCCATTCCATCTCATAAAGGTTAAGTCTAGGCTCAACCCTGCCTTTGGAAAAATCTTCAAATTTTCACTGAACATAATGTAGCAACCGTCCATTGCATTCATAAAACCCTAATGAAGGAGCTAGATTTTTTATGAATATGAAATAAAAACAAATTCACTTGTTTCATAGGCTCAAGTTATAAAAAGTTAAAAACATCTCATATTTGTCTCACTGTTTCATGAAAAATTGAAGAATTTTGTCTCATTGTCTCATTTAAAAGACCAAAAGTCATCATTGAATGTCAGAGCTCCAAAGGAGGTCATTTTTACCTACTATCCAAATCAAATGTAGAGAGAGTCATTCCAAGCTTCAAAGACATCTTATCTGGTTTTGAATAGAGTCATTATCCAATGTGAAAGTTCAAACGTGTGAAAAGATTTCAAAGTTTTAAAGAGAAGCAGTCTCATTATCCCCATGAAAAAGAAGAAAATTGTATCTTGATGTCTCATCAAGGATCTATAAAGTCACCTCAAATTTAAAAGAATAAAAGGTTGGTTTTTCCCTCTTCATCTCACTTAAAGGAGCAACACGTCACTTTTCAAGTGAAAAAAGGTTAAAAAGGTCATGGTAAATGTCATGGGAAAAGGCAAAAGGTTCATCAAAGCTTATAAAAGGAAAGGCCAACTTCATTTTATTAAAATTAGTTACCCTTTAATATGTGTGAGAACAATATTTCTCTACTTTAATTACCCCTCCATACTCTCAAAATTCTCTTTCAACCCTCAAAAATCCCTTGTGTTATGCTCCTGTGGTGTAGAGAACATTGGTGTTATGCTTTTGTGTGAATACAATGCAGTTGTTATGCTCCTGTAGTGAAGAGAAAGATAGGTGTTACGTTTCTGTGGTGAATAGAAGGTAGGTGTTACGTTTCTATGGGAATAAAACCACAACGTTATGCTTCTGGGAGGTAGATAGAAAACAGTGTTTCGCTCCTGTGAAATAGAGAACACACATTTTTACACTCCTGTGGTGTACATTATCTAGTTCTTACACTTTTTCAAGGTGAAAATTTTCGATGTTTTGAAGCCTGAAACCCTACAAACTTTCAAATCTTGTCATATATCCTTTGTTGTAGCCTCCATACAATGTAATAAACCTTCCATGCTACTGTTGTGGGTTAGATATTGGAGATTTAAGTCTTTTTATGTCTTTTAATGTTTTCTCCATGTGATTCATTGTCCATACATAAAAAAAATAAAAAAAATAAAAAAAAAACTTCTATGAAAAACCCTAACCTATTCAGCCTAAAACCCTAATCCATCATCTAAACTACATTCATACACTCCCATGCCTCATCTACATTCCTATCACATCACCATTCATAACATGTTTTACACCATCAAACCCTCACTCTAAACTTTTCAACACAATGAAGATAGTCAACATAGGGAAATGATTGTGTTTTGAGGTTTTCATCATCCTAAACCCCTCCATTTGCTTTCATTCCACCTTCATTGTGGAGACAAGACACCATCCTATTCACTGAATTCTTGTCAAAAAAATTTCTCAACCCCGTCACCCCTATTTCACCTCACAAACTTACACTACTATTACACAGGTTATTGTAACAGTCAAAATTGGGAATTTGTTGTGTTTTAGACATTTTTATGCCTTCCACACATCCATTTTCTCTCATTCCACCTACAACTTGAAGCTAAAAACAAAAATACCTACTCAGATTTTTCTAGAATTTTTCTCAGCTTCAAGACCCTCCATTTCATCCACCAAACTCACACCTTCCTACACCATGTTTTTCCAAATTTCCACTCATTCACTCATTTCATTGACACCTTAGGTTTTTCATCATTCCAGTGAGAAACACCATGGAAAGCGACAATAAGAGATGCAAAGGAGGGTGCCATCTCAAGCTTGAGCCATTCACCATGCACGAGATTAATGCTTCGCCATTGGCCAGAAGGTTCTTTCAAAGAACTTAGTGTTTAACATTTTTCAAAGGATTATGGAAGGGGGGTATCATCTTCAGTTGTCCAGCCTTTTTGCAACCAGCTACAATATAGTAAAGGTCACTCTTGCATGTATGGAGATGGGCTTATCATCTAACCTAATTTCTTCAGCTACATGTATCCCCTCTCATGGAGAGTAGTGGTTCAAGGGTATGGACCTAGACATTGAAAACTACAACCAGATCCTCAAGCCTCATGCTAGAGATGATCCATAATTTATTTTTCCTTCCATACATCTCATAAACAACTATGCTCCTCTAATGATGTTTATAATGAAGTATTTCACATGCGAAGGAAGATTCTCCAGGATATATAGGTATCACATCAGGATTTTGATGCATTTTACCTTAGTCAAAACACTTGATTTGCCTCATTATTTATATAGGAGCTTGATTAAGATGGATGAGAAGGTTTAGAGTAGAAGGGAAGATCATGATACTAGTCTCTTTCATCATGGCCTAATCAACGAGAGGGAAGAGACAAGTTTTTGTGCCTAAGTATACCAGGAGTTTTCTTACACTTGGCACCCATGTTGAGCAATCTCAAATAGAGGACCAGCCTCTCTTCCATAAACATGATGAGTCAGTGCCATTAGAGCCTAAGGTATCAGAGCATGAGGAGGTTAGATTAGCTGAAGACGTTATCAAAGAGAAAGATAAAGATATAGAAGAGTTGAAAGAGACCTTCTCCATTGCCCAATCCCCAATTACTTTCCTTGAGCAGGAAAATTTTCAATTGCAAGTGAATTAACTCCTACAAAGCAAGTACAAATCAGATATGGAGGAAAATAGAGCCAAAGGCAAGAAAATTTTTATTTTTGACCAAATTCAGGAGATGGAGGTTGAAACACACACAAAAATACCAAGAACAAGAGGCCTCAAAAGGGCACTGGAGCGAGAGAGAGAGCCAATTCATCAATCTAAAGAGTTGACATTTGATGAGATCATTGCCATGGAGATCAATGAGTATAGAGAGCTTTTTCTATCAAGATTTAATGAGCATCTGGAGAAACTATTGAAGAAGGCTAAAAAGGATAACAAGCTGCAAAGGCACATGACAAGTCATTATCGTACCAGGGATACCATTTCCCAAATAAGGTTGAAACATGTGAAAAAGAGGCTTAAAGATGCACAAATGAATTAGAAGGAGAAGGAAAACTTGGATTTATTGGCTTAAGCTTCATTATATTTGTATCCTATCTATTACAGGTTTCAAATAACCAATTTTGAAATATTTTGAGAAATTTTTGTATTTTACATGATTTTTTGCAAAATTCTGGAAATTTCTCATGGCAAAAGGGTAATAGACACTTATGAATTTTTGTTGTGGAGGCATACAAATGGTGATTTATTTACATGGATGTATGTATATTGATTATTACTTCATAGATCAGTAACCCTCATGGCATGACAAGTTGCAATTTTGGAGAAAAACCTCAAAAAGAATATATTTTTCATGTTTCTACTTCTTTCTTGGACCCTTTGTTACGCTTTTGAGTGACCTTGGGAGAATAGATTTTTGAAGGCCTTCCCGTTGTCCATTTGAAAAATTAAAGATGTTAATTCACTTGCAATTCATATTATACTTGGCCATTCATTTGACTGTTTAAAGTGACAAAGAGAGATCCCTCTTTGGTCTAGGTAGGGCTAGCTACCTGACCTAAAGTTTGGTATGTGGTTACCTTTATCCAATCCTATTGTTAGCCTTAGGAAGTTGGGGAGAGTGATAACATTCTTGGAGTTGGTGCCGAGGAGCGATTGATAAACATTCCCTAGGAGTATTTCTTTAATCCTCTAAAATTTATACTTGTAGGTGACAAGCTCTAGCATTCAAAATAGGATGAATTCTAAAATATGAGCCAAAGCCCAAAATTCTTATCTTAAGCTGGCTCCTAAAAGACATACCAGGTCAAATCCAAACCCAAATCCCTCACCAATTGTGTATGATCCTGAGAGTATTTTTAGAAAACATAAAACCAAGTCTCGGAATTTTGGAAGAGTTGTTCCTCCACTTTTCAAATCAAATTCTCTGCCTACGAGATTTGTTCCAGAAGATTTGGTCTTTAGTCTAGAATATGAAAAATCTTTGTTAGAACTAAGTATATATAACTTTTATTTCAGAATCCACCTTTGATCCTTTTGATTTCGAGTCCTTTGCACCATTTTCTGAATCTTTTGAGTCCAAAGTCAATAGTGAAGTTTGGTATAATTTGCACTCCATCAGCAACTCTACCACCTCCTCCATTATACATGGACAAATTTGCTCTGTTGATCCAACGCTTCAACTCACTCCACTACCTCATAATTATGGTCAAAGGCTTCCTCTTTTCGATGGAACGTCAGAGGTTACAACTTATCAACATGTTTCCAAAGTAATTGACTTCATAGATCTTGAAGAGATCGAAAATGACGATGCCAAGATGTGCATCATTGCACAGAGTTTCTCCGGGCAAGTAAAGAAATGGTTTCTCTCACTCACAGATAGTTTAGTAGGTACCTCATAGTAGCTGATTGATTTTTTTATGGATAAATGGGAAGAGAAGAAAAATCCATTGCAGATCTTAGCTGAGTATAAAGCCTTGAAAAGTAATGCCAATGAGTCTGTCCAAGACTTTATAGTGAGATTTAACAAATTATATGATTCAATTCCTAAGAATATTAAGACTCCTCCATGCCTTGCTTTACTTCATTATCCTAATGGTTTCGATCCCAAATTGGCCTATCAGTTGAGGGAAAGAAACCCATCAACTCTTGAATAAATGCATAGAAACACAGTGAGTGTGGAAGAAAATTTGATCATCAAGAAGTCTAAAATCAAGATGGAAAAAAGAGTCACTATCAAAGAAGAAAAATCCACTTCATTTGAAGGAAAAATAGATACCTTGATCAAGACAGTGGAGAAGATGATGGATAAAATTTCCATCGTTGATTGACAATTTGAACCCTCCATTATAAATCCAAATTTCAAGGGTCAAAATCAGCAGCCTCAATACATGATTAAGCAAAGGGAACATAGGGGTTTGGATCCACAAAGTCAATAGAAAATTCGCACTCCATTTCTGCAGAATTATACTAAAGGCCCTAATGAAAATGATGAAGAATAAATTTCAAGCGAGAACCATTTATTTGAGGAAAATCAACAACTTATTTTCCTCACTGAAGAAGATCAATTTTCTACATAAATTTGTGCACCTGATGATCAACAATTTGTATTGTCAAATGATGACATATTATTAGTGCGCATAGAATGTTATCAGAGGGGATATTATAATTATATTTCTCAAGTGCAGAGATAGTATGGCTTGAGGAATAGGAATGTTCTTATAACCTCCAATCAGAAAAAAGCAGAACCCTCAAGTAGATGCTCATCCCAAAGAAGTTGTTGCCCCGAATCAAAGTAAAGACAAGGGACCTACTATTCCTAATCATGTTAAAGGCAACGAAGCTTCTTCCAATGATTAAAGGAAAGATAAAGAAGTCTAATAAGGAGAACATAAGAAAGAGTCTTCACACAAAGATTGGCCCGAGAAGAAAGATGCACCATTGAAAGAGGTAGAAAAACATTCTGCTCTTTTTTCTCTTAAAAATGAAATTTCCAAGTTGATATTCTCCATTCCTCTAACTGAAATAGTTAAGAATGATCAGTACAAATTTCATGTTTCTAAGTTGCTTAGATTTGATCAAATGTCAGACATGGTTAATGTGAGTGATGATCATCTTGAGCTTCTTTTTGGTCATGTTGTTGATGGTGATTTAGAAGATAGTGAAGTCCCTCCATTTTATTTAAGCCCCAAAATCCATGACTTTATCCTCCATAATTCCATGCTTGATTCCGGATCCTCTCCAAATCTCATGCCCAAGGCCATTATGGACAGATTAGGACTATACATCACAATACCTTATCATGATCTTTACTCATTTGATTCCAGGAGGGAAAAATGTAAGTTGGCCTCATCAAGGACCTAGTGGTGTCATTAGAGAAAATCCCAGCCAAGAATGTCCTCATGGAAACTTTTGTGGCTGATATCCTGCCCAGATATGGAATTCTACTTTCTCAGTTATGGGGAGAGAACCTTAGAGGTACCTTCTAGCTTGATTTTTCTTATGCTACAATTCTCGTCTTTAGACAACTTAGAAAACTATACCGAGAAAGTAAGATGAAGTACATGATCAGTAGCTGAGAAAAAAAAATAACCAACCTATACATGATGTTCATATATATTTAGAATCCTTTATCTTGTTCAATGATGAATTTTCAACGTCTTCCGAAGTTTTGATTGAAGAAATTGCAGAAAATTCTGAATTTTCAAATTATGTTTTAGAATTCGCAAATGAAAAAATTTGTAAAAAAGTGCCAAATGGTTTGGAACCGAGTGCATCACCTCAAAAAATTGATGGAACAATCAAAGAATCATATTTTTTTGGTACAATAGAGGTATTTTAAACAACAAGCAAAGTTTCGCCATCCGATTTGCAGTTTCTGGATGAGGAAAGTAGTTTGTGGACTATGGACTTCAATGGAGCTTTGGGAAAAGAAGGGGATGGAATTGTGGTGTGGATTCACAACCCTGTAAATAATTCATTAAACATTCCTCCCAATGTTTGAATTTATTCCTACAAGCTGGCCTTTGAATATTCAAACAATGAAGATGAGTATGAGGCTTTGATAGTTTGTCTGGAAATTCTCAAGAAGTCGGATGCAAAGAAGATTTTTGTATATGGCGACTCCGATTTAGTAATAAATCAAGTCAAAGGGGAATACCAAGCCAAGCATCCAAGGATGTGAGCTTACCAAAATGCAGTGCTATACATCCTCAAGACATTTTCTAAGTACACTTTATCTTTGATTCCAAGAGATAACAATGTTATTGCTTATTCTTTAGCCACTTAGGCCAGCATGTTCAAAATTCCATTGTATCCTAATAATAAGTATGAGATAAATGTAAAAAAATTCCATGTTGTCCTAGATAATGTTCAGTATTGGCAAGCCTTTCAAGATGATAAACATATCAGCAACTTCTTGCAGGCAGAAGAGGAGTTTTTAAATTCTCAAATGGACAACCAGTGCTATGAAGATGACCAAGAAATGCATGCAGTAGAGATGCAAGTGCTTCAACTGAAAGATAACTCCATTACAATAGGTTTGGTACCTTTGGAAGAGATTTTTTATCAATATTATGTTGCACGCAAACTGACCATGTTGCCAACAGAAGTGAAAGTGGAAGCTCTCAATCTTGGCACTCTGGAAAATCCAAAAATGGTAAAAATTTCAAAATCTTTAAGTGCAGAAATGAAAGGTAAATATGCAGCTCTTATGTCTCATTTTTCTGATGTATTTGCTTGGGAATATTTTGATTTGAAATTATATGATAATAGCATAATTCAGCATACCATTCCCTTGAAGTCGGATCAGAAACCTTTCCGCCAGAAGCTAAGAAGAATGAATCCCAAGTTGTTTCCCTCTATTCAAAATGAGGTAAATAGATTATTCACTGATGGTATAATAGTTCCTCTTCGCTTTTGAAATTGGATGTATAATCTAGTTCCAGTGAGGAAGAAGATAGGAGAGATTCACTTATGCATTGATTTCATAAATCTCAACAAAGTGTCATTGAAATACAATTACCCACTACCGAAGATGGACCATATTCTGCAGAGGTTAGTTGGATCTTCTAGAATCTCATTTTTGGACGGATACTCTGGCTATAATCAGATTCTTGTTCATCTAGATCATCAAGAAAAGACAGTCGTCACAACACCTTGGGGTATCTTCATGTACACCAAAATTCCTTTCAGATTGAAGAATGTAGGGGATACTTTTTAGCGATTAATGGAAATCTATTTCTCCAATGAAAAGGATGTCATTTTTGTCATTTATCTTAACGATATCACTATCTTTTCCAAGACATATGAGCAACACTTGCAGCACTTGAAAACAATTTTCCAGAGATGTAGAAAGTTTGGCATATCGCTATGGAGGAAGGTAAATGTTGGGCCATATCATATCAAAATATCGAATTAGGATATATCCTTCAAGGATTGAAGAAATTCATACCTTGGACTATCCTAGGAGAAAAAAGGAAATGCAGTCATTCCATGGAAAAATAAATTTTTTTAGAAGGTTTGTTCCCAATCTTGTTGAACGCTTAAGGAATATTACTGAAATGCTAAAGAAATATAGTGAATTAAAGTGGTATGAATAGGTGAAAAATCATTCAATAAAGTTAAGTTGGCTTTATCTCATGCTCCTATCCTCATTATTCGGGATTATAAACTTGATTTTATCATTTTTTCATTTGCCTCAGAGCATACTCTTGTTGTTGTCCTCATGCAAAAGAAAAATCAGAATATAGAGCAACCCATCGCCTTCTTCAGTAGAACCATAAGAGATGAAACCTTGAAGTAAAACATCATTGAGAAATAGGCCTTGGCATTATTCAAAGCATTGAAGGACTTTTGGGTCTATATTTTACATTCTCATATTATTGCATATGTTCCAAACGTTTTTGTCAAAGATGTTCTTACACAGAATGATCCTGAAGGGCGGCGAGGTAAATGGATCTCTATCATGTTAGAGTATGACTTGGATATCAAGCCCACAAATATGATCAAAGGATAGGGCCTGGAAAAGCTCATGGCGAATTCAAATCTTCATGCCTTGGACATAAATTTTATTGTTGCATTATCTGAAGAACAAGATATTGAAACATTACTTGAGGTAGCTAAAATTTTCTCTCTATCGCCTTGGTATGCTAATATAGTACATGTTTTACAACACTTGAATTCTCCTCCTGGCTTTCCAAGTAGCAAGGCTAGATATTTAAAGTTAAAATCTCTTAAGTACTGCATTCTTAATGGTGCCTTTTATTGGAAAGATCTGGGTGGAGTATTGCTGAATTGTTTGGTTGCAGGAGAAGTTGAAAAAATCATGACAGATTTTCATAAAGGTGACTTTGTCAGTCATATTTATTGGAAGACTACAGCTAATAATATATTGAGGGTAGGCTTCTATTGGCCAAGCTTATTTTCTAATGTTGATAAAAAAATCATGAGTTTTCATGAATGTAATGTTCCAAAATTTTCATAAATAAATTAGAACATTAAAATTTTGCTCATATTGTGTAGTAGGTGAGTAAAAAGGAAGAGGAGACCTCTTAACATGAATAAAACCCTTCCTAATGAAAAAATGGAACTTTTGAGCAGCTTATTTTACACCTCCTAGTGTGAAAAGGGCCAAGTGTATGAGGACAAGGTCAGGTTGACCAAGTCAACCAGCGCAGCCTAAGGAGGAGTAGGTTGCCTAAGAAGACAATGCAGTTTTGGAGGGAAGAGATTCAAATGAATATGGAAACCCTAAAGAGGTGGGACCCAAGGTGAAGGAGCTCACAACTTCATAAGGAGGATAAGGGCAACATTGTGGGGTTAGCTTGTGTATTTCAATTTCATGTCTACTTATACATTTTTTGCAAACTCCTGCTGCTCAGCAGAGTTTGGAGGAATTCCTGTTTAGGAATTCCTTCTCCTTCCTGGAGTGATCTCTTGAAGGGGTTGTGCTTCATTTTCCCCACATCTGGATTGTAGGTGAAGCATTCCTCATAGTAGGAAGAATCCCTAAGGAGCTTGCTGCAGCAATTCCTGAGTAGGAAGAATCACATATCTGTAGACAGACACTGCAAAGGGCCAGGTAGCCTCTAGTTCTCTCCCTTCTTTGGAAGGAGACATAACCAATAAATGCCTCAGTAGTCCATCTCTGGCACAGACTTATGATATTTCTGAAAAAGGGATATTACAGTGGTATCAGAGCATGATCTTTAGCACTGGCTGTGAGATCAAGCTTTCAGAAAACTAAAGAGGAGAGAAAGGAGCAGCCATCTTAGCTCAGCCTGTGGATTTGAGATCCACACAAAGAGAACAAATATGGAGAGGATGAGGTTACTCTCATCCATTTTTCAGATCAGAAGGGAGCCTCTCCAAAGGGGCTCAACCAATGGGAAAGAAAGGTGCAGTGAAAATCCAAGAGGGTTTCAAGATGAAGAAAGCTGCAATGAAACCTCTAGATGGTTTCAGGAGGAAGGTGAAGATGAAAGCACTTCCTATTCTCATGGAGGAAGTGAAGAGTATGGAGGGCTAAAAGAGGAAGTGGATAGATGGCCAGAGGAGGAGGAGAATTCTTCTCCACTTGAGGAGGCTTCTACTAGTGTTCTCCAATGCATAGAGGAGAAGCCCACCATATTAGCAGTTGGATCAGCCAACAAATTAGAGAGAGGGACTCTTGTAGCCATACAAGATGTCTCAAAGACCCACCAAGGTATGCAAAAATTTCCATGCAGTGAAAATTCAGAAAATTTCATAGGAGGTTTAGGAAATTTGCATTCACATGGCCCAGGATCGAAACATCGTGCTGATAAAGAGGAGCAAGGTTGCACAGCGCTGTGTAACTTGGGCCTGATCCAAGAAGGGATCAGCATTCATTCTTTTGCACCCTTATTGAGCTGCATGCAGCATGTGGAGTTATGGTGCAAGATTGTGGGAGGCATCATGCATGATGTGCCATCTCCTAAGGATGTTTTGTCCTTAGCACACTTGGATTCTTGTGGATTCAAGGGTCTGATTGGTGAGAGGCCTTTCCTGGAAAATCTTCAAGGGGTTACATCTCAACATCCCATGAGGTGTAAGGAGGAATACTTGCTTTGGGATAATGGCAGTCTTCAGTGGGGAGATGCCAAAGGAGAGGAGGATTGGGGATAGCCATATCTCAATAGAGGGAATTGGATGGAGGGAAAGAGGCTTGTGAGCCACTTGCATATCTATGACACAAGGCACCAAGACGCAAAGTTGTGCTGGCTACTAAGGAGAGAGTTTGGCCATCATGAGACATGTCCTTTTCTCAAGGGTATGTGGATGGAAGGAGCTTGGCAGGATACCTTCATCATGGGATAGCAAGGATTATGGATGCATTATGATGGTAGGGTCATTTGGTTTCCACCACTTATGACGAGGGATGGAGGTATGAAGGGGCAACAAGGATATTTTTTGCTTCGGAGGATTGGAATAGAGCAAGGGAAAAATTGCTCTCCCACTTGGCATAGTGTTGCAAGAGTGAAGTATGGCACTATCATGGTGCAAGAGGTGTTTTAATCATGGAGGAGACCCCTCATCTATGGCAGCATTATGGATAATACCTTTGACAAACTACATGTCAAAGGATGGAGCTATATTTTGGCCGAAGCTTGCTTGCATGAGTCAACAGCGTTGTCTCTTGGGAGCAGTGACCTATGGATGAAATGTGCCTAGCGGAAGTGTGGTGGATCCATAACCCACAATTCCAACTATCATTTCATATTTCTTGCACTTGATGGACAATGAGGAGGTGAGATGAACAAGGCAGTCATATATTACTATGCTACATTCTTCTTGATTTGGATTCCCAAGCATGAGAAGAAGGATCTTCTTGTAGCACCTAGTTCATTCCCCTTCATGGGAGCATGCCAAACAACTATGGAGGGTTAATTCATGGATCCATACATCATTTTACTCCTGGAATATGGTAAGAAAGCTATTTTTACATTGGCTGATTTGTATACTCTTACAATTATCTTGCAGTGCATGGCTCTACAAGAGGGCAAGCTTATCAGATTGCTCCATGGGCAAAATTGGGCCAAACTATATGATGGAGGCAGCCATATTTCACATAGCCTTTGGTGGATGTTTTTCCATTGCATACATGTTCAGCTAATTTACTTTTTCAGCCATGAGTCACAAATCATTTTTCCATGTAAATTCTGAAGCAGCAACTTGGAAAATTGCGCTGCCACTATTGGGGAAACTGTTGGTACTTCCTGGCATCACATGAAACCTTCAGCATTTTCCTCATTTTTTTGTTTATCATGACCTCCTTTTCTAATGTGGATCTGATTTACATTGGGAGCATGATTGGAAGAATGACACATGAGTGGGGAGTGTCCTTAAAGGGGAAGGATTCCCACATTTTTTGCATTGCATGTTCTAAGGGGAACATGAGAAAAACTATGGGTACCACAGCTAAGTATTTGTTTCCTTTTGAGGAGGACCATAAGTTTGATGATCATTAATTCTGTAATCATGGGCAAGTGATCAAATATGGCTTGTATTTTCAGCTGATCCATTCATCCATTTACTTTCTACTAGTGAATGTGAGAATTTTCACCACTAGTCATTTAGCAACATACTACTTGTCATGCCATTTTATGAAGAAGCAATGGATGAGAGTACATTGTGTCCTTTTGAGACCTTTTTTGTATCATACAGCAACATTCAAAGCCTATAGAAAACATCTCATTTGGACATTCTATGATGATCATGTCCTATTCATCATGGAAGAAATGTTTTGGGGCAGCTTGTTCTTCAATGTTGGAGGAGAAATCTTTGGTGGATTGCTCTACATCTTACCACTTTAGGGCGATACATTTGCAGCCCATGAAAATCACATACTCTGCACTATTCATAAGTGGAGAGGAGGACAGCATGGGATAGGCCTTCTTTCCTATCATGTTCAGTTATTCAGCCCACCTACACTTCTGGAGCCAAAGGTGGAGGAAACTTTTCATGAGTTACCATGCGGGAGGGTGACTCATTCCATATAGCTTGGGGGTGGAGGTTTCACATTGGGGAAGAGGATTTCCCATGCATCTTGCACTTCATACCTCGAGAAGACCTCTAGACCACACATGGTTGTCTCCTTGAGCACTTTCCTTCTCATGATCATAGTCATTTGGGGAGTTTCACCAAGTACTAATCTATATGCTTGGGAGAGGCACTGTGGAGTTTCATGAATGATATGGCATCATATTCTTTGGAGGATTCCATCATATGCTGATGCTACCGGAAGAGGTAAGGAGATTCACTCAGTTCTGTCCTTGAAGTTGCTTGAGGACAAGCAACATTTGGGAGGGGAGGACTGTAATGTTCCAAAATTTCATAAATAAATTGGAACATTAAAATTTTGCTCATATTGTGTAGTAGGTGAGTAAAAAGGAAGAGGAGGCCTCTTAACATGAATAAAACCCTTCCTAATGAAAAAGGGGAAATTTTGAGCAGCTTATTTTACATCTCCTAGTGTGAAAAGGGCCAAGTGTATGAGGACAAGGTCAGGTTGACCAAGTCAACCAGCGCAGCCTAAGGAGGAGTAGCTTGCCTAAGAGGACAGCGCAGTTTTGGAGGGAAGAGATTCAAATGAAGATGGAAACCATAAAGAGGTGGGACCCAAGGTGAAGGATCTCACAACTTCATAAGGAGGATAAGGGCAGCATTGTGGGGTTATCTTGTGTATTTCGATTTCATGTCTACTTAGACATTTTCTGCAAACTCCTGCTGCTTAGCAGAGTTTGGAGGAGCAGCAGGAGTTTGCAAGAATTCCTGTTTAGGAATTCCTTCTCCTTCATGGAGTGATCTCTTGAATGGGTTGTGCTTCATTTTTCCCACTTCCGAATTGTAGGCCAAGCATTCCTCATAGTTACAGTGTTATTTCTGTAGCAGAGGACGTTGTGTTGCTGGGCAGTGCAGTGGGAGGGTTGTTTCATGTACTCTTGTGCATTTCCATTCAGTGGAGGGAGTTTCTCTTGCATTGAGGGAGCTGTGTAGGAGATTTCAGAGCTCATTTCAGATCTTGGCACGTGGCCAAATCATGTTCCATCCATTAAAGCACAGTTCACTGGGTAAACTGCGTTATTTTTGTGAGAGCAGCAGCTACAGGGTTTGATCCCTTGCTTGAGGGCTTGTTCTCTGGAGAAAGGGCCAACCCTTATCCTGGAAAGCTATCTATTCCATTCCTTTTTTGTATTTTCATATTCTCTCTCATATTTATATTCATTTTTGTAGTGACTTCGTTTTCCAATTACATGTATTTTCATATCTACACTTGTACACCTTGTATTTTCATGAACCCCCTTGTGGGTGATCTTTATTGTGTATAAAGAGGAAAGGAATCACATTTTCTTAGCCATTGGATGCTTTTTCATTTTAGATCTGATATGTCACATTATTTACTGCAGAAATCCTAGTAGGAATAACCTTTTTCTTGTCTCAGTCTTTCCTGCATGAGCTAGACTGTGGGGTTTTGAGCTAGACTGAGGCATATTGTTTTGGGAGTTCTATTTATATGAGTTAGATTCATTTTTTTTACCTATAATTCTATAATTGATTCATATATTGGGTCATCTAAAGGATCTTAGTCCCATTTCTCACTTATTCAGCGTTATTTTCTGAAGATAGTTGTTTGTGCTTACATGTTGTTGCAATTTTCAGCTAGTTCACTGTGGGAGATCTGGATAACCTACTTAATGTTATTTCTTTGAGCTTACACTCTGCAAGGAGGTATAATTATATATATTCGAAGGAATAACATTAGTTTTTGGCCTTATTTTTCACATATTCTTCCTTATACAGCATCCCTAAGGAGCTTGCTGCAGCAATTCCTGAGTAGGAAGAATCACATATCTGTAGACAGAGACTGCAAAGGGCCAGGTAGCCTCTGGTTCTCTCCCTTATTTGGTAGGACACATAACCAGTAAATGCCTCAACATTCCATCTCTGGCACAGACTTGTGATATTTCTGAAAAAGGGATATTACAATGAATGTCAAATATTTCAGGGAAAGAGGAAGCTCTTGCCTTTACCTATAAAACCAATTGAAGTGAAAGTGCCATTCTAATAGTGGGGAATTGACTTCATTGGTGAGATTCATACTCCATCATCAGCTCAACACAAATGGATACTCACTGCCACAGATTAATTCACCAAATGGATTGAAGCCATCCCCACGAGGCAAGCTACCAATACTGTTATCATTCAGTTTCTTGAGAACAATATTCTATCTCATTTTGGTTTTCCAAACAAGATCATCACTGACAACGCAGTTGCCTTCAAGTCCAAGAAGATGATTGACTTTTGCGACAGGTATCACATTAGGCTTGGTTATTCAACAACATAATATCCTCAAGGCAATGGCCTTGTTGAATCTTTAAATAAATTTTTGGTGAACATAATAAAAAATACGTTTCAAGAAAACAAGAGGAATTGGCACAAAAAACTTAGAAATGCTCTATGGGAGGATAGAGTTAGCATGAAGATATCAATCAACATGTCACCTTTCCAGCTCATGTATGGTGTTGAAACGATGTTCCCTTCTTCTCTAGTTGTACCGGTGATGAAAATTCTGCAAGAGATCGACAATGAGACTAATGGCATTCAGCGAAGAATCAACCAAATGATCCATCTATAGTAGTCAAGAGATGAATTTTTCATCCATAATTCAAAGCTTCATGAGAAAATCAAAAATATTTATGATAGGAAGACCAAAGCAGATGATTTAAAGCTTTGGGATGTTGTTCTTCACTGGGATGCCTGGAATGAAGACAAGAGTAAGCATGGAAAGTTTGACAACCTATGGAAAGGACCTTACAAGATCACTGCATTCAAAGGAAACAAATAATTTTTACTAGAGGGAAAGAAGTGCTGGGAGGACCAACTAATTGTAGGTTCATCAAACACTATCTAACTTGATAATTGAAGAATAAATTCACTATCATTGTACATATCATTTTAAATTTTTTTCCCCATCAAATAAGGAAGTTGTTGCAGAAGTTTGAAGCCCGAGGATAAGGCCATGAGACTTCTACATACAGCTCAAGTTTTCTTTCAAGAAGTTAAAAAAGTTTCATTTATTTTTCAAGTCAGAGTCAAGTCAATTTTTTTTAGTCAAATTCATTTCTATAATTAGTTCATCATTTCCAGTTTGTCAAATTTTTTCAAAGTCCACTTTGACTCCATCGCCCAATTGTAAGGCTACCAGATCTACGGTGTTCTTGACACCTCTTGAAGGAGTTTCCATCCCAAACTGGAGCCAATGTTATCCCAGGTATGTCAATGATCACCTGACTCTTTCAGTTGTTTTCCATTAAGTCATAGGTAAAAATTTTTACTTTTTTAAACCAGTTCTTAGAAATATTTTTGGTCACTGAAGATGTCTAAACCATGTATGTTGCTCCTTTATTTCATTTATCATCACCGTTTTCAAGGTCATCACGATCATCAGTTTCAAGGTCACCATCTCCATCATCATCACTGAATAAGTCTAGGGTTAGGTCAATCCATCTCATATAGGTCAAGTCTAGGCTCAACCCAACCTTTAGAAAAATCTTCAAATTCTCACAGAACATAATGCAGTAACCCTCCATTCCATTCATAAAATCGTAATGAAGGAACTAGCTTGTTTATGAATATGAAATAAAATCCACTTCTCTTTTTTCATAGGCTCAATTTCTAAAAAGATCAAAACATCTCATCTATGTCTCATTGCTTCATGAAAAATTGAAGAATTATGTCTCACTGTCTCATTTAAAAGACCAAAAGTCATCATTGACTATCAGAGCTCCAAAGGAGGTCATCTTGACCTACTATCCCAATAAAATTCAAAGAGATTCATTTCAAGCTTCAAAGGCATATTATCTGGTTTTGAAAAGAGTCATTATCTATGTGAAAGTTCAAAGGTGTGAAAATTTTCAAAGTTTTAAAGAGAAGCAGTCTCATTGTCCCCATGAAACAGAAGAAAATTGTGTCTTGATGTCTCATCAAGGATATATAAAGTCACCTCAAATTTCAAATAATAAAAGGTTGGTCATATCCTCTTCATCTCACTTAAAGGCACAACATGTCACTTTTCAAGGGTAAAAAGGTTTAAAAATTCATGGGAAAAGGTAAAAGGGTCATCAAAGCTTATAAAAGGAAAGGCCAACTTCATTTTATTCATTAGTTACCCTTTCATATTTGTGAGAGTGACATTTTTCTACTTTACTTACCCCTCCATACTCTCAAAATTCTCTTACAACCCTAAAACATCCCTTATGTTACACTCCCGTGGTGTAGAGAACACTGGTGTTACGCTTTTGTGTGAATACAACCCAGTTGTTATGCTCATGTAGTGAAGAGAAAGGTACGTGTTACATTTCTGTGCTAAAGAGAAGGTAGGTGTTATGTTTCTATGGTAATAAAACCATAATGTTACACTTCTAGGAGGTCGATAGAACACATTGTTATGCTACTATGCAATATAGAACACACATTGTTACGCTCTTGTGGTGTACATTATCCAGTTGTTATGCTTCTGCAAGGTGAAAATTTTCGATGTTTTGAAGCCTGAAACCCTACAAAATTTCAAAGTTTGACATATATCCTTTGTTGTAGCCTCCATACAAGGTAAGAAACCTTCCATGCTACTGTTTTCAGCTATATATTGAAGATTTAAGTATTTTTATGTATTTTAATGTTTTCTCCATGTGATTCACTATCCATACATAAAAACAAAATATTTTATGACAAACCATAACCTATTAAACCTAAAACCATATTCCATCATCTAAAATACATTCATACACCCCCATTCCCCATCTACATTCCTATCACATCATCATTCATAACATTTTTTACACCATCAAACCCTCACTCTAAACTTTTCAACACAGTGAAGACAGACAACATAGGGAAATGACTGTGTTTTGAGGTTTTCATCATCCTAAACCCCTCCATTTTCCTTCATTCCACATTCATTGTGGAGACAAGACACCATTTTATTCATTGAATTTTTGTCAAAAAAATTTCTCAACCACATCACCCCAATTTCACCTCACAATATTACCCTACTATTACGCAAGCTATTCTAACAATGAAAATTGGGAATTTCCTGTGTTTTAGACATTTTGATACCTTCCACACATCCATTTTCTCTCATTCCACCTACAACTTGAAGCTAACACACACCATTACGTACTCAAAATTTTCTATAATTTTTCTTAGCTTCAATGCACTCCATTTAATCCGCTAAACTCACGCCTTCTTACACCCTGTTTTTCCAATTTTCCATTCTCATTCACTCATTTCATTGACACCCTAGGGTTTTCATCATTCCAGTGAAAAACACCATGGAAAGTGACAAGAAGAACTTCAAACGAGGGCACCATAATAATCTTTATCCATTCACCATGCACGATATTAATGCTTCACCATTGGCCATAAGGTGCTTTTAAAGAACTCAGTGTTTAACATTTTGTGAAAGGCTTATAGAAGGCGAGTATCCTTCATTTATCCATCCTTTTTGCAACCATCTACAATATGTGAAAGGTCACTATTGTAGGTATGGATATCAGCTTATCATATGACCTAATTTCTTTAGATACAGGTATCCCCTCTCATGGAGAGCAGTGGTTCAAGGGTATGGACCTAGACATTGAAAACTACAAGCAGTTCCTCAAGCCTCATGCTAGAGATTATCCAGAATTTATTTTTCCTTTCATACATCTCATAAACAAATATTATCCTCTGATGATGTTTATAATGAAGTAATTCACATGCAAAGGAATATTCTCCAAGCTATATAGGTATCACATCAGGATTTTGATGTATTTTACCTTAGTTAAAACACTTGATTTGCCTCATTATTTATACAGGAGCTTGATTAAGATGGTTGAGAAGGTTCAGAGTAGAAGGGAAGATCATCATAATAGTCTCTTTCATCATGACCTGATCAAGCTCATTGTGTTGCATCACTTTTCCTCCATAAACATGACCTGGTAATACTTCTTGGAGAGGTTATCAGTAGCGCTTTCTGTCTCGCCTATTACATCATCACCACAGCCAATGGATATTGGCTCTTCTAGCATGCCTATTCAAAATTTATATGTCACTAATGTTGGGGGATTTTCTCACACATATGAGATAGGGAAGAGACAATTTTTTGTGCCTAAGTCTACCAGGAGTTTTCTTACACTTGGCACCCATGTTAAGCAATGTCAAATAGAGGACCAACCTCTCTTGCATCAGCATGATGAGTCGGTGCCATTGGAGCCTATGGTATTAGAGAATTAGGAGGTCATATCAACTAAATACATCATAAAATATAAATATAAAGAGATAACAGAGCTGAAATAGGCCTTCTCCATTGCCCAATCCCGAATTACTTTCCTTGAGCAAGAAAATTTTCAATTGCAAGTGAATCAGCTCCTAAAGAGAAAGTACATATCAGACATGGAGGAAAATAATGAAAGAAAATTGTTGTTGTTGACCAAATGTAGGAGATGGAGGTTGAAACACACATAAAAATACCAAGAACAAGAGGCCTCAAAAGGGCATTAGAGCGAGAGAGAGAGCCAATTCATCAATCTGAAGAGTTGACATTTTATGAGCTCATTTCCATGGATATGAATGAGGATAGAGATATTTGGCTATCAAGAGTTAATGAGCATATGTAGAAGCTATTGAAGAAGGCTAAAAAGGATAACAAGCTCCAAAGGCACATGACAAGTCATTATCGTACCAAGGATACCATTTCTCAAGTAAGGCTGAAACAAGTGAAAAAGAGGCTTAAAGAGGCACAAATGAAGCTCAAGGAGAAGGAAAACTTGGATTTATTGGATGAAGCTTAATTAGTCATGTATCCTATCACTTACATGTGTCAAAGAACCAATTTTGAAATCTTTTGAGAAATTTTGGTATTTTACATGATTTTTTGCAGAATTCTGGAAATTTCTCATTGCAGATGGTTAACAGACACTTATGAATTTTTGTTTTGGAGGCATCCAAATGGTGATTTATTTACATGAATGGATGTATCTTGATTATTAAACCATATATCAGTAACCCTCATGGCATGACAAGCTGCAATTTGGGAGAAAAAACTCAAAACCCACCTATTTTTCATGTTTCTGCCTCCTTTTTGGACCCTCTGTTACGCTTTTGAGTGACCCTGGGAGAATGGATTTTTGAAGGATTTATCATGGTTCATTTTAAAAAATTCAAGATGTTTTGGAAACTAGACACATAGGTCTAGTTGACCATTTTTTCATAAGCGGATTTGGACTTCTCAAAGTGCCTCAAAAGTTCTGTTACGCTTCTACAAATTGTTTTTAAAATATTCAATGAGAATTCTCACAGATCAGCATTGGATTCCCTCGGGACACTTGTCAAGCTCAGAAATGATAAAAAATTTGAGGCTATGAGTTATCATTAGATTTATTGGGTTTTTCTTGGCTTCTTATTATGAAGGAATTTTTAATCAATGTAAAGGACAAACACTCCTAGTTTATAGCTAAAATTCAGGGAATGGTTTCCAACCTCCCTAGAAACTAGGAAATGACTCATCTTTTGCATTTACGATCCATTTTGGATGGGATTTCGACCTGATGAGGTTTCATAGTCTATATTTTCTATAATTAGACTCTCTTTGTCTTTTTTGGGGTTGGATAGTCTCATATTTTGAAGTGGGGCTCTTGTAACCAGCTTGTGGAATGAAATCAGAGACAGATTTAAAGAAATTGTGTTGAGATACTTGTGGTATGCTTTGGAACATCTGTGTTTCTCATGTTTTCTTATTATATTATTCTTAATACCATGCCTATTTCTTCATATATTTCTATCTTGTAAGTTTGAGAGTAGAATTCATGTTTATGCATGCTCTGTTTTAGACAAGATTCACCATATTATGTTTATTTGCTTCTTAAATTGAATGAATTAACCTCAGTGCTCATTCAAACTCTACTCCATCTTCATCCTATTCTCAATGAATGATTATTATGTTTCCAAACTACCTATCTTTCCTCACACACTCTCTACAGGTTCACCTCAAAGTTCAGACCTAAGAACCTCATTTACAGTCCATTCACTGACTTTCCTATCTAACAGTCAAAACATAAAACAAAGTTTACTTATTAGGCTTACATATCTAGCCTAAAATCATATTATACTCAGCCATTCATTTGAATGTTTAAAGTGACAAAGAGAGATCCCTCTCTGGTCTAGGTAGAGCTAGCTACCTGACCTAAATTTTGGTATGTGGTTACCTTTTTCCAATCCTACTGTCAGCCTTAGGAAGTTGGGGAGAATGATAACACTCTGCAGAGACAGTCTGGATCTCTGTGGCGACACTTTGAGCGTAGCAACTAGGATTTCATGCTTTGATGTTGGTGCAACTGAGGCAGGGTCAGTGACCTCTGGTAGGTCACCACACAAATTATCAATCATATATTCTAATGTGGCTCGTCGATCCTCGACTTCTTGGCGAGCCTCTTCTGCATTTTTTTTCTCCTTCTTCAGTGTTGTTGCTTGATGCCGAGACTCGATAGAGGCTTGGAAGGCATGGGCCTCCCGATAATGTGACTCATCTACGATCATGGTGTGGATAGCGTGGATTTTTATTCTAGGTAGCATCGCCAGGTCGATATTAACCTCACCACAAGCTTGCACATGAGCGCGCAAAGCAGGTGGCTCAACTGAGATGGAAAGTCTCAAAACTTGAATCATTTAGTTGTCCAAGGGGAAAGGCAGCACTGTATTGATGGTTTTTGCGCTTGTTTGACCGATGTTGGATGTCGGCACGCTTGCTTGCTACAAGCTTGCTTGCTTCATGCTCTCTTGAATCACGCTCGCTTGCTTCATTAACTCTTGGAGGCCCTACTGTACTCCCTCAAGAATTAACTTGTATTGTGCTTCCATGTCGTTTTAGATGTCCTCCATGGCAGAATTTCCTGTGTTCTCAATTTTTATGAAGTCATCTTCGGTGAGGGTGAGTTCCTATGTTCCTGCTAGCTTGGAACCCTTCCTCTTCTTGCGCGGGCCTATAAAGGTATGATAACCTCACTTAGTGCCTTTGGATTTCTGCATCTCAGGGGCCTTGGTTCCTTCACCATATTTTGCTTATTTTTCCTTCTCTAGATCGATTGTTTCTCCCGTCGTGGTAGGCTCAGGGTCTGCCTATGTGCCCTTGCCTTTATGTGGCATATCCTTGGTTGTGTGTGGCTTGTTCGAAATATTTAGCATAGATGAAGAGGCACCCCTAATGGTGTGCGGCTCTAACCAGGAAGGTGTCCATTCTGCTGTGTTGTGTACCAGGTCATCCTCTGTGACTAGGTATGGAATTTCATACCAAATTCCTTCTACAGCGCCTTTCACACGGATGTGCATGTTATGGAATGTGCCTTTAAAATCTGCAATCTTCTTGTACTATTCGTAGAGGGTCGGCAAAAACCTCAACTTTGACTGGATCGCCTGGAATAATGCAAAATTGACCCAAAAGATCTGGTTCTCTGTAATTATTAAGGGGATCTTTGAGTTCCATAAGGTGGGGTAGCGCGTGGCTTCGTACATTTATGGCTCAATGTTAGGGAACTGTGTATCCTACAGTGTCTTCCACTCGATTAGCGTGATGAGGAGAAACAACCAAGCATAATATAAATTCTTCCCTTATTCCTAGACTTCACACACATTGGCCAAAAATTCGGTGCACATGAGTAGGAACTTCCTTGGGCCGACACTTTTGCATTACCTTGCACACAAGGATTAGCGTGGAAATCTGGACTACGGGATCATTGATTTCCTTAACCAGGAAACCCTGGGTATTGTGTGAGACCTTGAACCTCTCCTTGACCTCCTCGTAAACTCTGCGCTCGTGGATGTTTCCTCCAAAATCTATCACAGGGTCCTCCCCATGGTCAAACAACTTGGTGATCCGATGGATCAGCGCAAACACGATCAGAATCGACCATCCTAGCAATATGTAGTCATCATGGATGAGGGCAAGCAATAGGTGCACACATATATCATTGATTGGGTTGCGCTCGAAGTGCGGAATGTGCAGGAGGTTGAGAAACCCTGATTTCTGTAGGCCCACCACCTAGGACGTTGGTTTAAATCCTACTACCCCACCATCATATGGGATCTTCTCCAATTACATGGTGGGTGCAAGCTCTGGAAATTTCTCCTGGTCTACCATGTCCCAGTCCTCCATCTTAAGTAGCTGGATCTTTCCGAACATGTCGCCCTCGACCGACACATTTTCTGGGAGCAGTAGGATGTTGATGTATGACCGCACCTTATCTAAATCATTTGGGACCTTTACAGATTATTTGTGCAGCATGACATATGCAAGCAGCCACAGGATGGGATCAACTACTTCCACAACATCCTCCTCCATGATGGTTTCAGGTAATTCTTCCATAGGTTTCTTCTGGCGCTCTACAGCGGTTGAGCGCAGCTTCAAAGTCTTCTGGTGGGGTCTCAACAGTCTACGCAAGGGTCCCTTCAGTTGGTGTCACAGAAGGTGTGGGCTTGGTGGCAGTCATACTGGGCGAAATAATATGACCCAAACCTCAGTAGCGCAGCTCCTCCTCAAAGATCGGATCAAGGGCAGACATAAGCTTCAGACAAAACTCAGAGAGTAGAGAGCATAGAAAGCAAAGCGAACTAATGTGACCCTTCTGGTCATATTTATAGCGTAGGCACGTCTTAAATGGTCCTATGATCATTAATTTATCCCCATAAATTCTAAAACACATCCAAATCTGGCATAATATCCTCATTAAATGTAGTTTAGCTGCTCCTCCAAACGGTGAGAATGTTGTTAAAAATAAACACGATAATGTGTGTCTAATTTATTTTTCCCTTAAATAAATTGTAATCTTATCCCATAACAACTTGTATTAGTTAACTAAGTCAGAAATACTGATTTAGCTCAATAATTTCGATTTGAGGGTCAAAGGTGAGGCATGTAGAGTGATTCTATTATTTTTGGGGTCAAGTTGCAGTTAATGCACTAGTGTGGTGTGATTGTAATTCGTTAACTCAAATTAATTGAGTTAAAATAAATTTAACTAGTTCTAACTAAGTGCTGAGCTAGTGGGAGGTCAATTGAATTAAATTATATTTAATTCACAAGTAGTGATCTATCAAATAACTAATTATTCACTATTATTAGTTGCATGCATGTCAAATCTGATGCAGACCCAGTTGAGACAAAGGTTAAAGGGAAGATAAATATCAATTGTATTATTAGTGAACTACCTAGGTGCAGTTATAAAGCCATAGGATTTCCCATGATGGATTGCGCAGTCAAGGTAGGTTGGAATTCCTATTTAATAGGGATTTATTTTCCCAGAAATTGCGTGAGAAAGGTAGGCTGAAGGTGGGCAGGAAATTGGCTATGTGTTTGTCCAATTTTTCCGAGATCAGTGTGAGACGATTGGTAGAGTTCATGAGATTCTTGTGAGAAAGAATGCATTGTATTGTTTCGTGATTCCTTGGATTACTATACAATATATATAGAGGGGTTTTGAGCAATTTATTTCACCGAGAAAATATTTTTTTGTGCGATTGATTTAATTCTTTCTCTTACTTTCATGTGATTGGGTGATCATGGTTTATATTCCGAAAATATTGTAGAAGGATTCAGTATATTGTTTTAGTATAGTGCATGATCGGATTGAATCCATTGGTATAATTTATACATGGTATCAGAGTGCCAGGAATCACAATAGTGGAGAATAGATTGAGTTTGTGTTGAACAACATTCAAATTTTCATAAACATTCTTTGGAGCTAGCAGCTAACCAGGATGTCTTTCACTGGTTTGAGACTTGAATATGCACTCAAGGAAAATTCGAACTATATTGCATGGAAGGACAGGATGGAGGAAGTATTGGAGGATAACAGGCTAAAGGAGTTCTTTGACACTGATATTCCTGAACCCAATCAGGTATATGTTGCATAGGATGAGGCATGGAGGAAGAATGTTGCAAAGGCGAGGAGGATCTTATTAGAGATATTTTGAGGTTATATTGTCTCGAGTCTCCAAGGAAAGGAAAATCCATATGCTATGTGGAAGGCCTTAACAGAAATGTTTCAAAGAAGCAGTGACCACAAAAAATTGTCACTGAAGGACAAGATTAAGAAAATCAAAATGGAGAAGGGAGACACAATCCATAAATACTTGACCAAGTTCACTCAATGTCAAGATGAGCTTGGAAGTGTTGGGATTACGGTAGTTGATGATGACTTGGTGAGCATAGCACTTCTAGGCCTTCCAAAGAGTTGGCATAGTTACTAGGACTCTATGAATGGGAGGGAGCAGTTACCAAAGTGGGATCGACTACGGTCAGATATGGTAAAATAAGAGTTTCAATGGAATATCATGGATGGATCCTCATCCAAGACTGATGATGAGGAAAATTGTGCCTTGGCTAGTAAGCAAAAGAAGGGGAAAGGAAATAAGTCCTATTCCAAATATGACACTGACAAAGAAGGCAAGAAGCGAGACATGTCAAAGGTGAAATGTTTCAACTGTCATGATCATGGACACTATGCCACAAATTTTCCACAAAAGAAGAAGAAGAAAAGAAGGCTCTGAGAGCTGTAGCGGGTGAGGCTTTGGCCTCATAGTTTGAGTTGTACTTCTCTCTAATCGCATGCATGGTGTCAATTATAATGGGATCTATGCAGTACTTGGATAGTGGATCATATTTCCACATAACTGGAAACAAATAACTCTTTAGTAGCTTGGGGGAGAAATATCTTCAGATGCACATCGATATGGATGATGATGGGAGGTATAGTGCTACTGGGATTGGTACAGTTACTTTCCAAATACAATCAGGTGAACCTTTCATATTAAAATATGTCATGCATGTATCAGGTTTGAAAAATAATTTAGTTTCAGTTGCTATGTTGGAGGATCTTGGATATGATGTGGTTTTCAGTGAAGCAAAGGTGTTCCTTCATCACAAAGCCACAGGACAGGTAAAGAAGATTGGGCTTCATGTGAATAACCTCTACAAACTTTATGTAGATGGTTGTGCAACATTGAGAGGTAAATTAAATGAGGCGGTGAACCGGGATACTGGTGAGTTAAGGCACAGGAATTTGGGTCATCTACACCATAGTGGTTTGAGGATCATGCATCATATTTCTACAGGTCTTCATAAGGGTACACTTGCACAAATAGACACATGCAAGGGATGTACCATGGGGAAGTATAAAAAGGTTAACTTTCATGATAAGGACAACCGATCAGTGGAAATCCTTGAGAGATTTCACTTAGACGTGTGTGGACCATTCTCAACAGCTTCCACAACAAAACATAGGTATTATGTGATTTTTGTTGATGAATTTTCTAGAAAGTGTTGGATATTCTTCATGAAAAAGAAAGATCAGGTGCTCTCCAAGTTTTGTGAGTTCAAAGAACTGGTAGAGAAATATACAGGGAAGAAGGTGAAGGCTCTAAGGAGTGAAAATGGTGGTTAGTATATCTCTAATGAATTCAAGCACTTATGTGCCAAAGAAGGAATTCGGAGAGAATTGATTGCACCTCATAACCTGTAATAGAATGGGGTTGCAGAAAGAAAGAATAGAACAATTGTGGGAGCAGCATGAGCTATGTTACATGATCATGGCCTACCATTGCATTTGTGGGAAGAGGCATGCAACACAACGATATTTGTGCAGAATCGTAGTCCTCATCGGATACTTGGCATGAGTACACTAGAGGAGGATTTTTCATGTAAGAAACCAGATGTTTCATATTTTAAAATGTTTGGCTCATATGTCTATTTCCATGTGACCAAAGATGCCAGGATGAAGCTAGAACCAATAATAGAGGTTGGGATATTTGTGTGGTACACTGATACTCCCCACAACTATCGACTAAATTTTTTGGCTAACATGATGACAGTTGTCAGCAGATATGTTAAATTTGGTGAGGAGAAAGCCATGTGATTGTCCCTTGAGAGGGAGCTTGACTTGAATGAAGAAGAGGAACTCTTAGTTCCAAAAGATGAACCTCATGATGTGGAGAAACCACAAGCAGAGGATCTGAGAGTAGAAGAAACCACTCATGCAGATCCATCCACCAGAAATGTTAGGAAGCGCACAAGAGAGGCTGGCATATTTATGCTAGATGCGACAAAGAATTTAGTTTCACCTACATCACAATGCAAGCAGATAAGGTCCCTAGACAGGTATACTCGATACATGGCTCTTATGATCGAGTGTATTGTGATAGAACCATCCTACTTTAACGAAGCAATGCAGCAGCCGACATGGGTTGATGCCATGGTTGAGGAGAATGACTCCATTATCCGAAACAGTGAATGGGAAGTGGTCCCAAGACTAGTGGGGAAGTTAGTGGTTGGATCCAGGTGGATCTACAAGGTGAAGCGAGTAGAATATGGGAGTCTGGAGAAATACAAGGCTATATTTGTGGCCAGAGGATTCTCATAGGTGGAGAGGATTGACTATGAGGATAATTTTGCACCGATTACAAGGTACTCATCGATTATATCCATCCTTTCACTCTCAGCATATATGGGGTGGTAGATACATCAGATGGATATAAATACAACCTTTATTAATGGATTTATTGAGGAAGAATTGTACATTGAGCATCCAGAAGGTTTTGATACCTTTGACAGGGAGTCGCATGTGTGTAGACTCAAGAGAGCACTATATGGGCTGAAGTAAGCACCTCATTCTTGGTACACGAGGATCGATAGCTATTTCACCAGGTTGGGCTTCACAAAGAGTGAATAAGATGCGAACCTATATCATATTGTGGTTGATGGTAAAAATTTTATTATCTTACTTTATTTTGATGATCTTCTACTGATAGGTCATGAGCAGCTCATAGCTTGTTGCAAGGAGGATCTTGCAAGAGAGCTTGATATAAAGGGCATGGGGCTATTGCACTATTTCCTTGGCTTGGAAATGTGGCAAAGAGATATGGAGCTATTTGTACCTCAGGGAAAGTATGCCAAGGAGATTTTGAGGAAGTTCCACATGGAGGGTAGCAAATCCATGGAGACTCCTCTTACAAGAAACTGGAGGAAGGAGGATGCTACTTCAAGTGAGGTAGTGGATGCTACTTTTTACAGGTAGCTTTTGGCTGTAATATCACAAAATGGGAAAACTCAGCAATACATGCATAAATAACGCATTTTCAGAAATATATGCTATAAAAATAAAAATTAACCCTTGGATCCATTATATCTAACATCATATCACCTAAATCCAAGAGGATATCATAAACAAATCACATTAGATGAGGTAAACAAGCCTCCCACACCTAGTATATCTCAAAAACATTGAAACCCCAAAAATACTGCAACCTAAATTTACTGCATAAAGAGACAACACATTCTAATGAGGGTTTATACACAGGAATTATAGAGAAAAATATATCTTCCCATATATTAATCAATAATGCTCAAAAAACTGAGATCTAGTCTCCTTTATACAAATCCAAGAGAACCCGAGAAGGGTTTCAAGGAATACACCCAATACAAATGGTGATCTACTGCCCAAGGACTGAAGAATCACTGAAAACTGAAGCACATGAAGATATGAGGCTAATATAATATATTTTTGATGCATATCCACTCCAAGGTCTCCTCCAATGAAAGGATGATCCCTTCAATCACAAGAAAACACTCAAACAGAGCCACAATATCTTTCACTAAAGCTTCCCTCCAAAATAACGCAATTCCAGACTGAAATTACATTATAGGTGATGGAAATAGATTGTCTTGCTACCAAATATCTGAAATTAGCTCAATAACTCTCCAAACTATTCTCCCATGAGAATAAATCCTCCTTCCTATGAAAAACTAACTCAGAAAGCAGGTTTCTCAACCCTCCATTGCAACACCCTGCAACACAACACAATAATCTACAGAAACTGCATTGTAGCTGAAGACTGAAGCTTGGAAAGAATGTCGGATGTGTAGAATGAAATATCGGGAATCTCCCAAGAGGCCTCTCAAGGAAAGAGATGGAATTTCCTAAACAGGAAACCCTTGTGCTAAACAACACCAACAATCTTAGCTAAACAGTTGAAGAAAGAAAAAGTCTAAACAGACATATCAAAATATGATTCATAAGCTAACCCCATATGGCTGCCATCCTCTTACTTATAAACAATGTGAGCCTTCCCACCTTGGGTCCCACTCATTAGGGTTTCCACCATCACACAATCAATCTCCCTCCAAAACTGTGTTGTACCTTCATCAATGCCACTCCTCCATAACAGTGTTGTTTGATTTGGTCAAGGTTGACCTCTTCAACCTGATCTAGCCCTTTTCACACCTAAGGACCTTCAATCCAACTCTCATATAGCTGTCTAAATGAATCCACATTCATATTGAGCTGTCTATATTGAGGATCCACTCCTCCCATATTAGTGCTGTTGACTTGTTCAAACTTGACTTTGTCCACATGCATTGACCCTTGTTCACACATGAGGGTGCTAGATCCAGTTATTTACATGATCCCTTTTCACATTAAGAGGGATTTTATTGCTGCTAGAAATTTTTATGGGCCTCCTTACCCATTTATTCATCTAACTATAGTTTTAGAGAAAAATCAATATTCCAATTAGCTGCATGCTAATTTAGGAATATTACAGTCCTCCCCTCCCAAATGTTTATTGTCCTCAAGAAAATACAAGGATAGAACTAAATAGCCTCCTCTCCTCCTCCTGTAGCATCCTCATATGATAAATTCCTCCAAGGAACAAGATGTTGTCTCATCAATACATCTCCAAGTTTCCCCTACCAAGTATGCAAGCTAGCTTTCGGTGAGCATCCCAAATAGCTATCATCATGAATAGGTAAAACACCCATGGAGGAAAAAATGTGTTGTATAGAGGCCTTCTTGAGGCATGAGATCTGATATATATTGGGATCTATCATCCCCATGTGAATCTCCCATCCCCAAGCTATCATCCATACAAAATGAGACACCCTCCAAAATGGGAACCCATGAAAAATCTCCTCCACCTTTGGCTCCTACAATATGGGTGGGCTGAATAACTGAACATGGTAGAAAAGATAGCCTACCCCACGTTGTCTCTCTCTCTCCAATTATGATAATTGTAGATTAGTTGCTAATCTTGGGCTTTAACAAGGTTGCCTTCAAGTGGCAAGAAGAAGTATGGATCTCCAAAGATCCTCCTAATGTCATGAACCATGCTGGCCCAAACCATCCCATACAAAATGAATGGAACATCATCACCATATGGCATCCAAATCATAAAAATTTTGAAGGTTATGTGCAAGTTTGGATGATACCCATGGTCTCTCAAGTGAATACAGCACATTCTTTCCAACTGTTGTTTTAAAACATCATGTGACAAGTTGTCCTCCAACAAGCTGCTAACTGTGCAAGTTTTCTCATCTACTATGAGGTAGTAAATAGCATTATATATGAGTTGAGAATAATAATAATAACAACACACTTGCCCAAATTCACGTAGAGAAGGGTTATCTCCATCATAAATTTTGTTCCTAGAATGACCATGAAACCCAGAAATAATCTTTCCCTCATGTGGAGCAATGCACTGTACATTGTGAGAAGATGCAAATACTCAATGAAATAATCAATAAGTACAGAAAATAAATTTCTTGCCATGCATAGTGAGTAAGTTGAAAGTGAGGTCCATGGATGAGTCCTCCCATGAGAATGTCCTCATAAAAGTCTGCAAAATGAATGGATGCATACTCCCCTTAGAACACTCCATCAATAGAAACATACTCCCAAGTGACAGCGTTGTTGGCCTTAGTGATAAGGTTCTTGTCATTCCATGACTCCTTTCTTTGACATGCCACATGCCAAAGTTATCCACCATCATGCTGCTATGTGGGGAGATCTCCTTCCTATGTGGAAGCACCTCCTTATCCTCCAATTTTGAACGGTGGCCTCTTTGCATGTCACTTGTGCCATCCCTTTCTCTGGAAATATCATGCCAAGTATGGGAAAAATTATGCCCATACTCTCCCAAGAGTAGCCAAAGCAACAATAACTCTTGTTGCTCCCTCACACCTGCATCATACAAATCATGAGGTGAGGATATGATGATTTACATGAATAATTTCACATCAACATAATGCACCCAACCTCGTTGTTGCCAGATGATGCAAGTGTCCTGCCAAGTTTCCTCCACCATCATAACCTTTGGAGAAGCATATTTCATATGATGGCCAAACTCTTTTAAGAGTAGCCAATGCAACCATGCCTCCTGCTACCCGGTGTCATAAATATGCAAGTGGCTCATCAACCTCTTGCTCACCATCCACACCCATCCATCCAAATGTGGGTGTCTCCTACCATGATCCATCTTGGTATCCTTCCCATGGAGAATACCATTGTCCCATATCAGATTTCTACCTTTGCATTTCATGGGATGTTGAAATGCAACCTCTTGTAGATCTCCCAGTGAAGATCCCACACCAATGACGCTATTGAATCCATAGGGATCCAATTATGCTGAAAGAAAAGTCTCCTCATAGAGTTGTACAATGCTCAATAAGAAATACCCATCACAATGCTGGAAAATGAGAGAACTCTCATCAATCATTTGCTCCTCCAATGTCACACAAGTGCAATGGTCATCGGAATTCTCTATCAATAGCGGAGCTCCCAACTCATCACTGTTGCTCAATGAGTTGTTGATCTCCATGATGGTGCACCTGTTGTTTCAAGAACATGTTCACTGCTGAACATATAGTTCTACATTGCATTGCCTAGGAAAATGCTCATCCCATCCTCCAAAAATCTACACTCCAACCTCAAGAGTTGTGTGCAGCTCAAAAATGACACTAGGATGATTGTTCACCCCCTCCTTGAACAACTCAAGGTTACGTGGCGTAATGAAAGTCTGTTGCTCCAGATTAGCAATGTGTTTTGACCCTTGGACATGCAATAGAACCTTTCCACAACCTTCCATAATATTTGTTGAAATAAGAGAAAGTGGAAATTTAGGCATACCTTGGTGGAACTTGGGATCATCTTGTATGGCTGCAAGAGTTCCTTCCTCCAATGTGTTGGTTCCCCCAACTGCTGATGATGATGGATGCTCCTCCATAGTTGTATCAGTGCTGGTACAAGTCTCCTCAAGTGGTGGTGAAGGCCTTTCCTCCTTTGATTTCTTCTTGTCAAATTTTTTGATCAATCTTTGAGTGAAATATGCAAAAGCATTCACTCTTGCATGACTCAAATTTTTGAACCACCAAATGATTGCTTCACCCTCCAAGTGCAATGCTGCAATCTCAACAGCCTCTCTTTCCACTATTGGATGTAGTAGGAAGAATGCATCTAGATTCCTTGCCCAAGCCGTTGCTGTACATGTGGATGATCCATCAAAAGTAGACAATATAAATCTATTTCCCTTTATTCTCCTATTGTTGCAAGTTCTCCTTTCTTCTTCAAGCTGGATGAACTGTGGAAGGATTAGAGCTTCCTTGAAGGCTCTAGGTTGAGACTTATATTATGCCAGGTATCCACTTAGGATCTCATGTTCCAAGTGCCCTCCAGATCCATGCTTCTTGTCTTATTTATCAAAAGGAAAGGGCATAGTGGAATGCTTTGGAGCTTTATGCAACACTGGTTCTATTTTCTTATCATAGGAATTACATGGGCCTTCCTCCTCTTGAAACCCTCTAGAGGTATCACTACAACTTTCCTTTTTCATTTGCTTAACCACCTTGGAGAGGTTCTTCATAGATTTGAAATATGATGAGAAAAATCTCATTCTTTCCATAATTTTGATGTTTCTCTTCTTATTATTATTCTCCTGATAGCATAATGGCTGAGATCCAAAGGCTGAGCCAAGATTATGCTTTGATACCACTGTTATATCCCAAAATGGGAAAAATCAGCAATACATGCATAAATAACGCATTTTCAGAAATATAAGTTATAAAAATAAAAATCAGCACTTGGATCCATTATATCTAACATCATATAACCTAAATCCAAGAGGAGATCAGAAACAAATCACATTGAGGTAAACAAGCCTCCCACACCTAGTATAGCTAAAAAACACTGAAACCCCAAAACTATTGAAACATAAATTTACTGCATAAAGAGACAACATAGTCTAATGAGGTTTTATACATAGGAATTATAGAGAAAAATAGATCTTCCAATATATTAATCAATAATGCTCAAAAAACTGAGATCTGGTCTCTTTTATACAAATCCAAGAGAACTCGGGAAGGGTTTCAAGGAATACACCCAATACAAATGGTGATCTACAGCCCAAGGAATGAAGAATCACTGCAAACTAAAGCACTTGAAGATAGGATACTGATAAAATATTGATCTGATGCAGATCCACTCCAAGGTCTCCTCCAATGAAAGGTTGATCCCTTCAATCACAGCAAAACACTCAAACAGAGCCACAATATCCCTCACTGAAGTTTCCCTCCAAAATAACGCAATTCCAGACTGAAATTATGTTGTAGGTGATGGAAATAGATTGGCCTACTGCCAAATATCTGAAATGAGCTCAAGAATTCTCCAAATTGATCTCCCAAGAGAAGGAATCCTCCTTCCTATGAAAAACTAGCTCAAAAAGTGGGTTTCTCAACCCTCCACTGCAACACCCTGCAACACAACACAATAATCTACAGAAACTATGTTGTAGTTGAAGACTGAAGCTTTGCCAAAATTTCAGATGTGTGGAATGAAAGATTAGGACTCTCCTAAGAGGCCTCTCAAGAAAAGAGATGGAATTTCCTAAACAGGAAACCCTTGTGCTAAACAACACTAGCAATCTTAGCTAAGCAGCTGAAGAAATCAAAAGTCTAAACAGACATATCAAAATATGATTCATAATCTAACCCCATATGGCTGCCATCCTCTTACTTATAAACAATGTGAGCCTTCCCACCTTGGGTCCCACTCATTATGGTTTCCACCATCACACAATCAATCTCCCTCCAAAACTGTGATGTACCTTCATCAATGCCACTCCTCCATAACATCGTTGTTAGATTTGGTCAAGGTTGACCTCTTCAACCTGCTCCATCCCTTTTCACACCTAAGGACCTTTAATCCAGCTCTCATATAGCTGTATAAACTAATCCACATTCATATTGAGCTGTCTATATTGAGGATCCACTCCTCCCATATTAGTGTTGTTGACTTGGTCAAACTTGACTTTATCCACATGCATTGACCCTTGTTCACACCTGAGGGTGCTAGATCCAATTATTTACATGATCCCTTTTCACATTAAGAGGGATTTTATTGTTTCTAGAAATTTTTATGGGCCTCCTTACCCATTTATTCATCTAACTATAGTTTTAGAGAAAAATCAATATTCCAATTAGCTACATGCTAATTTAGGAATATTACAGGTTCACTTAGGTATTTGGTGAACACACGACCAGACATATGCTACGCAGTTAATGAGCTTAGTTAAGCTATGGTTAAGCCTACCAAGCTCTTTTGGAAGGTGGGGAAGCATGTTTTGAGATATCTCAAGGGCACTACAGAGTATGGATTATGGTACATGCTATCACCATGGATTATGTGCAGTGGTAGTGTTCTTCTCAATATCTTCCTGAACCTTTGTGCAACATCATCATAAAAATCAATTTGTTTGCTCACTTCCTTTTTGAAATCTGTGAGATCCTTCCTTTCTTGTTTAAATTTGTTAGAAAATTAAATATTACAGAGCAATGCAACACAAAAAATATGCGGAAAATAAAATCACACAAAAGAACACATAAAACCAGAGAGACACATATATACGTGGTTCACCCAGTTTGGGCTACATCCACCCCAAACAGCCAGTCCTTCCTTTCTATTATCCAGCAAAAATGAAGAGACAAAACCTACAGTAGATCCGTTGTAATATCCTCTATTCTCTCTCACAGTCTCCCTCTCTGTTTCTCGCTCCGAGAATACCCATATACAATACACAGCCGTAATACAATACCCTCATAAAAGCGAGAGGTTTCCTTCTAGGGCAAAAAACCCTAAACTAAACATAACTTCTACCGTCAGATCATTTTCCTAATGAACGGCCCAGATTGACTAGATCCGCCCCCACTGGACCCCCCATGGCAGTGATTAATTACGAGCAGCGTTGCCGCCCCTTTTAAGGTACAGGGGTCTAATGTTGTGATACAAAGTAAACAAGATAATCAGGCTCCACACCCAAAAATCTCCCACTTGGAGACTGATTGTAGCAACTCCACCACTGCTTCATTTGCTAGAAAATGACACCTCTTTGGATCTAGTTGTTCCTCATCTTCATTGTCATCCTTGAAGACCAATTGAAACTGAGCATGTTCTCAATTTCTCCCTGGTTACAACTTTTGTTAGCATATCTGCAGGATTCTGGCTAGTGTGTATCTTTTCCAGCTTCAACTCTCCATCTTCCAATACTGACCGTACGAAATGGTACTTGAGATGTATGTGTTTAGTCCTAGAATGAAATGCTGAGTTCTTTGCAAGATGAATAGCACTTTGGCTATCACTGCATAGTGTGCCCATATCATGCTTCTTACCCAATTCATCCATAAACCTTTATAACCAAATCATTTCTTTACTAGCCTCTGTAGCAGCAACATACTCGGCTTCTGTTGTTGAATCTGCAACAACACTTTGGATTTTTGAAACCCAACTGACATTTGTTCCACCTACAGTAAATACATATCCTGTAGTGCTCCTCCTGTTATCTTTGTCACCTGCCATATCTGCATCAACATATCCCTGTAGAGCAATGTTTGAACCACCAAAGCATAACGCTTGATTTGTGGTACCTCTCAAATATCTGAGAATCCATTTTACTACCATCCAATGTTATTTTCCTGGATTATTAATGTACCTGCTTAAAAATCCCACTACATGTGCAATATCAGGCCTTGTGCAGACCATTGCATACATTAAGCTTCCAACTACAGATGCATATGGAACTTTAGACATATCATCCATGTCTTCTTGGGTCTTTGGGCACATCTCCTTAATAAGTTTGAAATGGCTAGCAAAAGGTGTACTAATTGGTTTTGCATTGTGCATATTAAATCTTTTCAACACCTTTTCTATGTACTCATTCTGAGACAGTGTTAATTTGCGATTTTTCCTGTCTCTAGTTATCCTCATACCAAGGATTTGTTTTGCAGCTTCCAAATCCTTCATTGCAAATGAATTTGATAATTTTATTTTGAGCACATTTATTTCCTACATGTTAGACCCTGCAACAAGCATGTCATCTACATACAATAACAATATAATATAGTTGCCATCATTTTGCCTTTTTAGATAACCACAATGATCAGAGTGACATCTAGTATAACGTTGTTCAGACATAAACTTGTCGAATTTTAGATACCACTGCCTTGGAGCCTGTTTTAAGCCATACAAGCTCTTCTTTAAATTGCACACCAATTTTTCTTTCCCTTTTACCTCATATCCTTCTGGTTTTTGCATGTATATCTCTTCCTCCAAATCTCCATGGAGAAATGTTGTCTTTACATCTAACTATTCAAGATGTAAATATTCCGCTTCTACAAGACTTAAAATAGTTCTAATTGAATTCATTTTAACAATAGGAGAAAATATTTCATCAAAATAAATACCTTTCTTCTGTGCAAACCCCTTCACCACAAGTCTAGATTTGTACCTCTGTTTTCCTCCATCTTCTTCCTTCAGCCTGTAAACCCAGTTATTCTGCAATTTAGTTTTACCTGCAGGCAACCTGACTAAGTCCCAAGTCTAGTTATGCATTAAGGAGTCCATCTCTTCTTCCATGGCTAGCTCCCACTTCTTCCTGCTTTCAACCTGCATTGCTTCTTCATAACATTCAGGTTCACCAGAATCAGTCAACAATAAATAATATAATGAAGGAGAGTATCATTCAAGGGGTCTACTTATCCTGGAAGATCTTCTAACACCACTTTCAGGTGTTTGAGGTGCCTGTTGTTGTTGTGGTAGTTGTTGCTGCTATGGTTGTTGATTATTATTATTTTCAGGCACCTTTGCTTTTTCAGTTATCTCATCAAGAACCGTGTATTCCTTGCTTTCTTTTTCCTGTTTCTTTTCCTGCAGCTGATTCTTATACAAGACCTTTTCATTGAATATTACATCTCTACTCCTAATGATTTTGTGATTTTCGTAATCATACAAGCGATAACCAATATCATTAGCACCATATCCAATAAAGGTACATTTCTTTGATTTTGCCTCAAGCTTTGTTCTGTTTTCTTTATTAATATGGACAAAGGCCTCACAACCAAAAGGCTTTAAAAAAAGAGTAGTTTACCTTTTTACCTGTCCATGCTTCCTCTAGAATACCACCATCCAAGGAAATTGAAGGCCCTCTATTTATTAGATAAACAACAAAATCTACAGCATCTACCCAAAATTGTAAAGGAAATCCTGCATGCAATCTCATGCACCTTGCACGCTCCATGATTGTTCTGTTCATCCTTTCTGACACACCATTTTCTTGTGGTGTTCTTGGAACTGTCTTCTCTCTACGAATTCCATGCTTTGAACATTACCTATCAAACTCTTTTCTGCAATATTCACCTCCATTGTCTGATCTGAGACACTTCAACTTCTTTCCTGTCTCAATCTCAACCAAAGCTTTCCATTTCTTGAAAGTATCAAATACATCAGATTTATTCTGAATACAATAAATCCATGTTTTTCTAGTTGCATCAACAATAAAAGTAACATAATAATGAGAGCCACAGAGAGATGATACCTGAGAAGGTCCCCATACATCTGTATGCACAAGCTCCATTTTTTCGCTCTTCTTTTCTTTCCCAACTCTGAAAAATCTGACTCTCTTTTGTTTTCCATAAATGCAATTCTCACATAAATCCAAATCAACATTCTTCAAACCTGGCAACAAATTTCTTGAGTGAAGAATCTTCATTCCCTTCTCACTCATGTGTCCGAGCCTATGATTCCATAATGCTGCATCTGCGCCTTTGGAAGTTAAAGCATAATAGAGTTATAAATACCATTGCATAAATACAATGTACCAACCTTTTCACCTTTTTCTATTACTAGTGCTCCTTTGGTGACCTTCCAAGTTTTATCTGTGAAAGTTGTCACACAACCTTCACTGCCTAATTGCCCTGTTGAAATTAGATTTTTCTTCAGATCTGGAACATGCCTTACCTCCTTTAGTAGCCATTGGTTTCCATTCTGTTGTTTTACAAGAACTTTACCCATTCCAACAATTTTACAGTGTTTATCATCACCCAAACGAACTTGTCCAAAATCTCCTTGAACATAGTCATGAAAATATTTCTTATCAGGTGTGGCATGGAATGAAGCCCCTGAATCTACAACCCAAGAATCAGTAACATTTTCTAAAGAAAGAATCAAAGCATATTGTAACACATCACCTGTCACATTTGCTTCATGATTGTTTTCTTGTTGTGTGTCTCCTTCTTTTCCCTTCCGAGATCTACAGTCTTTCTTTAGGTGTCCTTTCTTTCCGCAATTCCAGCACACTATCCCCGATCTGGACTTGGATCTGCCTTTCCTTGATTTACTGTGATATCTCGAGCTCTTTCCTCTTTCCATTCTTCTTCCCCTAGACTCTGCACTCAAAGCATTACCTGATGTCTCACCAGAGCTTTTCCGTCGCATTTCCTCGCTAAGGATAGCACCAAAAACATCATCAAACTTTAAAGTACTAGATCCAGAGACAGAGTTACTAATGGCCATTACTAAACCATTCCAACTCTCTGGCAATGAGCACAAGAATAACAGAGCTCTAACTTCATCATCAAAGTTTACCCCTACAGAACTTAACTGACTGGTAACTGTATTAAATTCATTTAAATGGTCTGCAACAGATCCACCTTCCGACATCTTCATATTAAATATTAATTTCATAATAAATACTTTGTTTGAGGCCGAGGGTTTTTCATATAGTTTCGCCAACGTCTGCATCAAACCCTCTGTTGTTCTTTCCTTCGAAATATTGAAGGCGACTGACGCTGCAAGACACAACCGTACTGTTTCGAGTTCCTTTCTATCGAGAATGTTCCATTCCGCGTCTGTCATGGCCACCGGCTTCTTTGTTTTTCTGCTCAATGGTAGGTATAGATTTTTCTGATACAGATAATCTTCCATTTGCATCTTCCACAGCGGGAAGTTTTGGTCGTTAAATTTCTCGACCCTAAACTTACCATCGTCTGCCATTGCTCCCACTCGAACCAGGAACCCTTCTTTCCTATGAGTTTATCAGCCAAATATACCTTCGGCTCTGATACCAGTTGTTAGAAAATTAAATATTACAGAGCAATGCAACACATAAAATATGTGGAAAATACAAGCACACAAAAGAACACATAAAACCAGAGAGACATAGATATACGTGGTTCACCCAGTTTGGGCTACATCCACCCCAAACAGCCATTCCTTCCTTTCTATTATCCAGCAAAAATGAAGAGACAAAACCTACAGCAGATCCACTGTAATATCCTCTATTCTCTCTCACAGTGTCCCTCTCTGTTTCTCGCTCCGAGAATACACATATACAATACACAGCCGCAATACAATACCCTCATAAAAGCGAGAGGTTGCCTTCTAGGGAAAAAAACCCTAAACTAAACATAACTTCTACCATCAGATCATTTTCTTAATGAACGGCCCATATTGACTAGATCTGCCCCCCCTAGACCCCCCACGGCATCGATTAATTACGGGCGGCATTGCCACCCCTTTTAAGGTACAGGGGTCCAATGTTGTGATACAAAGTAAACAAGATAATCATGCTCCACACCCAACAAAAGTAATCTAAATCCATTTTAGCTTCTAAATCTTCTTCTCTATCTTCCTTCAGTTGTTCTCTTAAAATATCCACTTCAGACTTTTCTTGAACCTTTTCTTTACCTTTCCTTTTCTTGATCACTTCTTCTTTAGTTGTGGATAGCTCTATGATTTATTCCCTTATTGGATGTTTCTTATTTTATGTTTCTTTATGAAATTTATCAAAGTTTCCTCCCTTTGATAACTGTGACCTAGTGAATGGTTTCCTAGGTTTAAAGACAAATCATAAATCTTCACTAGAAAAATCGAGTTTCTTTGTGGTAAGACCCTTCTTCTGGATTTTTGTTCCTTTAACCTCTACATGCTTTACAATAGGGGTTTCTTCAATATCAATTGCTTGCAATATGTCTTCAATTTTTCCTTTCCCCTCTATGTAGAAATTATACAATATGCATGTATACCTTTGATTCACACTATCTAAAAATATGCTAAAGATAAATACCGAATCGCTTCTACAAATATCTACGGAATTAAAAACACAATCGCCAATTACATAAGCCTTGAAGAAAGATCAATCACACATAACACAGATAATTTCCTAGGGAAGATTACAGCTAAAAACCCCACTATCTTCTATTGTATATTATATCGTGGATAATGAAACAATTACAAACAAAACTCTTCTCACAAGAGCTCTCAGTACATCAGCTAAGTGTCTCACACTGTCATACAAAAATTGGCAAATCCCTTAGCCAATTTACTGTCTCCAGACAGCCTGCCTTCATTGTGCAATCCCTGCTGAAAGCAATCCCTGAAAAGATGCAATATTTCCTGCCTTGACTATGCAAGTATCATGGGCTCATCCAATGTGTGTGTGCTTGCATGTGTGCAAGAAGATAATGTCACAGCTGATATTTATCTTCCCTTTCACCTAGAACTCAACTGGGTCTCCACTAGATCTCACATGCATGCAGTTAATAATAGTAAATCTTTAGTTGCATATGAGATCACTACATGTGAATTAATCAATATTTAATTCACTTGATCTCTCACTAGTGTATATTCAGTTACAACTAGCACAACTGATTTTAACTCACTTAACTGAGTTAAAATATTTACAACTTTCACCAACTCATGCACCACTGCACTTCCAACTCTGTTACAACTAGAATCACTCAGTTACAACTACAGTCACTTTGCATGTCCCACCAACCAACGTCTTAACTCGAAATTCACATAGCTAACTAATTTTCTACTTCAGTTAACTATTTTGAAGTCCACATTGAGAATATATTATAGTTTAATGTCTATATAAATGAAGGGATAATAAAAATAGACATGCACCTAAAAATAGCTTGTGGGCCCCACCCTAGTGTAGGTGCTTAATTTTCATAAGGATCATGGGTGCCAAAAAATTTCTTGTTGAATCTCAACACTCCCTCTCAACAAGAAATGGATTATCCTTCACCCCAATCCTGTCTCTATGGTATTCGAATTTGATCCTGGTGAGCGCCTTCATCAAAATATCTGCATCCTGATCTTCTGTGGGAATGTACTGAAGCAACATAATTCTCCTCTGCACACAATCTCTGAGATTATGGAACCAGATATCTATATTCCTGGACCTATCATGAAACGCAAGATTAATCTAGACTTTAATGCAACTGTTACTATCACAATGAATCATTGTCGGATCCATCTGAGAACCAAACAAACCAACCAAGATCTTTCTCATCCAGATAGCCTCACATGCAGCTTGACTCGTTGCCATGTATTCTGCTTCTGCTAAACTGAGTGCCACGGATCCCTTCTTCCTGATGTACCAAGAAACATCTGTAGATCCAATGCTAAAGATCCACCCTGATGTGCTCTTTCTTTCTAATGGACTTCTAGCCAAATCTGCATCCGTGAAGCCATGCAACTTCACTCTATCTATTCTTCTATACCATAGACCATACTCCGATGTGCCCCTCAGGTATCTCACGACATGCTTCCCCGCCTTCCAAAATAGCTTGGTAGGCTTAACCATAGCTTGAATCAGCTGGTTATCAGCATAGCAAATGTTCGGTCTCATTTTCAATACATACATTAGCGAACCCACTAACTGTTGATAGACAGTAGCATCCACTACCTCTCCAGAAGTAGCATCCTCTTTCCTCTAGTTTCCTAGAAGAGGAGTATCCATGGGTTTGCAGCTCTCCATGTTAAACTTACCCAGTATCTCTTTTGCATACTTTCCTTGAGACACAAAAATTTCACCATCCCGCTGCCATATTTCCAATCCAAGGAAATAATGAAGGAGGCCCATATCCTTCATTTCAAACTCCCTTGGAATATCCTCCTTGCATGAGTGTATCAACTTCTCATCACCAGTCAAAATTAAATCATCAACATAAAGAAAAATGATCAATATCTTACCCTCAACCACAATCTGGTACAGGTTTGCATCTACTTCACTTTTGGTGAAGCCCAGTTCGGTGAAATAGTTGTCTATTCGAGTGTACCAAGCACTAAGTGCTTGCTTCAGCCCATACATTACTCTTTTGAGCCTGCACACATGTGACTCACTATTGAAGATCTCAAAACCTCCAGGATTCTCTATGTACAACTCTTCCTCAATGATGCCATTGAGAAACGCAGTTTTCACATCCGTCTAATGAATGTGCCATCCCATCCGCGCTAAGAGTGCAAGGATGGTCCTTATGAAAGAGTACCTTATGACAGGAGCAAAAGTCTCATCATAATCTATCCCCTTGATCTATGAGAAACCCCGGGCCAAAAATCTATCATTTTATTTCTCCACACTCCCATTAGCAGCTTGCTTTACCTTGTAGATCCATCTCGAACCTACCATTGATTTGTCAACCAATCTTGGGAGAATTTCCCATGCACTGTTTTTGACAATGAAGTCATACTCCTCCACCATTGCATCAACCCAAGTAGGCTATTGCACTTCTTCCTGAAAGGAAGATGGTTCAGTCACAATACATTTTCTCATAAGAGCCATGTATCCCATTAAATCAGTCAGGAGATTATCTCTGTCTACGCTGTGAAGTAGGGGCTCCTACATTCTCTGCAGCATCAAGTCTCAGCCTATCAGCTTCCGTGGTGTGTTTTATGTGATTTCTAATGGATGGCTCTGCATGAGTGATTTCCTCCACTCCATTAACCTCCTCATGTGTCTGATCCACATCTTGAGACTCATCTTTGGGAACCAGTAGTTCCTCCTTCACATGTAAGTCTAGCTCCCTCTCAAGTGACAACCGCATGGCTTTCCCCTCATCAAATTTTATATCCTGTTGCACAACAATCATTATGTTATTTGGAAAATACACGCAATAATTATGGGGTGTTTCTGTGTACCCCAAAAAAATCCCAACTTCAGCAGTCGGCTCCAGCTTCTTCCTGGCGTCCTTAGTCACATGCACATAACCAAATGAGCCTAAAATCTTAAAGTGTGAAACATCTAATTTCTTACCAGTGAAAGCTTTTTTAGCTGCACTCATGCCAAGTACTCTATGAGGACAACGATTTTGCACATAAACCGCATTGTTGCATGCTTCCGCCCACAAATGCATTGGTAGGCCCTAATCATGCAACATCGCTTGTGCTACACCCATGATCATTTTTTTCTTCCTCTCTGTGACCCCATTCTGCTATGGGTTAGGAGTCGCTATGAGTTCTCTTTGAATTCCTTCTTTGTTGCAGAAGTTCTTGAATTCGTTAGATATGTATTCTCCACCATTATCACTCCTAAGAGCCTTCACTTTCTTCCTCGACTCTTTCTCCACCAATGCCTTAAACTCACAGAACTTAGAGAATGTTTGATATTTCTTCTACATGAAGAAGATCCAGAATTTACGAGAAAATTCATCAACAAAGATTACATAGTACTTATGTTTTTTTGTTGAAGCAACCAAGAATGGTCCACACACATCTATGTGAACTCTCTCAAGGATCCCCGAAGCACGGTTCTCATTCTCATGAAAGGTGGACTTTACATACTTCCCCATGGTGCAACCCTTGCACTGATTTAATTGAGAAAGTGTTTTCATTGGAATTCTAGTAGATATTTGATGCATGACTTTCAAGGCTCCATGATGAAGATTGCCCAATCACCTGTGCCAAAATTTTCCCTCATCCTGGCTCACCACTTTCTCTGCCTTTCCCACCATGGCAACACAGCCATCTACCTCCAGCTTGTATATATTCTTAACTCAAATCCCTAACCTCTTGGCTTGGCCCATTTTTTTATGTCGCATGAAAGCTTTTCCATCGCTAAAAACAACGTCATAGCCTTTGTCATCGAACATTACGACTAAGACCAAATTTTTCTTCAGACCTGGTACATGCATTACATATTTTAATTGAAATTATTTACCTCACTCCCTCTGAAAGGTAACGGTACCAATCCTGGTAGCACTGTATCTTCCTTTGTCGCCCATTTCAATATGCATCTAGAGATCTTTCTCCTTCAAGTCACTTAAAAGTTCCTTGTCTCCCATCACGTGAAAGGAAGCGCCACTATCCAAATACCACAATAATCTCAATGCACTTGACACCATGCATGAAATCAAGGAGAATTCAAGCTCAAATTGCGAAGCGAGGGCATCACTAGATGCAGCTCCAGTAGCCCTCTTGTTCTTCCTTTTTTGTGGAAAATTAGTAGCAAAATGCCCATGTTCGTGACAGTGAAAACACTTCACCTTGGACATGTATTACTTCTTTCCTTTAGACTCAGATTTAGAATGGATGGAATTTCTTCCCCTTCCCCTTCTTTTCCTTGGCAGCCAAAGCACAATCCTCTTCATCATCATGCTTTGATGAAGAGCCATCTCTGGTGTTCCGCCTGAACTCCTCCTGCACCAGATCCAACCATAGTTGTTCCCAATCCGGAAATGTTTCCCGTCCGTTGAAAGTCTTCATAACTGTGCAACTCTTAGGAAGTCCTAGGAGAACTAAACTCGCCAAATCATCATCAGCAACTATTATTCCCACACTCCGCAGTTCATCCCTACATTGGACAAAATTTGTGAGATACTTTGGAATGGTGTCGCCCTTTTCCATCTTTATCTTCCTGAGTTTATCTTTAAGAAGCAATTTCCTATGGTCGTTTCTTCTTTGGAATAGATCCATCAAAGCCTTCCACATAGAATATGGTGTGGCTTTCCCATGGAGGCTTGAGATAGTGTGGTCTTGTACTCCCTCCAACATGATCATCCTCGCCTTTCCCACTTTCTTTTGCCATGCATCAAGATTGGCAGCATCTACAACATCTGGCTTAGGAACATATTTTTCAATGAATTCCTTCAAGCCATTGTCTTCAAGTATCGTCTCCATCATGTCCTTCCAAGAAATGTAGTTAGAGCTGCCCTTGAGTGCATACTCTAACCTCAATCCATTGAAAGCAATTTTGATCTTGAATAAGTTGTAGCACCAAGAAATTCTTTCTGCAAATTCGAATTCTATCCAGTCACAAACTCAGCTTCTGCTTCACTTCTTCAATTTCCAGTGCTCTGATACCATGTATTAAATTATACAATATGCATGTATATCTTTGATTCACCCGATCTAACAATAAATATTGAATCTCTTCTACAAATCTTTGTGGAATTAAAAACACAATCTCCTCTTACATAAGCACAAAGAAAGATCAATCACACACAACACATATAATTTCCCGAGGAAAGCTTATGGCTAAAAACCCCCACTATCTTATATTCTATCTTATATCATGGATCATGAAACAATTACATACAAAAATATTCTCACAATAGCTCTCAGTACATCAGCTAATTATCTCACACTGTCATACAAAAATTGGCAAATCCCTTAGCCAATTTACTATCTCCAGACACCGTGACTTCACTACACAATCCCTGCTGAAAGAAATCCCTGAAAAGATGCAATCATGCCTGCCTTGACTACACAAGTATCATGGGCTCATCCAATTTGTGTGTGCTTGCATGTGTGCAAGCAGATAATGTCACAACTGATTGTTATCTTCCCTTTCACCTAGAACTCAAATGGGTCTCCACTGGATCTCACATGCATGCAATTAATAATAGTAAATCTTCAATTTCATGTGAGATCAATGCATGTGTAGAAATTAACATTTAACTCACTTGATCTCTCACTAGTGTATATTCAATTATAACTAGCGCAACTGAGTTTAACTCACTTAAATGAGCTAAACTATTTACAACTTGTACCAACTCATGCACCACTACACTTCCAAATCTCACTAGAAAATTTGGCGCAATTTCCGACGGCCAAATCGTCACTATTCCAACACATAGTTGTCGCAAGAGCAACAGTTCGAGGATGAGAAAAATGTGGTTTGTCATGCCGTCACAATTCTGACGCATTTACAAAGTGTCGCACTACCGACACTTTTTCCGTCGCTTCCAAACACGCGTCGCTCTTCCGTCATTTCCCAAACCAACGTTTGTAAAGTGTCGCCATTCCAACGAATTTGATCTGACATTTTTAACGTCGCTCTTCCGACGTTTGTAAAGTTTCGCCATTCCGATGAAATTTCGTCCGACGTTTTGAACGTCACTCTTCCGACGTCTTTATACTGTTGCTCTTCCGACGTGTCTAAACTGTCGCAATTTCGACGTCGTACAAAAGTGTCAGAAGACCGACGTATTGCAAAAGTGTCACAAGACTGACGCTTTCAAGAAGCGTCGCAATATCGACGCCAGGAAGAACTGTCACAATTCCGACGAAATGTGGTCCGAAATTTTGAACGTCGCCCTTCCGACGTCTTTGTGCTATCACTCTTCCGACGTTTATAGAAGTGTCGCAATATCGACGAACGTCACAAGACCAACGAAAATGGAAATCGTTCAAAACTTCAGAAGAGCGATTCTTACAAGGCGTCGGTATACCAACGACGGTTTCAATTTAAAAAAAAAAATGAAACTTTAAAACAGGACAGTAAATCTCCAATATTTGTTATCACAATAAGAAATCAATGATCAGTGATCACGTCAAATTTTCCTCGTAGCGTGACGGGTCTAATAAATTTTATTGTAAAGGTTGCTGGCCAGTGAAAACTGCAGCATTGAAGGAAATGCATTAAAGAAAATTAATGAGGCTGCGAACTCCAAGCCAACTGGAAACAACCCTGATAATTTTCCTTACCAACTTCCAAGTTGTGACTCGGGCTTTAGACTCCAGAGCTAAGAATTTTCTTTTCATCGTGTTGGAGAAGAGAACTGCAACCTGTAGCAAAAGAGAAATTCCTCAGTCTCACTACTCAGGACTCGGAATCATTCCTTGCTAACACGGTATGTGGAAATTTTGATAAGATAACTTTCTTCACCCTCATTTTTACTAAATTTATTATTTTGAAAAGGGCCTGGTTCCATTTCAGAAATTTTCAACTTTCGACTTCTAGAATTTGTACATATGATTTTTGGACTGAGGTTTTGTTATTAATGAGGAGATAGTGTCTTGGCTCTATCTGTATAAAATAATTGCCTTTTTGTTTTCTTCATGTTCAGGGTTTTTGATTTTATCAAACCCTATCTCTCTTTTAAGCATGCCTGCAAATTAATATATTCCAGGAATGTACACAATTCCAGGCTTCATGTACAACATATTGTATCAACTATATTTTAACAAGTGAGCTACATGCCCATATAGTGTTACAGATTACAGGGCTTCATTTGGAGAATAAATGATAAGCTTGGCAGCACTAAATCCAAGTAATTCCCCTCATCCCTTAAAAGACACCTCTAAATATAACTAGAAATTTCAAATAGTTAGTAAAGGAAAAGTATAAAGATATAACAGATATGTGTTGAGCCAAAAACCTATGCATTCACAACAAAACTGGGATGGATAAAACTTAAAAACAATTATGGACTTTGACAAAAAATCGTCTTATGCATACAAAATGAAAGAAGCATTGGCATACTATTATGTTTACAAATTTAAGGACAGGCAGAGTGAGTCTTCGGGCAACACAGTTTCATGTGGAGACCCTAGATCCTTGTACCCACAATATCTAGTGACTTAAAAAATGATTGCCAAAACAATGCCTTTGCTATGCATGTAAGAACAACACCTGTATAATGAGGGGGATGTAACATTGTCTGAGAAGCAGATTTATACAGAGTGGTCCAATATTGTGTATTTATGGAAGATACAACTGATTTTGGCATGAAACATGTATCCAACATTTAAATGTGGCCTTATTTCAGAGCCCATTGATGATTTACTATGAAACCTAAACTTTCAAAACAAACACATTGAAATCACAGGATCTCCATCACGAATATCATAAATATTAACTGTCTTTTGGGAACTGGAAGTAGATACCATAAGAGGCCCACATGGCCTGTACCACCAATGTTGATTCTCTGGCACAACATTTGCAAAGCCAAAATTTCTCCCCGAGACATCCCTCTCTACCAAAACTGGAGAGATGGTACTGGACGTGGAAGTGAAGGCCTCTGATTCAGTATGGAATGCCATAATTTCTTTATGATAAAAGTCCCATGAACAGAAACCTGAGTCCAATGTACAACCTGCAGATGCTGCCACAACATATTTACCAGAGCGACCATCTGAACCAGCTGCTCTGATCAACCAGCAATCACCCCACATGTTTTGGGTAAGCCCATATGGAGCTTTATATTCAGCCTTCTCCTGGAGATTGGAAAAAAACAATACTGAGTATTACTCATACATCAACTTCCCTTTATGTTAAGGGAAAATTTAAAGAGTGCATAAATATTCTTGAAATCCCAATCATAGTTTCTAGAAAATTTCAACAGTCTTTGAAATAAACTACATCCTATTTAAACTAAATCAAATATTTAGGAAAATCATTTTTTTAAATAGAAATTGGTGAATTTTATTTCAAATATAGAAATTTAAACCATGAGAATAATCTAACCCCTATGCTTTTCCCTATTTCTAATAGAAAATCCCAAAATGTATAAATTATATCACCCATAAACCCCAAAATTAAGTACAATAATTAAAACCTCCACACCTCTGAATTTGCTATATCATGAAAAGAGCAGCATCCATCATCATGGGAAAGCAAAACTGATTCTCCTTCTGATACAAACCAGCCTGCAGTAGATGTCTTATGGCTGAGTTGATTCAATCGATCACAGGAAACCTCTTCAGTTTCTTCAATATTGCCAAAATGCTCTGGCTTGTTTTCATGATCATCATCAAAGTCCATATTTTCATCACATTGAATTAGTTGGGGTTCATTACGATCAGGTCAAGTGCCTATTGCAGAGCTCCGGACATCCAATCCAATATTGGAACTACCATACCCGTTCCCATTAGAAATTGTAAATCCTACTTCTGGCTTTAATTCGGTAAGTTCAAGAGCACTAGAACTGGATTTAGTTGATTTAGACTTGGTATAGTTGTCCTCTAATTTGTATTCTGATACAACACTATACTTGTGCTTCAACGCAGACAAAAATTCTGCAGCAATGGGATCTTCATCTATGGGGCTTATGGATCTGCCCTCAAAAGCATCCCAAATATCTTATTGATTTTCATTCAACTGATCATGCAAATCCACCCTCGTCTTCAGCACAACAAGCTGAACTGAAGGCCGGTTTTTCAGCAATTTATGGTGGGGTTAAAGCTTGTCTTCCAGATCTTGACTATTCAAGTGTTTAATTGGTTTTTTCAGAGACCTGACCATAGAATCAAATGAACCCTGCGAAATAATAAACAATAATAAGGCCATTATTTATGGTTTGAAATAATAAACAACATGCAACAAACCTGCATAATTAGTAAATTATTTAAAGACAATGTTGGCAATATGTTTCCTGTATCCTATTATATTATTTTCCTTGATGGAAAGCTCTGTATTTAATGGAGAATCGATATAAATAAGGATGAGTTAATTCATGTGTGAACATATGTATGCATCCTCATGAAGGATAATTGACATCCGTAAGAAACCCTGTGCTCTGTATGTTGATCGAGGAACCGATGTTAATACGGTTGACAGTGTATCCAAACTGGTAGACAGTGGAGTTATATATATTTGTTAGATATATGATGGAAGGGTCTACGCTATTAGTAAGGATCTGACTGGCTTTCATGGAGAAATGAACGAGGAGCGAGAGAAAACCAGTTATAAAGCGAAAGAACTAAAACAGAGTATTTGGCATTGAACTTTCGGTGGAACACGGACTAACCCTTTGGAATCATGAACGGAACCTGGAAGGAAAGAGGTGGAACATAAAAAACGGAAGCGCGATGAAACCCTGCGTGGAAGAGTGGAACCATGACCGAGTAAACAGTAAAGGTGGTTTGTGCTTTCTATCGCACCACCTTCGACGGGCAAGCAGTTTTCAAGAGGTTGGGAGCGATTCCATAGAACGTGCGACACGCGTCCTTGTACGACTCCATAAAACCGCTTGTCACTGTGCACCATCGCACGTTATTGCTCGACCTAGGATGCCCAGTGATATTGATAAGCACCGTTGATATGGGAAGTGGTCATCGGACAGTGTTCATTTTCTATAGATGCGCGAAAGTTACCCAAGGTACGGCGCGCCATTGCGCGTTATCATCTGTGCATCATCAACGAATGATATCCGTCGGATCATCTGATGCCGAGCGATGTGTTCTCCGCCATCGGATGGAAACGATCGTAAGCGATGGGCCCCAGTTTTTTAAATTATATTGATTGGGCCATCGATTATGTATGTGGGGCCGAAACCAAAGGTCTATTTAAAAGCCTTTTGATAAAAGCGTTGGTTATTACTATAAAGCTCTATTATATATTTAATTGCCAAAGGTTGTGAATAATATTTATTTATCAAATTCCACGAATTTGATAAATAAAAGAAAGAAAACCATCAGCAGCACTTTATTGGTACTTTACCTTGGCTATAGTATTATTTGGCAGAGATAGAGATTACCTTTGGGACAATTCGAGCATGGAAGAACAAAGATCGGGATTTCAATTTGGATTGGTTCGATTTTTAATAATACCATTAGCAATTGAATGGTTTTGACCCATGGTTTCAATAAAGGCGAAAACTATATAAGGTGATGAGAATCATAGTACGAGGTGTGCATGCAGAGGCATTGTAAATAAAAATCTCTTTATGAGATCTGCATGATCGAAATCTGTTGTCTGATAACGCTGAATCCATGATGCACCTATGGAGTTGATAGAGGAAATGATAAAGCTCTAGGAAGATCAGCAAAGAAATAATAAAGATCTGATGCAAGTCCGATGAAGAAATTGAAGAAATTCGGTGGATCTGAGGGTTGAAGTCTTCTGCATAGAAGTGGAAGCTTTCTGCCAGTTCAAGCTGGTGTTAAATCAAGGGGTCGAAGCTCCCTTCCAGGAGAGGCTGGAGAACGAGAGAAGGTTGAAGCCTTCTGCAGGTTGGTGCCTGCGTGCTGGTATGAGTCTGCACCAGCACAAAATTGTAAGATGTTTTCTTTATAATAAATATTGAAGACTGAGATGACAGCAACGGTCGTTTTCTCCCAAATTGGGTTTCCACCTTAAATACTGGTGTTCATATGTGTTCCTTTTGTGTAATGGCTTATTTTGTTATTTCTTTTCACATGTTTACTAAAAGAATGACGCAATAATCTAAGTAAATAATTAACAGCATAATAAGATCTCTGGTGAAAAGTTTTCAGTCAGCCCTAAATACTGATTCACCCCCCCTCTCAGTATTTTTCCCAACAGACAATAATTCCTACATATTAAAATATAAATTTATAACATACCAGCTCATACTCGAACATAATATCTGTATCAATATTCTTCTGTATCTTCTTGATCTTCATCCAACTGATCGACATCTATATCAACATCTGATTTAGAAACGGTGTTTAAATGATCGACCATGTCATCATCATCATCAATTATGTCATTTTCAATAATATCCTCATCGACATCATCATCAATAATTGTTGCCTCATCTCCTATGCCTGGTTCATCTTCTAAGATATCTTCTTCTTCTGTCAATGCATCTTCCTGCTCATCTTCCACTGCATCATCTTCTTCTTGATCAATATCATCTTCTTCCTCTACAGTATACTCTACTGGCCTTCCTCTTGGATCATATCTAATAACAAATGACTATTCTTTCTCACCTGGAACCTCTGAGTAAAAGACTTGTTCTCATTGGCTTGGAAAAACATAGCGATCTTTTCCTGCTTCAAACTGCGATGTTTTAACCATTGGAAATCCATTGTCATGTTGAATAAGTGTTCTATCATCATCACGTACATTCATTCGTAGCTTATACCATTTGACGTCGAACAAAACTATTTTGAAGGAATTAAAGTCACACTCAACTATATCATCTAAGAACCCATAATATCTATTTTCAGATTCTCGAGGATGTCTGTCACTCCTGGAGGAAACATTAGTGACCTGGAATACTGCAGTTATCCCACTATCAGAAGTTTTCCTGTTATCATCCAGCTGTTTAACGCGAAATTGACGACCATTGCACCACTTAGCCTTGTGGTGTTTCAACTGCAATATGCCAAACATGAAAAAGATGCATTCTCAATTAATAATTAAACATATAATTTACACAGCATGAAAATTAACTAAAAAATCAAATTTCTTGTCACATTATAAATATAGTATAAAATAAGTAATGAATAAATTAGGTGAATTAATTTCTTACCTTTCTATCTTTCAAACCATATGCTAAATCGATTTCCATGTCTGTAACGTTCCCATCTCCACTACGATACGCTTCTCTAATCAATTCAGATAGTAGTTGCCATGATAACCTATCGTCATTACGTGTTTTACATGTTTCAATCCATTCACTCATCCACTCAAGATTTTTTGCAATGTATAAAAGTAGTGCCTCATAATCTTGAGCACCTGAATAAAAAACAATAATTCACCAATATTAATAAATATTACTTATAACCATGGTAAATTATATTAATTAATAAACTATGAAATAATAAGACCTAAATGAATATAATGATCATATACATGATGTAAAAAAATGAAACATTATATGTATTATACATAATAAATATTTTACCTCTCACTTTCTTCATTCTACCTTTTCCCAACAAGTGCTCCACTTCAAATTTTTTGATGGAGTTCACGTCCCAAATGCAATCCACCACCTTCATGGCTGGCGCAGCTAATTTAGGAAGATAATGACTAATATACACCATGGATTGATATACCACATATCCCTCCACCATAGAACCCTCAGGTCATGCTCTTTGTTTAACCAAAGCCTTCAAGGATTTCAAGTGCCTCTCGACCATCCACATTGACCTTGTGTGTACTGGTCCACACATTTCAATCTCCTCAACTTGGTGTATCAAGTAGTGTTCTTGTGCTTTGAAAAATGTTGGAGGTAGATACTTTTGCATTTCACACATTAGCCGCGGAATTTCTCTCTTCCAATACTTTATTTCATCTTGATGGATTTCTTTCAATGAAAACCATCTGAAAATCATTACGCAAGGTTATTTCAATGAAACATAATATATGTTTCATTACAAGTAAATTAATAAATCATTTCATCAAGTACGAAAAGAAATTGTAGCAATTAGATTTTGCGTATAAATAAAAACTACTTACCTCGTGTATTTACTAAGACCATATATAACTTGTTTGACATTGTTGTCGAAGTCGTTTGGGAGAGATACAGGTAGAACATACTATAACAATAAAAAATGAATCGTTATTGATTTCCAAATTAAACAGAAAAAAAGGAAAATTTAAAATATGTATTCAAGCAATAACATACAAAAACGTATACCAAAAAAAATACCTTAACAAAGGTATGCCAATCATGTGTTTTCACCCCACTGAAGTCACCTTTCTTCGTTAAGATATTATTTATGTTTGAAGCAAAACCTGTTGGAAATTTAATTCTTCTAACGACCTCTTTTACATCATTGCTTTGTTGTTCTGTTAATAACCATGGAATATTATTATAATTTCGACCTCCATTGTTATTTGATCCGTCGATCACACTTTTCATTGCATGATTTGTTTTCTCAATTTCAGCACAAATTTTTTCAATTTTATCTCTATCATGTGCACCATCTATGGTTCGCCATAACATTTCTGTCACATTCTTCCCGACATGCATTGTATCAAAAAAATGAGCTATTTTTAGGTCCTCATAGTAGGGCAACCTCGCGAATTGAGAAGGATAAAATTTCATTCCAGGTGGAAGTACAATATTAGTACCTTCACAGCGACGATGACCTTGATATCAAAGAATAAAATAAATCAGAACAGTATTAATTATAAAATACAATAAAATAAATTCATTATTTAAAACAAAAATTCCAAAAATTACATAAACAAATAATATATATATATTCCAAACATTACATAAACAAATAATATATATATATATATATATATACACACACAAATTACGTACCAGCTGCTCGACGATTATTAATTCTGTTATATTCCAACATCCACAACTGAGGTGTCATTCTTCGTGGTTTTAATCTAGTTTCTTCTTTATCATTGAAAATATGTTTTTCATTAGTAAGATACTTATGGTTCCCAGGGAGGAAGTGCCTAAACTCATCAAACACCATCTTTCTTAAGTCTGGCGAATGACAATACTTCATCTTAGGGCCACAAACTGGACATGCAAATCTACCCTTTGTTTGAAGACCTGCAATAGATGGATCAATAACAATTAATATACTATGAGATCGTTTTTAAAACATGCAATATGGTATATCTAATTTAGATAATTATGTATTATATTAAAGTGCAATGAAATATTACATACCACAAACATGTGTTAGTCCTGGGGCATCATGAATTGTCCATACAAGCATTCCACGACATTGAAATCTCTTCAACTTGATTGGTTTAGTGATGTCATACATAGTGATGCCATGCCATAACTGTATTAGCTCATCGATAAGAGGCTCAATATATACATTCATATCTTTGACCTAGTACTTACCTAATTGTTCAAAATTACGATACATAATAATTACTCCCATGATATATGTATATATAAGTAAGTAAATAAATAAAATATATATTTATGCAAACAACGAGAGAAATGAAAATGTTACATTCAAAGAAATAATGTATCAAATACCCGGAATAATCATAGTCAACATTATGTGCTCCCTCTTTATTGACATCCAAGGAGGAATGTTATTGTTGATAACGAAAATAGGCCACACTAAGTAAGTAGATCTAAGCTCTCCAAATGGATTAACACCATCAGCTGCCAATGAAAGCCTGACATTACGAGGTTCATTTTTAAAATCTACATATTTTTCCTCGATTTCTCTAAATGCAGAACCATCTACAGGCATTCGAAGAACACCATCTCCACTTCTATTCTTTGAATAGTAATCCATAAACTGTGCTATGCTGTTACACCTGAACATTTGCTGCAAACGTGGAATTATGGGAATATGACGAAGAACCTTTTGAGGCATCTTTTTGGTTAGTTGATCTGTTCGATATCTACTGGTACCACATTTCGGACATTCTGTTTTCAACGCATGTTCTCCGTAATATATAATATGATCTTTAGGACATGCATCTATGGTGTTATATTCCATTCCAAATTGTTTCATAATAGCACGTAGATCTCGATATGTTCGAGGTAAAGTATTTGGCGATGGTAACAAATATTCACCCAACAATATACAACAGAAACAAAAAGTAGTGTCTTGTAAAGATTATTAATCATATATATATATATATATATATATATATATATATATATATAATAGTTATTAAAACCGGAACCGGTGACCGGATCGGTGGAGCTAATGAACCGGGTTTCGAACCGGAACCGGTCTAACTGGTAGCGATCAGATCTCAATGAACCGGTTTTAAAAAAAATACATTAAATAATTATTTTTTAATAAAATGAAAAATAAATAAATAAATAAAAACTATTTTTAAGATTTGCAACCATGATTCCAAGCCAATAGAGACAAAATATGAAAATTTTGCTCATTTATATACCATGCAAAGGTGAATATATCAAAATGTCACCAAATGCAATACATATCATCGAAAAATACATAAGCAAACTTGTTGAAGTAATGTATCAGGTTTCTCTTATATTATTCACTGTGTTTTATTGCTGAGTTAATATTATAATATACAATCTGTCCCTGCTCAGATCTGTTGTCAATTCATTGTATCATCCTTAAAGACAATTCTGGGTTCAGTATATATATATATATATATATATATCAGACCAGCATTTTGAAGATATTGTATTCTTCATTATCTATGTTTGCTTGCCAATAAATTTCTAGAAAAACATCTACAACACTTAGAGGTATTGAATTGGTTTATGAAACCCACTATTAGTGCTATTTGTAACAAGTTGAGAGAGCATTACAACTTCAGCAGTCTGCTCATAATGTGTTTGACAAAATTTATCACTGAAAAGATTCATTAAAACCCAGAAAACTCAGTATCCAGTTTAGTGCATTTCCAGGCGGGAATTTTCTAGTGGTCAATTTATTATTGCCAGTCACATTTTCATTAGGTTGTATGTTGTTGTCCCTTGAGTGGCGTCAGACCATTTGCATCAGTCTTGATGCCATGATCAAATTGCTTGTATGCTGTGTGAAAGGTTTTGTATTTATGCTGCTGCTATGTGTGAGCAGAGAGAGAGGGTTTGACAGTTCCTAGCTGAGTGTGAAATAAGGTTGTTGCTGATTGTTTTGAGAACAGAAATTGTCATCAAGTACACTTGATGAGTTGCATGCTGCCAGGGATTTTATGCTAGCCAGCTTTGTATTTATCAGTCATCATGTGTATTGTTGCTACTATAAGGTGTTGAGTATGAGTTATTAGACAAGTTTGTTGCTAGTATAATAGAGGAATTTGCAGCTCATGGAGGAGACACTGAGGAATTTTCAACTCATGGAGGAGACACTGAGGAATTTTCAACTCATGGAGGAGCACCTAACCGCCCGGTTAAGTATGGAACCGGCCGGTTTATACATAAACTGGTTGGTTCTGTACTTAACCGGACGGTTAGGTCCGGTTAACCGGCCAAAACAAGTGAGATTAGGCTATTGACCAGGTTGCAAGGCCGATTCCAACCGACAGCCCTCTTGACTGGCCGGTTTGACCGGTTATCGGTTCAAACCGGCCGGTTTTGATAACTATGATATATATATATATATATATATATATATATATATAATTTATTATTTTACACATTTATTACAACTAAAAAAAGGGAAAATAATCAAAATTTACATATATGTGATCATATATACATATTGCATACCTTAGGAGTTGTGTCATACATCTGTTCGACAAATTATTCATAACCTTTAAGTTCACCAGCAACAATAGCAGAGAGCTGGTGAACTTAAAGGTTATGAATAATTTGTCGAAAAAATGTATGACACAACTCCTAAGGTATGCAATATGTATATATGATCACATATATGTAAATGTTGATTATTTTCCCTTTTTTTAGTTGTAATAAATATGTAAAATAATAACTTATATATAAGTTATTATTTTACACATTTATTACAACTAAAAAAAGGGAAAATAATCAACATTTACATATACGTGATCATATATACATATTTCATACCTTAGGAGTTGTGTCATACATCTGTTCGACAAATTATTCATAACCTTTAAGTTCACCAGCAACAATGTAGTAGAGAGAAGAGTTGCATTTGAGTGTTCAAAAAGTCGTTCACTTGACCTTTCAATCATAGGTACATCATAAATACCGTCACTGCTATCTCCACCATCATCATCTGACTCACCATACAAGTCTTGGAGCATTTGATTTGTCCCATCATTAATGTGAACTGTCTCATTACTGTCATCATGATCTACCTCCATGGGATCATTAAAATTACCTTCATCATTCGCTTCATGTTCTTCACCTTGTACAACATCATTTCCAATGCTAATATTTGCTGCAATATTCTCTTGTACTGGTGCAACATCATCTAATCTACTACTATTTTGCTGTGGAAGCTGGTTTATCATCTACAAAAAGTTGGGGGGCAACTGTGCCTTTATGAAAATTAGAAACATTAACAATTAAACATTAGTGCGCATATAAAAAATATTAAAATAATATAAAATTTTACGATATAATCAAAATGAAGATAGATAATTAAATACCACGGGACGATATTCTTTCGATCCACCATCAATGTGCCCATATTTCCTACAATGCATTGTTGTTGTTGCTATTAAAACTCTAACATTATTTCTCATACAACATTTTTTACAAGGGCAATAAACTCTGCCATCACCCCTTTCACCCTTTTGAATTTTTTTTCCACCTCCAATGTTTTCTTCCATTGATGCAAATTATCCTATAAAGAAAACAATAAATCTCTCTCAATGGTGTAGAAAACCCAAGACTTGTTGAACTCAATGGGAGCTCAATATATAAGCAAAAATAAAATAAAAGTGGGCATTTTACAAATTGTGAGCTTTTTACAAAATGTGGACTTTTTACAAAATTGTGGGCTTTTTACAAATTGTGGGCTTTTTTTATTCTTAATGAATTTTTTGTAGAATACTAAAAAGATTTGTCCAAAATTTCAGATGCAAACTGTAGTCTCTACTACGTTTGGAAAATTGGAGGTTTATAAAAGATAAACTGCGAACAGAATTGTACCACTATGATAAGAAGCTGCCAGAAGCATTCCTTCTGCTTCACAAACATGGAACTACCTTAAGAATGCTTATGGTTGATATAAATATTAGAGCATGGCAGTTAAATGTATTAGTTATGCTAAAATACTGAATAACAGCTTGAGAGTTCTCTTCAGATACTGTATGAATGCACCAAAATAAGGTTGTACCATTACTAAAGATAAATGGCCAAAAATAGTCAATTTTGATATCGTGAAGTTATGTCTTTCTCGGTAGAAAACTAGGGATAGGATGGCAAATATGAGAGAACTAAGTTCCAAGGACTAAAAAACCAAGGCCAACATAGTTCTTCCTTGAATCAGAGACAAAACAAAGCTGCCCAAAAAAGTGTTTGAGAGCACCCATTGAAGCTCCTATATATAGCAGAGTCAACATTTTCCTATTGAACAAGTTTGTATAGTCAAAGCCACAGCAAGATCAGATAGCCACGATCCTAAATGAGAACCAGAGCCAAAGCTAAGACAGAGTCCACGTTTAGCAGAACAAGATAGCCATAGCAAAGGATTTGACCATAGAACCAGATCATGAGAGATAGCAAGATTCTTGCTTCCACTGTGGAAATGTAGAAACTATATAAGGGCTTTGCTTCTAGCAGATTTCATTGTGACAGTAATTTCTATGATGTTGTAAGCGCTCATTAGTAGAATCTTAAAGCCATTCTGGAATTCTTTTAACTTGGAGAGGGTTTTCTGTGGTTATAAATCCTCATGTTCAAATTCCATTTTGGATTGGTTGTGTTTGATATTATGTTTTTACTGTCCGCAGTTGAATTTTCACACAGAAAATTATCAGTCTAAAGCAGAGCAATTTTGCGATGTTTCTTTTGCTTCCTATTGTGAAGTATTTCTCTCAGAACTCTACTCGTTGTAACAGAGGTCTTGGGCATAGAACAAGGGACTTGGGTTTTTTGGAATCAAACTTCAGGTTAAGATGCTCATCTGAAGAATGGCACAGTGAGCCTTAGCATGGAGTTGGGAGTACCAATTTGAAGTGCAGGTAGGGCATTGTACAATAGACTAGTTAGATTTTTGGACCCTAATACAAAAGTTTCTTCTTCTTTCAAAACGTGTTTCTCCTTTTCTGTAACCAATGTGGGTCCTGTTCTTGTTTCAATTGGGGATGGATGAGAATTTTTTATTGCTCCAGATGATCACACTCTGGGTAGCCCTGGAGGCTATTTGGGGGTGATGAGTCCAATAGGTCTCAATGAACTTTTTCCCTCGCAAGGGAATACTATTGCAGTGGAATTTGATACTATTTTGGATGTTGAATTCCACGATCCTAATGGAAACCAGTACCTTCAGCTCCAGTACCTGTTCACAAAAGAGGGTGCCATAGTCATTCATACGTGTAGAGAGGGTGAATTGCAGGCATTGCAATAGGAGGTGTTGTTGTTGTTGCATTGGCCACTAGATTGTTTTTCTAGTTTTGTTACAAGCGCAGAGTATTGAAAAGGACAGACAAATTTAGTTCAGATATTGTAAAATTTCCTCGGAAATTCACCTACAAAGAGCTCAGCAATGCTACGAAAGACTTTTTTTGAATGTGATTGATAATCGGTAATTGAAAGCAAGGGTAATCCCCTTGTGAAACCCAAATTTCTGAGCATTTTCTAAAACCTGATGATGGAGTCATTGTAATGAACAAGCGCCTAGGTCCATATTACGTCCAAATCTACCAAGCACCAAGATCTATAAAAAAAAAATCCACAGTATCTGTGAACTAAGAAGAAGAGGCAGAAAATGTATTCTTCTTACCTATTTTAATAGTGGTTGGGGTTTACCACGACAAAAATTTGACAGAGCCCATGTAGCATTTCGTATCATTGAAATTCTGGCAGTATCATTCAACTGGGCAAGCACCTGCCTCGGAGCTCCATGACTGAGGGCAAGATCCCTAAATGATGGAGAGTCTCCAGCAATATTTCCCAAAGCCCAAATAGCCTTACACGAACACTAGTTGAACTCAAATTTGGGTAGTATTTTTTTAAATCAAATTCCAAAATTACAGACGTATAAAGATAGTTGGGAAGAATAATTTTGTGCCTCTAAAATGAACGTGCTACCTGTTCTCGAACATTATCATTCCCAGAGGTAAGAAGTTCCAAAAATATAGGCAGTGCCCCGTAATCAATCACAACCTTTGTATTCTAATAGGCTCCAAAAAAACCCAAATAGGGTCAACCCTACTACAGGAGGAAGGGCCTGCAGTAAGAACTTACCATTTTACAAGAACTGAGGGCGAATGTTGTTCTGCAAGAGCTGAGGGGATATGCTGAGGGCGAATGTTGTTCTACAAGAGATGAAGGCGAATGCTGAGGGTGAATGTTGTTCTGCAAGAGCTGAGGGCGAATGCGTGCGTGATATCAGACGTTAATGTAGTTTTTTAAAAAATCATTTTTATGTAGCGCGCATTTGAATTTTAGCATTTCAAATCATTTTTATTTACATTTGATTTTTGCATTTCTAATACAAGTGACAAACAAATTTATACAAGAGGTTGAAAATTTTACTAGATAGCCATGAAAGACTAATTAAAATGGCTTAAAATGCAAGTGGAACTTCAAAATAAATGTAATTGAAGGTTCTCTCCACTAAATTTTTGCAAAAGTGCTTACATTATTTATGTTATCTAGGATATTTTTTTGTATTACACAATCAAAATTAAATAATGAAATAGTTGGGTAGTCTTATTGTTTCAAATTAGGACACAATTTTCAAATGGTGATGAAGTTTCATGTGATGATTAACTAACAATATTATCCTTTCCTATCCTTGAAAAACTATACAAGGTTCCCTGTTGCCACATGAAACCCTAACTCATGTAGCAGCATAGGACCAGTCCTCCATTTTTCCCGTCATAAGGCATTTTGCACATATTTGATGACTAGAATTTTCAGATTCTCGTTTTCCATGAGGTGCTAGGAAGGATAGAAGACTTAATTTTGACGTTTGAAATTTTTTCAAAAACGTTCCTATGCCCTTTAATTTCCACTTACCAATAATTTTGCAACACTAGTCCTCTTCGCAATTGCAAGGTTGTACTCAAAAAGTAAGGAAAGTTACTTTTTTGGCTCACTCAATGATCCAGGTGAATACTGGTGGCCACCTGCCTATTCCACTTGGGGCCCCACCATTGTCTCTTTCATTTTTTCAGTTTCGGCACAACTTACTATTTTTAGCAGTTTTTCGGGTCCTCAACTTCCGGAGCCATTTTGAGGCCCTAAACGATGTTTTTTGGGCATCGCGCCTCCAGCGAATATCATTCTGTATCATTCTATTTTGGAATTATATTTGTGGCGAAATTTTTAGTCCTCGGATAGATCTTTCTAATGATGTATCATGTGCGTCAAACAGAGATAGTATGCCAAAGCTACGTCCCTAGGAAGTTGAAACACCAATTTACCCAAACGGGGCCCATAGTTTTGGCGCTTCATCTCCTAGGGTTAGTTTTTTGGATGTTTAGGGTTCTCCATTGTTTCTCAATAATAAATAGGCCCTCGAGCCTCATTGTAAATCAGTTCCGAGGTCTGTAGCCGCCACATCTCTCCTCAGAGATAGCTACCAGCGCCCTAGCTAGTTTTATTTCCATTTTGTCTATAAAAAAATTTCAGTTCTTTGATATTAGTAAAATGAAGTGTTATTTCCGCTGCATCTCTATATTTATGGTTATGTGTTTATTCTGTTGCATTCCTGCATAAATCTGGATTAGTGGTATCAGAGCAGTCTGCTTTTTCTCGATCCTTCTTTGCATGTCCCCAACGAGGTCGGGGTATAAGGAGTTAGGGCTCGATCTGGTGGAACCTTTGCAAGATCAGCCTCGCAAACCCCGACGGACGCCCATGGGGGACGAAAAGAAAGATGAGGGAGCAGGAGATCCCATCAAAATATTGCTCAAGGAGGCCCTCGAAAAACAAAGGAATGCAATGATGGATAACTTTTCCCAGATCCTTCAACAGCTGCCCACCGGTGGCGCATCTGCATCCAGCAGCCACTCTGGAGGTGCAACTCCTTTTAAGGTACAAGTAAATTTTGACATTCCCATATTTGAGGGTCAAATATATGCAGATGCCGTAGATAGATGGTTGAATCTATTAGAAGAATATTTCTCTGTTCATGACTTTTCCGATAGGGAGAAGATTATTTTTGCACTCCTCAAAGCTGCCCCCCATGTCAAGGACTGGTGGGAAAGCCATTGTGAGAAAAAGGAAAAGACAGAACCCTCTCTGTTCTCGGTCGTACCCACTTGGAATTCTTTCCGAGATGCCGTCAAGGAAAAATACTATCCCGTGGGGAGCTATGAGGACAAGTACATACAATGGACCACGCTGCGGCAATAAAGGGATCAAGATGTGCATGAGCTGAAAAATCTGTTCCATACCCTGCACACCAAGTTGGGTATCAAAGATTCAGAGAAACATCTAGTGCTAAAGTATCGCAGTTGTCTGCACAGATACATTCAGGAGGTAATGGAGTTCCTCGACATCTCCTTGCTTGGTACGGCATACCGGTATGCTGCCAAGATTGAGCAGAAATTCAAACAGAAGAAGAGATACTTTGGATCTGCGAATAAAAATCAAGGTAAAGGTGCTCCCAAACCACAGAACAAAGGACAGAGCCAAGGCATGGTGACTCAAGACAACCTGTCGAAGCCACAAGCAAAGAACAACACAGCAAAGCCAAAGAAGGACACGGGAAAGTGGTGTGAGTTCCATAAGAGCTCCACTCGCAACACAAGTGAGTGTCGGTCCAAGCAGTCGTTGGTGGCTGAGATGCGGGCTTCTGAGTCAGATGCATGCTCTGACTCTGAATCAAAACCTGACAAGGGGAATGACAAATGGAAACAGATTATTGATTTGGAGCCCAATGCCACTATTGCCACTACAAAGATCCAGAAGGAGGAACCAGAAGATCCGGAGGAGGAGGAACATCTCTTCCAATCCCAGATGTGGGTAAAGGGCTCCCCAGTACAGTTCATTGTCGACAATGGGAGCCAAAAGAACCTCATTTTGGAAAATTTCGTGAAGCGGTTGGGCTTGCCGACCACAGCTCACCCACATCCATACACCATCAGGTGGCTTCACCAAGGACGAGATCTATGCGTCAGCCAGCAGTGCCGCCTTCTCTATAGCATCAATACCTTCACGGATGACGTATTATGCGATGTTGTTCCTATTGATGTTTCTGATGTATTATTAGGACAACCATACTTGTGGAAGCGTCATGCGGTGTATGAGTCTCGGCCTCGTGCTGTTATTGTTACTTTGGGAAATAATTTGTACAGGATACCAGAGGTACCACCTCCTGCTACTATCTCTTTGGTTACTGCAAAACAATGCAGTAAGCTCATTTCCCAAACGAGGAAATTCATTTTCCTGATGATCCGCCCCTAGGGAAAGAAGAATACTATGGCCACGACCTCCAGAAAAGGCTCCTCTGCACAACAACAACAAATGGATAAGGTTGTGGAGGAGTACGGGGACATTTTCACCTCACCCACAGTGGTTCCTCTACACTGTCAAGTCAAGCACCCGGTTGATCTGACCCCAGGTGCGCCGCTACCCAACGGACCGATCTATCGGTGCTCTATTCTGGAGAACGATGAAATCAAGAGGCAGATTCAGGAGCTGCCACAGAAGGGTCACATCCAACCAATTTCATCGCCTTGTGGGAGCCCGATAATTTATTATTGTGAAATCATAGTTCTAAATGATCTCTTATTCTGTGAGCAATGTAATCTATTAATTGTAAGCAGATTCATTAAAAAAATTCAAACTAATTTTAGCATGAATGATGACAATTTATATATTAATTGGTTTTTAAGAGTATTTGTATTATGTCGGAGCACTGGAAAGAAAAATCAAGACTTCATTTTCTGTTTTCCTTATTTTATTGGGCTGAACTGGAGAAAATTGAATATGAATAGTGAGTTAATTGTAAGATCAATGGGCCAAGGCCATACATCAACATTGACCACAGTGGGGAAGTATAAAAGCATGGATATTCATGCAAGTATAATTATTAATGTAAGATCAAAGTTAACTCTTAGCTTCACTAAAGAAATAGAAGGCAAAGATCTAGCATCAACTGAAACTCACGTGAAAAAGTAGATGAAAAATGTATAATCATCCAATGGAGAGGCAATCTATAATTATCCAGTAAGACTCTTGGCTATGCCTTGAGACTAAACTAATTCTCAATATTTTTGAATAATCATCCATTGGAATTTAGTAGGAAAACCATAGTAAATCATTGTCCAATGGCCATGCAAAAATATAAAAAATAATAATATTTGTTGGTTGTTTTTCAATAGGTGGACCATGATGGGACCACTGAGAAGGTGGGGGTGTTTTTTTAATCATGGAAGTGAGGTTTAGTAGATTGATAGTCAAGTTACCTTTCCCTATAAATTTTCTCGATCAAGTTATTCATTCATTGAACTTTGATTCATTCCTACTATTTTGATACACAATCCAATCCAGTTGAGTCTCGAGTCTTCATTGAGAATGGCATTCATAGGTTGTCAAGAAAGAGGTTATCATGCACATGCACTCTTCTTTTCTTGGTATCTTTGTAACTATGTTCAGCCTGAGTTCTATATTTTTAAATTATCATAATAGTTCGTGATTATCAGACTTTTATTTTGTCTTTTAAGAATTTTAATTTAATTATTATTAATCATTAAATTAAAATATATATATATATATATATATATATATATATATATATATATATAGTTATTATAGTTATTAAAATTTCAATAGAATTATTAAACTTTCAATGGTACATCAACTTTCATACATGATAAAATAGATACTGACAAATGGTACATCATGGCCTGATTAATTTCGCTCAGCAATTTCAAATGGTATAACATTTAGTCAACAGTAATCATCAATTTCTGCACACAGAGACTAATTTCTCTGGAAGCCTGAGATTTCTTTGGCTTGTTATTCTTATAACTACATAGACATAATTAATAGAGAGATTGAGGACAGAAAAAATCTAGCACTTAGTCTCCACTACTCAACATGTTTTGTGAGAAATAATACATAGATTGATTTCTCCGAGTGCCTTAGCGTTCTTTAGCTCATTTTTTTAATCACAAAAACAATAAAAAATGCACTGAGGATTTGTTCTTAGTCCAATTATGCAATTTTTATAAGACAGATTATGCAATATTAATAATAAACATAAATTTATTGCAATTTAGGGAAAGCTCGTTCATGTTTTTTTCTTTATATTGGAAGGTTACTTTCTTGTTGAAGTAATTTTTAGTAGATCATAGCATATATTGAGGAAATATTAGTTTGACAAGAATCATTTATTTCTCTTGAAACTTTAGGTATTAAAAGTCCATGACACAGATATATCACACTCCAAAATCCAAATAAAATGGAAGAGCGTTCAATTTTTTTAATCAAAATTTTATTGGTGAAGGGTTAATTTATTACGAGAACATCATTAATGAAGTGAAAAATTTTAAACGTAACGTTTATTGACTAGAAAAATAATGACCAAAATGTCAAAAAAAAAATTGTGACGGGTAAAGAGAAATCCAAATTCCAACCCTGCCTGCCACTTGTTGGTGAGTGGAGGTTATTCACTTTTCATTTACAGCTTACCAGGTTACTCATGTTACCAATATTTTCACATGGCTCACTTTTAGGTGACTATTTATTGTACTTCTTCTTTATAAAGAACAATTGGTAGATAATTGTATATATTATTCGAAATCTATAACAAATCCAGGCAACAAAATTACAACAAATAGAAAATTATGCAAAAAAATCACCAGGGCACTACTAATGTGTGGATACCCTATCATTTCTTAGATCCTCATAACTTACCAACACCTACTATATTGGTATACACATAATATGGCATTTACCTGAAGTATTTCATATGTATATAGAAGTAAATAAGTTGTATGACAATTGTTATGGCAGATATAAGATGTGTATTATAGTTTATATTTCAATTTTTCTTAACTAGCATGCATGTGCGGTCCATATAGTGACTACAATTACCAAATATATTTCAGTGAAGATGTGAAGATGATCTCTCATTAGGTCCTAATTACTTAAAGCATCATTAATTAGCTTTAATTTCCTTGCATTTCCTAAATTCCTTGCATTTCCTAAAAACCCTGCTCAGAAACCCCATTTTCAGTAGAATTCACCAAGAAACCCATGTTTCTCGTAAATGAACTTAGCAAACCATTTAAGCTTGCTTCGTTCATTATTAAAAATGACCAAGAAACAGGTGACCCCCAAGAATGGAGGCCCAAAATCTCAAAAGAAGTCTTCTGCAAAGATTCCTCAGCCTATGTCCTTCAAAATCGACAAACCAACTCTTGTACTCACGGTTGATTCTACAGAAGTGGTCAAACCAGTCCAGCCTCCAGTCATTTCTCCAGAGAACAGCCCTTTATTTGATCTAGACTATAGAATACTAGACCCTAATGTAGAATTTAACCTGCTTTATGTCTATAATTGGTGCTATGGCAAATCAGTGGAAAAGAGTGACAAAGATATTCCAATTTGGGAATCCAATCTGCCTAGATATATTGTTGATGCAGGTTACCCTGCAAATCCCCAGAATCACACTAACTATGCATATCAAAGCGCGATTCGTGTTTCTTGTTGAAGAAATCCTCTTTCTGGCAAATTCAACTCTTTTTGGAAACTTCTTTGTTACAAACCAACAATGGTTATAAAACCATGATTATTAAACTCAATACACTTCATCCCAAACTTTCAATCATAACTTCCATTCAAACTCTCAAGCTTTCATTCATAAACATCACATATGGCTTTTAAAATTGGATTTCTCTTTACAATCAAAAGTCAACAAAATGTGCCCATGCTTTAAAACCGCAATCTGCCAAATTCACACCACTGCATTCTGATATCGATGAGTTTTGGATAGAACTTCATACTGCAACCATCATTTAAAATAACAATGGACCCAACATTAACTTTGAACCAAGCATTTGGATTCCACAATTGGATTTGTCACCTTACCTCCTCCATGCATTAGCACCAGCGATACATTTAATTATATATTTGGCCAGAGGTTTGTATCACAAATGAATCACCAACCGACCCTTTGCGCCCATTCACTGGCTGGTACTTTCTGCATTAACATAAATAGCTTCCCACGCGCGCTCTCCCACAAGTGTCTTGACATCTACACCATGGAATTTCAGCTTGTGCATAAGCCGAAGTTTTTTTCTTTCAGTGATTCTGGAAATGCTATACGCTTTCCAGCAACTAGGTTCACCACAATTTTGTTTCTGCTGTAACGAATCTTGATCATATAAAATTAGATCCCACTTATCAGGCCAACGCTTTTATGATTTCAATTGACAGTTAAAAATACCACAGCGTTTTTTCTACAGAGCTAAAATAAATCTCTACCTCTTTACTATTCAGATCAAGGCACTCAACAGTACATACAAATCGCTTTACAAATAGAGCTTAACGCAGATTCAATATACCAGTGATCAATTACTATTACCTGTGTCCTTCAAACTCGGCATTCTCTTATTTAATCATTGACATTGACCATCCAACAAAATAAAACCGATTTCAGAAAATAGATCCTTCCATACTCAACTTTGGTCAAGCCCCTTGCGCTTACATTCGTTTCTCGAATACATATGCGCCTTTTCACTATTCAGTGTACTGAACTGTCTCACTCATAAATGCAAACATTTCAACTACAAACAGGTCGATTTCATAAAAGCAATTCCACCACTAATCGATCCACTGTTTTGTTCACAATAGACAGAGCATAACATGAATTCAAATAAACAGTGTATCAAATGAATTCTGCGCCTCTCATCACCGCTTTGTTCAGAACCCCACAGCAATTTAAAATTGTATTTAATTGAATTCCCAAACAGAGTTTTGAAACACCATCCTGCGCCCTCTTGCCAGATCTTCTGCGCAACTCTCGTCTTGGCCAGGTATTCGAAATTGATGGCCCTCTACAAACTGCCCGAAGGCTTCCAAGGAGAGCCCTTGCTCACTTCTCACACTCACTCACAATCTCTCCTCATGCCTTTGAGGCTTGATGAATTTATACAATTTTTAAAAATGATCTAATTTAATGCTCAATCCCCTTAATATCTCAATATCACTAAAATATCTCAACAATCCTATTATCTAGAATCTTATCCCTTTATATCCTTAACTAACCAGATCCTCTCATATCCTTTTATTAATTAAAAGGATATTTACAAAATCCTCATTTTCTCCTATTTATTTAAAATAAAAAATTAATTAAATAAAATATTAAAAATTTTCACACCCCCTTTTCTAACATATTTAAAAGTAAAAAAATGCCCTTGATGCTCCTGCATCAGACTCCCCATGTAAGAAAATTCATGACCACCTGGTCATAAGTCTGGATAATTATTTCCTCCTGGATCCCAAATTTTATTTTGTAATCTTTCCTTGCTTGTCAATTGCTTTACTGTTGTTGTCCTCCAGGTTTCCATATTTTGTGTTGTAGTGCTCCACTTGCTCTGCTCTCACAATCTTCTGCTGTCTTTCTTTTGCTGCTTCTCTTTTGTCTTACTGCTTTTGGTCTCTTCCGAGATTCTTTCGTCATCAGTCTTCTGATACTTCCAATCTCTCAGTCCAATAAATCTCTCGGCTGTTGATTTCTTGCTGCCTGCTGAGCTAAGACGGCTTGCTCAGTTTTTACTTTCTTTATCTGTACTGTCACTTGCTGACTTCTTGCTTCTTTGCTTGTTTCTATTCTGACTGCCACCCGGTCATCCATGCCCTCTTGTCTTCTGGAACAGAAAACTTCTTCTCCCTTCATTTGACTGCTCGACTGAGTCAAATATTCTCCAGTACCTGCAACAATACCTGCATTCACAAAACACTTGTTAGAATAAAAATCATAAGGCCTCAGTGCCTTACTTTCCACTGCCAGCACTTCAGTATGCTGATCCCAATCATTCTTGAGACTATCAGTTAGTCTCTCCTCGACGTCATCTTCTCCAAGAATGCCTCTGTGTTCTAGTTCATAAAAATGAACCTCTTTATTTCCATTCATCTCTGTCTTTATATTCTGAACACTTACCCTCTGTGCTTCTAGTCTCTGCTCTAGAACACTTAACTCATGTCATAAACCTGTCATCTCCTTTGAGAAACTTTCTATGCAATCTTCAATACTTTCATAAGCCAAGCTTTCTGTTGTCACCATCTCTTCATCTGTCATCAGAACATAATTCTGATCCTCAACTTCTGCAATAAACTCAGTTATCTTTCCACCACTTTTCAAAAACAATTTGTCATGTATCATCCCTGCATTCATACACAATTCTTCAGTTTGAAAATTACAAGTTTCAACAGTCTCAACTGTTGATTCATATACCAGCTTTTCAAGCTGAATCTCCTTTTCATTCACATGAACATCCTGTGCTGTAACAGAAAAAGCATCACTGCTTTCTTCTTCAGAGTACTTATCTCCTGAAAGACTCCTTTCCACACTTGCGACAGCTTCACAAGATTGCGCATCCTCCTCAACACCTGTAACCACATCAAAATTATCAGCTCCAAAAATACAAGAGTTAACATTATCCAGTTGATCTGGATCTACCCAATAACTCAAGAAATCATCAATGATCTCCTCCTCTGTTTCATCAATAGAAACCTCCTCTTCCAACTCAGCTGCTCTGAGTTGCATACATCTCAAATGTACATCCATCATCTGCTCGAGCTTCCTCTGGCAATACTTCATACCTTCACTAGCTCTTGACCAAGCATCAGCTGGTCTTTCTCTTTCTGCCCCAACATTCTGAGTAGACTCCTTCGTCTTTATCTCCTCCTAAGAGCTTTCTATCTCAGCATCGATCTGAACCGTCTTCAGATTCAATTCTCTCTCCTAAACAAACTCTAAAGCTTGCTCATCTCCCTGTACTTTACCTGCAAACATACACAACTCATTAGTTTTTAAACCACAATACTTTTCAGTCTTGACTGCTTCCCCCAATACTTCCTTCTGAACAGATCTGCGTGTGGAATTTTCAAATTCCAACTCTGGCTCAAGAACTCTAAGTCCTTTCTTCAATAAGGCAATCACACTTTGCCTCAACTTCACCTGCAATTGTCGCCAAATCACTCTCTTTCCCTTCAGTGGAAAGATCGATCCTCTATTCTGGTTTTCCTGCTCTTGCAGCCATTCTTCTAGTACCTGCAATTGTACCTTTATTACTGCAATCTCTCTTTCTTGGACTTCATCAGTCATCTCACCTCTATGGAATTCCTCTGAACCTCTTCTCTGATCCTCCATGATCATCTTCTCCATGAGTTTCTCACTCATCACGAGTTGTACTAGCCTCTGCAACAGCAATCTCTTCTGCTGCCACTTACCTCACCAAGCCCTCCTCACTCAGTCTTTTGGTAAGTACTTGGTTCACTGCCTCTGGAACCTCTTTGAGAACTCTCCTCTGCTCACTCTCTAGGCTATCTCTTCAACTCTCCTTCTTCTTCAGGACACTGCAATTGTCCTCCTTATCCAGCCTTTCGCTGAATGCCAGGTTCACTGCCATCATCTTCTCTGCAACCATAAACTTCAATCATAAATTTCAAATCAGGAAATCATCTCACCTTTTAAGATCTTTGCATGATCTTGTCCTCCTTTATCTTCTGCCATCCTGTTCACTTCATTTGTGTAGTTTGCATATCAAATTTAAAAATCTGATCTTCCTTCAATCATTCATCATACATTCAAAGAAACACAATTTAGTTTTCAACAAAACCTTCTGTCCTCAAACACCTTTTCAATTTCAACAGAGCCAAGCTCTGATACCAAAATGATGCAGGTTACCCTGCAAATCCCTAGAATCACACTAACTATGCATATCAAAGCGCAATTCATGTTTCTTGTTGATGAAATCCCCTTTCTGGAAAATTCAACTCTTTTTGGAAACTTCTTTGTTACAAACCAACAATGGTTATAAAACCATGATTATTAAACTCAATACACTTAATCCCAAAATTTCAATCATAACTTCCATTCAAACTCTCAAGCTTTCATTCATAAACATCACATATGGCTTTTAAATTTGGATTTCTCTTTACAATCAAAATTCAACAAAATGTGCCCATGCTTTAAAAGCGCAATCTACCAAATTCACACCACTGCATTCTGATATCGATGAGTTTTTGATAGAAATTCATACTGCTACCATCATTTAAAATAACAATGGACCCAACATTAACTTTGAACCAAGCATTTGGATTCCACAATTGGATTTGTCACCTTACCTCCTCCATGCATTAGCACCAGCGATACATTTAATTATATATTTGGCCACAGGTTTGTATCACAAATGAATCACCAACCGACCCTTTGCGCCCATTCACTGGCTGGTACTTTCTGTATTAACATAAATAGCTTCCCGCGCACGCTCTCTCACAAGTGTCTTGACATCTACACCATGGAATTTCAGCTTGTGCATAAGCCGAAGTTTTTTTCTTTCAGTGATTCTGGAAATGCTATACGCTTTCCAACAACCAGGTTCACCGCAATTTTGTTTCTGCTGTAACGAATCTTGATCATATAAAATTAGATCCCACTTATCAGGCCAACGCTTTTATGATTGCAATTGACAGTTAAAAATACCACAACGTTTTTTCTACAGAGCTAAAATAAAGCTCTACCTCTTTACTATTCAGATCAAGGCACTCAACAGTACATACAAATTGCTTTACAAATAGAGCTTAACGCAGATTCAATATACCAGTGATCAGTTACTATTACCTGCGTCCTTTAAACTCGGCATTCTCTTATTTAATCATTGACATTGACCATCCAACAAAATAAAACCGGTTTTAGCAAATAGATCCTTCCATACTCAACTTTGGTCAAGCCCCTTGCGCTTACATTCATTTCTCGAATACATATGCGCCTTTTCACTATTCAGTGTACTGAACTATCTCACTCATAAATGCAAACATTTCAACTACAAACAGGTCGATTTCATAAAAGCAATTCCACCACTAATCGATCCACTGTTTTGTTCACAATAGACAGAGCATAACATGAATTCAAATAAACAGTGTATCAAATGAATTCTGCGCCTCTCATCACCGCTTTGTTCAGAACCCCACAGCAATTTAAAATTGTATTTAATTGAATTCCCAAACAGAGTTTTGAAACACCATCCTGCGCCCTCTTGCCAGATCTTCTGCGCTACTCTCGTCTTGGCCAGGTATTTGAAATTGATGGCCCTCTACAAACTGCCCGAAGGCTTCCAAGGAGAACCCTTGCTCACTTCTCACACTCACTCACAATCTCTCCTCATGCCTTTGAGGCTTGATGAATTTATACAATTTTTAAAAATGATCTAATTTAATGCTCAATCCCCTTAATATCTCAATATCACTAAAATATCTCAACAATCCTATTATCTAGAATCTTATCCCTTTATATCCTTAACTAATCATATCCTCTTAATTATTAAAAGGATATTTACCAAATCCACACTTTCTCCTATTTTATTTAAAATAAAAAATTAATTAATAAAATATTAAAAATTGTCACACCCCCTTTTCTAACATATTTACAAATAAAAAAAATGCCCTTGATGCTCCTGCATCAATTGTCCCTCTCACTCATTATGTTCCTGACTTTATCAGATTATGCCAAGCCTATTATATGCTAGAACAAAGATGTATTGTAAACAAAGAAAAAGATATCATGTTTTACATCACTGAAGAGTCGATAAATTCCATGCTGCAAATGAATCATGACCCCAATTCTGCTTCCCTATCAATAGAAGATTTAACCCAACTATATCTTGACTTGGAGTTCAATACTAGATTCAAAATATACCAGACTTTTTTTCCAAATCAAGTTGATATTCCTACATTAAATCCTCCTTTCGACAATGTTGATTTCCCAGATGAAACTAGACAGATTGTCTCAATGCTCTCCTTCATACTAGGATACGCCAGTGATGAATTCACTGATGTGGCTATCCTAGGTTTTCTGTCAACTCTAAGCCCTGGTCAATCACCATCCATTCAGTTCAATTTTGCTAGATTTATTGCTGAAAGTATGCATTATCAGTTATCCAGATTACCAGAAGAAGGAGTTTTTAGATACTCCTCTTATCTACTCCACCTCTTCCTATATTATCAAACAGATAAGTTTCCAATTGAATGTGAGAAAGTGGATGCAGAAGGAAAAGTTCTATCAGTAGTATTTTGGTCATCTATTATAAGGAAATGGAACAGAAAGTATAGTTTTAAAGATTTCAATGACTGATTTATAGCCCTTGCTATGTATCTCTTGGAAAAAGAGGAGATCCCTAGGATCAATGATGAGACAAGAAGAATTCTGCAGTTATCAGAGACCTACAAAACTGGAGATTGGTATTTATATAAAAATCATACAGAAATCAGAGTGTATGGCTCATCCCTGGCCCCATATAAGTTACCCAGATTTTTTACTACAAGAATATTTTCTTTAGAATATCTGAGACAACTATTGAATGTAGATGAAATCAACTTCATAGCTTTCAAGAAAAAGACCCAATTTAAGCTGAAATATCAAATTGGGCCATTCATTTGAATAACAAAGAAGCTACCAATGAGATAAATGTCAAACTTAAAGAGTATAAGTTCCTATGTAGTTTTACATGGAAGTATGACCCACAAGGTATTTTGAGTGCAGCAAGGGTAAAATGTAAGTTGCATGTTTACTTGCATGATCCTAAGCCCCATATTGAAAGATATGTAAATAAAATTGAATGGGAGCCAAACACCATATCTGATGATGATTCACAGGCAGTACAGGTAATACAGGTAGACAGTGGCAAAGGAAAACAGATTGAACAGACAGTACAGGTGGCTTCTACAAGAAAAGATACTGATAATGTACATAAAAGAGACAGAGAAGGAGATAGTTTCATAGATGAGACTATTAAGGACATAAAATTCAGAACTCCTTATAGTAAAATAAGCAAGTCAACATAAGAAGAAAAGGATAAGGCTGTAAATATTGATATAGATGATGAAGCAACAAGAATAGTCACTCAAACATTAAAAGAGCTTCAAAATGTAAAAATTGGAACACAACAAAAAGATACAGTCATGAAGGAAAACCAGGCTACTATCGATTTGCCTCCTTCTTCTCAGGAAACTGATAACACAGAGTCAGAGATTCAGATCAGATTCAGACAAATTAAAGAGAAGAATGAAGAGCTCAAGAATCAAGCTCATTCTAGATTTCTTAAGGAAAAGCCTGGAAACAAAGACAGGCTTCTTTCAGTATTTGATTATTTATCCAATAAATTGGTAATGTCATTCTTGAAGCCTACAGTGGCTGAGCCAAAATCAGTGGCAGATTATTCCAAAACAGATCTTGAACTGGATGCAGATGCCATTCATGAATTAGATCAAATTGAATTTCATAGGAGAAATACTGAAATGCTATACTCCAAAATTGTCAGTAAAACTATGAAATCAATTAGGCTTGAGAAAACAGTGCTCAACCTCCAAAATCAAATGAGGTTGGACAAAGCCTCACTGCATGCTAATAATTTAAGAATAAAAGCACTAGAAGATATAGTGATTGAAGCAGGGGGTGACCCAGCCAACTTTGAAGGGGAAAAAGTCTTAATTAAACATAAAAATGAGGATATATTTTCTCTTAGAAAACAGTTGAATTTGCCTCAGAGTGAAAACTCTCAAGCAAAAGAAATTCTACAAAAAAAAACAGAGAATGATGATTTAAAGCAGCTTGTACATCAAATGACAGATCAGATAAAAACAATGGAAATTCAAATAGAAGCTCTAATGAAAGAGAATGAAGAACTAAGAAAAGCACAACCAATGGTCATTCCTACAGTGATCCCCACTGTAAACAATGTTATACCATCTACTTTGGCAGAACACTTGGCACCGAAAGGAGTACTGGAAACTGCAGTGCCAATTACTTCTCTAATCTCTACCTCTTCTTCTTCATCCTCATTTATGGACCAAAATTATTGAAGGCATTCATTCTCAATGGCCTTCAATTCGGATAATTTATGAACAGAGGGAGTTACTTCAAGTTGCTAGTGCAGAGATTGACAAGACTAAGAGGGAAATTGACAATAAACCAGCCCAACCAATCCAACTCATATCTTTTTTAAATAGTAAAACCAGGGAAGAGTTGGAAGAATTGAAAATTTTTAATAGAACAGAAACCATTCTTCAAATCAAAAAGGTCCTGAACAAAAGAAACATAATGAGTAATCTAGAGGACCGGTGTAAAGACATGAATTTATCCATCTCAATATTTTTAGCCAAATAAAAAACATTTTCAAAAGCAGGTTTGTCTGATATTCACGCATTGAATGACAAGTTAATGCCTCAGAAAGATTATGATCTAAAAATCAGAAATCATGCAAAAGAGCAAGCCAAACAACAACTGCCTCAAGGATCACAAACAGGCAAAATACTTCTTCAGTATTTTGAAAATCTGTTCTTTTTAGATAATGAGATCAGGCATATGTTCACTATCAAGCCTAAATTTTCCAAGTATACAAAGGCAGATGAAAGTTACAGAAAATTGAAGACTATGAAGATCCCCTCTGCAGAAAAGCAGGGAAAATTTTAAGGATGGAAAATTATTTTGAAGTTTAAAAAATTGGTGAATCTCACTAGTCCCTAATATGCAAAATATAAAAATTTTATTGATGTATTTGTAAAATCATTCAAATTTGTAATGATATTATATATATTGTATATATAATGTTGGCGAATTTTAACCAAAAATAATTTTATATTTTAAAATTTGGGCGAATCATTTTTATAAAAAAATGGAAAATGGCGAATCTTTTTTTTGGAAAAACCATGAAAAATTAGCCCACCCGCGAATATTAGCCCCTAAAATTTTCCATGTAGAAAAGTGGCAAGAATTCACAGATCTGCTGTGAATTTAATGGATAAAAAACAGGAAATTCACTTGGAAATTCATTTTTTAATGTTACCTCAAATGGTAAAAATACAGGGTTAAAGTGCACAACAACAATCAGTTCAAATTAGAATAATCAGTTCTATTTTTGCTTGTAAAAAGGTAATAGCTTGCAAACTGTTTTGCAGCTGTCCCTCTTTTTAAGTTTTCTTTCCTATTTTTTATTAAAACATTATCTCAATTCCTGAGATATTTTGTAAACATTTTTTTGTATAAATACTTCACAATTCGAAGTATTCAGTCTGAATAAAATTTCTCAAGACAACTATAGTATTATTTGTTGGTTATATTGAAGTTGGTGAGTCAATTAGTGAAAGCAGCAAACTAGAAAGAGATCAGAGACATCATAGCTAAGGATTCTCGTGGTGACAAGATAAGTCTCATTTCTTTCCTTGTTTTCAGTGTATTTCTTTAAAGTTTACATTCATTCATATTATGTTTTTCTAGTCTATAATGATCAACTAAGGAAAAATTAAACAGTATTAGTGATAATAAGCTCCCTGTTTCGAAACTTGTTGGCATTTTAATGTTTTCTACTTTGTTCGTGCTCTCTACTTGGCCACTGGCCTGTGGGTGATATGGAGTTGTAATCTTGTGCTGAATGTGGTAGTTTTGCAATGTTTCAGCTAATTTATTACCTACAAATTGTGGTCCTCCATTTGTGATTATGTCCCTTGGGAGACCATAGAGCACAAAGATTTGGAAAAGAAACTGTACTACAGAGTCCTCTGTAGCTTTTGAAAGTGCCTCTGCTTCGACCCACTTAGTGACATATTCGGTTGCAACTAGGATGTATGTTTTTTGGTTTGAGAGAGGACTAATAGGGCCAATAAAATCAAGTGCCCAGCGTTCAAATGGTTCAATCACTAGTTGAGGGTTCAAAGGCATTTCATCAGACTACCCAGGCCGTCCTACCCTTTGGAAGCTATCACAGGCCTGCACGAATTTTTTGGCATCCTTAAAGATGGTAGGCCAGTAATAGCCTGTTCGTAAAACCTTATGGGCGGTTCTATGGTTCCCAGTTAGATCCCCTTCTTCAATCCTCTTATCTGTAGCTTAAGGATTCGTAAGTTCCCTTTTGCTCAAATTCTATCCACTCCATCAAATCAAGCCTATACATAGCCTTAGAAGGTCACCTATCTTGCCCTTAGCAAATTTGCATCTCTGAGCCTTATTTCTTAGTTCTGCTTGCCTAGAGAGTTGACTCCATTGCCCAATATTCTGGTAGATCCTTCTGGTTTACTTTGAAATCAATTTATTCCCACCAATATTTTAAAATCAAACCCAAATACACAATCATATCTAGCCTAATATCTATTACTAAAACAAAGCTAAATCATACGGAGAGATCCATCTCTGGAGTTCAAGAAGGCTAGATCTTGAATTCCCAAAGCGGTTCTTGGTTACCCCTGGTGTTCTTAACTACAAAAATCCCTATCCCACAACCTGAGAATTATTAGGGTGATAACAGGCCTTGGGGGTATTATGATCCTTGGAGGAAACTCCCACAGCTAGAAGAGTTGACAGAGAAAATTGGATCGAGTACAAAGGTGTGGCAGGTGGGTTTTACCCTGCACCAATTGTTATGGTGCATATATGATGTGTATTATAGTTTATCTTATAATTTTGTTGAAGTAGCATACAAAAATTTACATAGTGATATGAGAACCACTCTCTAGAGTATACATCGATTTTGTACACATGGCTTTTCAGTTGCTTTTTAAGATATATCATTGGTGATGCTCACATGATTATATAATGAATCATTAAGTTGAACTATGAAATTATTCCTCACAACACACACACACATATTGATGAATTAATAATTTTTCTCATATAATTTTTTTAATCTATTTTGAAAAAAAAAAAATTATATATAATTATTTCTAAGAAGAACAAGAGAGAATTCCTTACCATATCTTCGTAAAACATATAATAGCAAGAAAATTAATCTATTTAAATTTCATTTCCAAACATATTTATGGAGTAAAATGAAGATTAAAAGGAGATATTCATGGATTTACCTATAACATCACCTCATAAGAATGTAAATGTACAATATTGATGATACATAGGTTAGGAGAAAATTAATCTATTGAAATTTCATTTCGAAACATATTCATGGAGTAAAATGAGGATTAAAAAGAGATATTTATGAATTTACTTATAACATCACCTCATAAAAGTGTAAATGTACAATATTGATAAAATTTGTTTATATATGATAAATAATAAACCTTTATCTCACATGTATCATATAATCTTATAAACAAACAATTGCACCGAGGGTGCAATCCTCAAAACTTTTAAACTGTCTAATGTATATGTACCTATTTAAAGTATTCGAGGCCCACATTACAAATGCCCAAAGTGAAATATTTGCGCATATGTTATATATGAGCCAATGGTTTAAATAACTATCGGGCGGTGAAACAAAACTTATAACAAAATATTAATAAAACTATATCATACGTCCGGACTTCAAAAAAAAAAAACCCGATTTCAATCACAAATTCGCGTTCCAAAATAGCCTGCTGATGTCACCCTAATTTGTGACGCGAAAACTTCATAGAATACGCCATATAAAAATTCGGGTCCGTTTTTTGGCTTTGCGTACGGAGGAAAACTGTGACACGAAAATAAAATTAATTCCGCCCTATAATGTTTCAGGTCCGGAATTCCACAATGCAGGCGGGCCAAAAAATAATGCGATCAAATCGCATGCTTCCACATGGATGGATGATTTGGTCTGTGGTCTGTGGGACCACGTTCTTCTGAATTAAAATCTCTTGTGTTTAATATTAAATTGCTCTGTTTCCAAAACAATACAGCGCTCTGTTTTTAAGTGTGCAGGGAATGTGATTTCAAAACCAAAATTGACTGTTCATCAGTTTTAGAAAGCGGTTGTTTGACAGAGCCATTCAAATAAATTTAGAAAGCAGCCAGAGGACAGGGTAGTTGAAATTAATATTTCAACATCCCTCATTCACTGAGAATACCCTCCTTGGTGCCTTCTTCGCCGGACTACGATGTGTTCATCAACAGTCGTGAACCCGATGTCTGTTTCTTCGCCAGGCATCTTCACAACAGTCTTGTTTCCAGAGGATTGCGAGTCTTTCTCAACAGCATAGAATTGCAGGCTATACAATCCATACCTTCACAAATCAAAGATGCAATTAAAGGAGCCTCTCTCATTATTACTATTTTCTCTCCAAATTATGCACAATCGCAAAGGTGCCTCCATTAACTACTCCTCGCGCTGCTCTGTAAGCCGACCATTTTTGCAAAGGCATATAACTGTCGTTTATTGCATATAAGTGTCGTTATACCGACGGCGGCCAGAGCATCGCTATTGCGACGGCTGCCTCCAAACGTCGCAATTGTGACACTTAGACATTGTGTCGCAAACAAAGCGTCGCTATTGCGACGGCTGCCTCCAAACGTCGCAATTGCGACACTTAGACATTGTGTCACAATTGCAACGTTTGGAGGAAGTCGTCGCAATAGTGACGCTTTGGGGCATATTGTCGCAATTGCGATGTCTTCCTCCAAACGTCGCAATTGCGACACTTTATCTAAGTGTCGGTATTGCGACACTTTTCTCTAGACGTCGGTATAGAGACGGTTTCGGGCAGGATTGAAAAAATTTGGGGAAATTTCCGACATTTGGTCAAAAGTGTTGGAACCAAGTGTCGGAATTTCCGCCAAATGTACTAGTGTCTGTTACAACTAGAATCACTTAGTTATAACTAGAGTCACTTTGCATGTTCCACCAACCAACCTCTTAACTCGAAATTCACTTAGATAACTTATTTTCCACTTTAGTTAACTATTTTCAAGTCCACATTGAGAATATATTATAGTTTAATGTCCATCTAAATTATGGGATAATAAAAATAGACATGCACCTAAAAATAGCCTGTGGGACCCACCCTAGTGTAGGTGCTTAATTTTCATAAGGATCATGGGTGCCAAAAAATTTCTTGTTGAATCTCAACACTCTGTTTGAATTCTGGTGATTCTTCTATGAGCTCTTGTATCAATTTTGAGTTTGTTGCTAGTAGGGGTTTTTTGAGGTACCATTGTTTCCTGCAACTAATCAATCTCTACCTCCATTTTCTCCACCATGGGCTACACCTCTAACTCAGGTTCAACCTATGTTTCAGCTCTTGGTTCTTTGTCCTTCTTAGGAGTGTTTGTCTTCGACTTAGGTTTCCTTCTTGGAGTGAGAAAATCTACCTCATAGCCACTTAAAAATAGAAAATTAGCCCAATCCTTGTTCAATTTCTTGAACTCTTCCATAACTAACCATTTGAGTAAACCATGATGAAAAATGGAAGAATCATTTCTCTAAGGTTTGGCTTGTACCTTATCAGCCATCTTGCCTAACTTCTGAATAGAAAGAATGGAAGATCAAGAAGTTTTTTACCTGTGAAATGAAGTAACAATCTGAAATGATATTGGTAGATCATGTGAAATATGCCTTCAAAAGTAAAATATTTTTGGATCACCATAAGCAGCTTTGAGTAGTTTTCCTTGAGGCAACTCATGTTTATGCCTGAGGTCATGTCAATTCCTATGTGTTCCTGCTTCATAAATTCATCACAGTATTGAAGCTTGAATTTTCTTGCTTTGAATCACTCTTCTCCAGACCTCAAAATTTCAGTTTCCTCTGCAATGGTCTCATAAGAAACAGTAAAATTTAAGATGCCCACCTTTGAATATGTTCCAATGAAGTTGATAGTGAAATCCTTGGACACCTATGCACGATATTTCTGCAGTTTTTGGAAAAACCTAAAACAACCTGCATTTGTGAAAGCTTGTGAAAAGCTAGGGTCTTCCAAAACCAGCTTCATGTTGATGGGCTCGTATCTAACTACAGATCCACCTTTGTTTGGATTTTTGTGCAAAGCCATTCCCTCTAATACAACGTTGACCAGCTTCAAACTTTAACACCTGCAAAACTATCTAAGACAACAAACACCTTGCTTGAAAGAGGTAACAACTAGCCTAAGATAGCAAGATAAGAAACATAAGTGAAGAATGTTGGAAAAAAGGATTAAATAGCTTACAAGGATGAAAGGAAAAGTGTTGTTGTTCGAAAAAGGTAAGGATAAATTAGGAAAGAAAGATGAGAGGGAAAACGAAATGATGTAAGGTGTGATGATTACAACGCATGCAATATGACAAATGATGACTCATAACCGTAATGTACCATGATGACAAAAGGAGTTCTAACAACTGAAATGATGACAGGATATTGATTACCCCACTGTTAGTAGAAAAACCAATTTCGCAACGATTTCAGTTAGTGGGAGGGTACATTTGCTACGGAACTATCAGGTAAGTCCATAGAGAAAAAAAGTTGTTTTACACATAAAACATTGCGGACTTAGGAAAAAGGTGCCAAGTGTCATAAAATAACTCTATTACCAAATGCAATCAAATTTTTTGAATTTTAATTTGACAATACCTTAATCACATGACCAATGACCATTTAGACCTTTTGAAACTATATACAAAACATGAAATTTAATTAATTTCATGACTTTATTTCACCCTAATAACTTAACCTAAAACAAAAAGACACACCTAGACCAACCTATTTGTTATTAAGGATAACAACACAGATGGACAGAGGGAGTGAAGCTTCAAGGCTTCATCTATGCAGATTGGGCTGGCAATCCATCAGATAGGAAGAGCACATCAGGGGGCGTCTTCAGCATAGGATCAACAATAGTTTCTTGGTTCATCAGGAAGTAGAGATCAATTGCACTTAGTTCAGTCGAGGCAGAGTACATGGCATCTAGTCAGATTTAATGTGAGGCCATCTGGATAAGGAATATACATGTTGGTTTGTTTTTTCATCAAATGGATCTGACAGTGATACATTTTGATAACCAAATTTGCATAAAACTCTCAGTTAATCCAGTATTCCATGACAGGTCCAAGCATATTGACATTTGGTAGCACCATCTTAGAGATTGTGTTCAGAGGCGCATTATGCTCTTGCAGTACATTCCCAAGGACGAGTAGGATGCAGACATGTTGACGAAGGCGCTGGAAAATATCAAATTAGAATACCACAGAGGTAGGATCGGGGTAGCTGATAATCCCTTTCTTTTTGAGAGGGAGTGTTGAAAATTAACAAGAAAATGTGTGTCTAATTTATTTTCCCTTAAATAAATTAGACAATAAACTTTAATTTTATCTCATAACAACTTGTATTAGTTAACTAAGTTAGAAAGAGTGAGTTAGCTCAATAATTTTGAGTTGAGGGTCAAAGGTGAGGCATGTAGAGTGATTCTATTATTTTGGGGGTCTAGTTGCAGTTAATGCACTAGTGTGGTGTGGGTGTAATCAGTTAACTCAAATAAATTGAGTTAAAATCAGTTTAACTAGTTCTAACTGAGTGATGAGATAGTGAGAGGTCAAGTGAATTAAATTAGATTTAATTTACAAGTAGTGATCTATCATATAACTGATGATTCACTATTATTAGATGAATGCATGTCAAATTGGATGAAGACCCAGTTGAGACAAAGGTTAAAGGGAAGATAACTATAAGTTGTATTATTAGCGAACTGCCCAGGTGCATTTATAAAGCCACAGGATGCCCATGATGGATTACGCAGTCAAGGAAGGTTGGAACTCCTATATAATAGCGATTTATTTTCCTAGGAATTGTGTGAGCAAGGCAAGCTGAAGGTGGGCACGAAATTGGCTATCTATTTGTCCAATTTTTCCTAAATTAGTGTGAGACGATTGGTAGAGTGCATTATTGTGAGCAAGAATGCATTATATTGTTTCATGATTCCTTGGATTATTATACAATAGATATATATAAGGGTTTTGAGCAGTTTCTTTCCCCAAGAAAATATTGTGTTGTGTGATTGATTTACTACTTTATCTTACTTGCATGTGATTCAGCTATCATGTTTTATATTCCACAAATATTGTATAAGGATTCAGTATCTTGTTTTATTACATTGCATGATCAAATTGAGTCCATTGATATAATTTCTACAAACAATGTCTTGTCCAGATTTATTGTTCCAATGGCTATATTCTAGCACCTCTGAGACCAAGTAAACCTCCTCGCACAGCTGTTGCGTGATCATCGTGTTAGAAAATTATATATTATGGAGCAATGCAACACATAAAATATGCGAAAATACAAGAACACAAAACACATAAAACCAGAGAAACACAGATATACGTGGTTCACCCAGTTTGGGCTACGTCCACCCCGAATAGCCAGTCCTTCCTTTCTATTATCCAGCAAAATGAAGAGACAAAACCTACAACAGATCCACTGTAATATCCTCTGTTCTCTCTCACAGTCTCCCCTATCTATTTCCCGCTCAGAGAATACACATGTAATACACAGCCGCAATATAATACCCTCATACAAAGAGAGGGGTTGCCTTCTAGGGAAAAAAACCCTAAACTAAACATAACTTCTACCGTCAGATCATCTGCCTAATGAACGGCCCAGATTGACTAGAAATTACTATACTTTTACAAGGAAATTTTACATATGTTTTTAGACCCCCGCCGGGGCACCGCTGGCCCCCGGACCCCCCAACCGGGGGGTCAGCCCCCCCGAACCCCGCGGGGGGGACAATTCCCCCCCACTGTAAGGGTGTACAGTTTTCCTAGGGTATACATCTAGCTAAAACAAGGATCTCTGAATCAAGATGAAATCAAGCTCCACACCCAACAATCTCCCACTTGGAGACTGATTGTAGCAACTCCACTGCTACTTCATTTGTTGGAAAATGACTCCTCTTTGGACCTGGATGTTTCTCATCTTCATCATCATCCTTGAAGACCAATTGAAACTGAGCACATTCTCATTTTCTCCCTGGTTACAACTTTTGTTAGCATATCTGTAGGATTCTGGCTAGTGTGTATCTTTTCTAGCTTCAACTCTCCATCTTCCAATATTGACCGTATGAAATGGTACTTGAGATGTATTTGTTTAGTCCTGGAATGAAATGCTGAGTTATTTGCAAGATGAATGGCACTTTGGCTATCACTGTATAACGTGCCCATATCATGCTTCTTCCCCAATTCACCCATAAAACTTTGTAACCAAATCATTTCTTTACTAGCCTCTGTAGCAGCAAAATACTCTGCTTCTATTGTTGAAAGTGCAACAACACTTTGGATTTTTTGAAACCCAACTGACAGTTGTTCCACCTACAGTAAATACATATCTTGTAGTGCTCCTCCTGTTATCTCTATCACCTTCCATATCTACATCAACATGTCCCTGTAGAGAAATTTTTGAACCACCAAAGCATAATGCTTGATTTGTGGTACCTCTCAAATATCTGAGAATCCATTTTACTGCCATCCAATGTTCTTTTCCTGGATTATTCATGTACCTGCTTACAACTCCCACTGCATGTGCAATATCAGGCCTTGTGCAGACCATTGCATACATTAAGTTTCCAACTGCTGATGCATATGGAACTTTAGACATATAATCCATGTCTTCTTGGGTCTTTGGGCACATCTCCTTACTAAGTTTGAAATGGCTAGCAAAAGGTGTACTAACTAGTTTTGCATTGTGCATATTAAATCTTTTCAACACCTTTTGTATGTACTCATTCTGAGATAGTGTTAATTTTCGATTTTTCCTATCTCTGGTTATTCTCATACCAAGGATCTGTTTTGCAGCTCCCAAATCCTTCATTGCAAATGAATTTTCCAATTTTTGTTTGAGCACATTTATTTCCTGCATGTTAGACCCTGCAACAAGCATGCCATCTACATACAATAACAATATAATATAGCTGCCATCATTTTGCCTTTTCAGATAAACACAATGATCAAAGTGACATCTAGTATAACCTTGTTCAGACATAAACTTGTCAAATTTTAGATACCACTGCCTTGGAGCCTGTTTTAAGCCATACAAGCTCTTCTTTAACTTGCACACCAATTTTTCTTTCCCTTTTACCTCATATCCTTCTGGTTGCTGCATGTATATCTCTTCCTCCAAATCTGCATGGAGAAATGTTGTCTTTACATCTAACTGTTCAAGATGTAAATCTTCCGCTACTACAAGACTTAAAATAGTTCTGATTGAATTCATCTTAACAACAGGAGAAAATATTTCATCAAAATCAATACCTTTCTTTTGTGCAAACCCCTTCACCACAAGTCTATCTTTGTACCTCTGTTTTCCTCCATCTTCTTCCTTCAGCCTGTAAACCCATTTATTCTGCAATGTAGTTTTACCTGCAGGCAACCTGACTAAGTCCCAAGTCTGGTTATGCATTAAAGAGTCCATCTCTTCTTCCATGGCTAGCTCCCACTTCTTCCTGCTTTCAACCTGCATTGTTTCTTCATAACATTCAGGTTCACCAGAATCAGTCAACAATAAATAATATAATGAAGGAGAGTATCGTTCAGGGGGTCTACTTATCCTGGTAGATCTTCTAACACCACTTTCAGGTGTTTGAGGTGCCTATTGCTATTGTGGTGGTTGCTGCTGCTGTGGTTGTTGATTATTATTATTTTCAGGCACCTTTACTTTTTCAGTTATCTCATCAAGAATTGTGTATTCCTTGCTTTCTTTTTCCTGTTTCTTTTCCTGCAACTGATTCTTATACAAGACCTTTTCATTGAATATTACATCTCTGCTCCTAATGATTTTTTTATTTTCATAATCATATAAGCGATAACCAAAATCATTAGCACCATATCCAATAAAGGTACATTTCTTTGATTTTGCCTCAAGCTTTGTTCTATTTTCTTTATTAATATGGACAAAGGCCTCACAACCAAAGGCTTTAAAAAAGAGTAGTTTACCTTTTTACCTATCCATGCTTCCTCTGGAATACCACCATCCAAGGAACTTGAAGGCCCTCTGTTTATTAGATAAACAGTAGTATCTACAGCATCTGCCCAAAATTGTAAAGGAAATCATGCATGCAATCTCATGCACCTTGCACGCTCCATGATTGTTTTGTTCATCCTTTTTGACACACCATTTTCTTGTGGTGTTCTTGGAACTGTCTTCTCTCTACGAATTCCATGCTCTGAACAGTACCTATCAAACTCTTTGCTACAATATTCACCTCCATTGTCTGATCTGAGACACTTCAACTTCTTTCCTGTCTCAATCTCAACCAAAGCTTTCCATTTCTTGAAAGTATCAAATACATCAGATTTATTCTAAATACAATAAATCCAAGTTTTTCTAGTTGCATAATCAATAAACGTAACATAATAGCGAGAGCCACCGAGAGATGATACCTGAGCAGGTCCCCATACATCTGTATGCACAAGCTCCAATTTTTCGCTCTTCTTTTCTTTCCCAACTCTGAGAAATCTGACTCTCTTTTGTTTTCCATAAATGAAATTTTCACAGAAATCCAAATCAACATTCTTCAAACCTGGCAACAAATTTATTGAGTGAATAATCTTCATTCCCTTCTCACTCATGTGTCCGAGCCTATGATGCCATAATGCTGCATCTGCTCCTTTGGAAGTTAAAGCATTAACAGAGTTAGAAATACCATTGCATAAATACAATGTACCAACCTTTTCGCCTTTTGCTATTACCGGGGCTCCTTTGGTGACCTTCCAAGTTTTATCTGTGAAAGTTGTCACACAACCTTCACTGCCTAACTGCCCTGTTGAAATCAGATTTTTCTTCAGATCTGGAACATGCCTTACCTCCTTTAGTAGCCATTGGTTTCCATTCTGTTTTTTTACAAGAACATTACCCATTCCAACAATTTTACAGGGTTTATCATCACCCAAACGAACTTGTCCAAAATCTCCTTGAACATAGTCATGAAAATATTTCTTATCAGGTGTGGCATGGAATGAAGCCCCTGAATCTACAACCCAAGAATCAGTAACATTTTCGAAAGAAAGAATCGAAGCATCTTGTAACACATCACCTGTCACATTTTCTTCATGATTTTTTTCTTGTTGTGTGTCTCCTTTTCCGTTCCGAGATCTACAGTCTTTCTTTAGGTGTCCTTTCTTTCCGCATTTCCAGCACACTATCCCCGATTTGGACTTGGATCTGCCTTTCCTTGATTTAATATGATATCCCAAGCTCTTTCCTCTTTCCATTCTCCTTCCCCTAGACTCTGCACTCAAAGCATTACCCGATGTCTCACCGGAGCTTTTCCGTCGCATTTCCTCGCTAAGGATAGCACCGACAACATCATCAAAATTTAAAGTACTAGATCCGGAGACAGAATTACTAATGGCCATAACCAAGCCATTCCAGCTTTCTGGTAATGAGCATAAGAATAACAGAGCTCTAACTTCATCATCAAAGTTTACCCCTACAGAACTTGGCCCGGTAGTGACGCCATTAAAATCATTTCGTAATTACTGCAATAAGATCCACCTTCCGACATCATCATATTAAATAATCGTTTCATAAGAAATACCTTGTTTGAGGCCGAGGGCTTTTTCATATAGTTTCCCCAATGCCGCATCAAACCCTCATTTGTTGTTTCCTTTGAAATAGAGAAGGCGACGACACTGCAAGCATCAAGCATGCGTGCAGTGCCTTTCTATCGAGAATGTTCCATTCTGCATACAGCCATGTTCCTGGCTTCACATTTTCACTTCAATGGCCAAGGCAGTACTTGTCTGTCTTTATGACCTAAACACATCTTGCCACTTCCTCTGAACAAACCACTACCCTGAAAATTTATCAGTAATACTTTCTTTCAGCTTTCTGACACAAATTGTAGAAAATATATATGAGCAATGCAACACATAAAATATGCGAAAATACAAGCACACTAAAAACACATAAAACCAAAGAGACACAGATATACGTGGTTCACCCAGTTTGGGCTACGTCCACCCCGAACAGCCAGTCCTTCCTTTCTATTATCCAGCAAAAATGAAGAGACAAAACCTACAGCAGATCCGCTGTAATATCCTCTGTTCTCTCTCACAGTCTCCCTATCTATTTCCCGCTCAAATAATACACATGTAATACACAGCCGCAATACAATACCCTCATACAAAGAGAGGGGTTGCCTTCTAGGGCAAAAAACCCTAAACTAAACATAACTTCTACCGTCAGATCATCCGCCTAATGAACGGCCTAGATTGACAAGTACTGGCAATTTTTACAAATAATTTTATATATATTTATCTTCGGGAGCGTGCCGAAACCCCATTGGGGGATGTTCCTTCGGTACCCCGGCGGGGGGGTACGGCCCCCCCGAACCCGCGGGGGGGACAAGTCCCCATTTGCGCAAGTGTCTGATTTTCCAAGGTATACATCGACGTTTACAAGGATAACGGTCAGGATTAATGGGGAGCTCACACCCAACACGTTGCACTTGTCTGCACATCTGCCATCCTTGTTGTGCAGACCCATACTTTCGTCCATCTAGTCATTTAGTGCATGCAGGGAGAGGGTTATTCCTATATGGTTTCAATTGAATTCCATTGATATACCCAAGAAGGTATTCTTCGCTTAATGTTTCCAAGCATACTACACCTCCCTCAATGATTTCCTTGACAATATATGGTCTGATCCAATGCATTTTGAACTTCCCTGGGTGGCATGCAAACTAGCTATCATATAAAAAAATTAGATCCTCTTCTTTAAAGACCTTTTGTCTAATGTGCTTGTCATGCCAAGCCTTTTTGCGCACCTTTTGCACTTTTTGATGGAAACCTGAAATCAACCGGTCTTCCTTCAGTGCGACTAACTGTGACAATTGTTCTTCCATAATATCATGTTCCGCCATATTAATTAACATTACAATGCGCAAAATTGGGACAATATACTCCATAGGCATAATAACTTCTTGCCCATACACCATTCTGAAAGGTGTCTTCCCTGTCAACTTCTTGCACGTGGTTCTGTATGCCCAAAGAACCGAAGGTATGCACACATCCCAATTGTTTTGATTATCATTAAAAATATTAGCGAGTGATGTCTCCAATATCTTATTGAAAGCTTCCACCACACCATTCGTCAATGGGTGATACAGAGTACTCTTCTGGTGATGAATTTCAAATTTTTCAGTCAGAGCTTGAATAGTTTCATTGACAAAGTGTGTACCCCGATCACTCATCAAAATATTAGGGAAGCCAAACCGAGTCAATATTTTCTCAAAAATGAAGTGTGTGGCTGTTTTTTCACTATAATCCTTCACAAGCTTAGCCTCAACCCATTCAGTCACATAATATGTTGTAGTGATTATGTAGCATGCACCCGTCTTCTTTCTTGGAGGGTCGATAGGTCCAACAAAATCAATGGCCCATTTGTCAAAATCTCATAAAGTAATTTGTAGGTGCAAGGGCATATCATCTCAGTGTGACAATATCCAAGTGCTTTGGCATACATCACAAGTGTGGCAATACTCATGTGCATCAATGTGCACTGTGGGTTACCATAAAGAAACTCATAAAATCTTCTGCGCAGTTGCTTTCCCTACATAGTGACCTCCTACAACCCCTCCATGAGCCTCAGCTAATATATCTCGTCTCTCAAATTCCAACACATACCTTCTTAGGACTTCATCCACATCCATTTTGTATAGTTGACCAACAATAAAAGTAAAGTGATTTGCACGCATAACCAACTCTTTCTTCCATTTCAACATATATTTCGTGGGCATAATTCTAGTGGTCAAAAAATGAATAATATCTGCAAAGTGGTCATCGACTATTTTGATGGAAAATAACTGTGTATCTGGTAAACCATATTCCAGGTTATTTTTCTCTTCTCCACTTTCAATGCATGACAGATGGTCAGGCCCAGCATTCAATCTCCCAAGTTTCACAATTACTTCAAATTCATATTCCTGAAATAACAACAACCATCTACAGATCTTCCCCCCCAACACAGGCTTAGTGACTAGGTATTTCAGAGCAGAATGGTCAGTAAACATATTAAAATGGCCTCCAAATATATAGTGGCGGAACTTCTCCAATGCATAGACCATAGCCAATCCGTCCCTCTCCATGGTCAAGTAATTATGCTCCATACTTGAAAATTTCCTACTTGCAAATGCAATAGGGTGGTCAATCTGCCCGGCTCCTCGTTGCACTAAGACAACTCCTAGCGCGATGCAGGAAGCATCTACATGTACATGGAATTCCCTTTTCTAGTTAGGAAAGACCAATATGGGTGCAATGACCATCTTCTCCTTAAGAAATTTGAAGCTTTTTTGGCAGTCTGCATCCCAGAAAAATGAGGCATCCTTTTTCAACAGCTTCTCCATGGGCGCAATGATCAGTGCGTAGCCTTGAATGAACTTCCGGTAATACCCTCTATGCCCCAAAATTGAGCGTAGTTGTTTCACATTTTCCGGAACTTCCAAGTTAACAGTAACAACGGTCTTTGCAGGATCAACCATCAATCCCTGCTGACAAATAATATGACCTAGCAAGATCCCGAATGGAACACAACATACACACTTTTTTAGATTGAGCAATATATGATACTTCTGGCAAGTATCCAACATTAGGTGTAGACTCGACACATGCTTCTTCAACAATCCAAATAGAGTCGAGTCATCAAAGTAGACTTTTGAGAACTTATGGATGTATTATTTAAACGCAGATACTACCACACGCGAGAAGATAGCTAGCGCATTCTTCAGAATGAAAGGCATGACTATGTACTGAAACGATCCCCATTGTGTCGAGAAGGTTGTCTTGCTTATATCCTCTAACGTGATTCTAATCTGGAGGTACCCTGAGAAACCATATATGAATGAATAGGCCTCCTGTCCTCCCACATTGTCCAAGATTTCATCGGAAAATGGGGTCGAGAATGGGTCATGTACGCAAGCATCATTCAATTTGCGCAAATCCACACAAATCCTTATTTATCCCTTTATTTTCTTGTCCTGCACCACTATAGGGCTCACCCAATCTGATTCTTCCACTGGTTCTATGATCCCTGCAACAACCATTTTTTCCAATTCCTCTTTAACTTTTTGCTTATATTTAGGATTCAGCCTATATGGGTGCTACTTTACAGGGCACGCATCTAGTTTCAAGATGATCTTCATCTACTATCCCATTCAGCTCGAAAAAATTTGTAGGTAACAGGTCCTAATATTCGGTCAATATCTCGACGACCTTTCCCACCATATCATCACCCCAATAATCCCCTATCTTTGCTAGTTTCAGTTGTTCCTCTGAGCCAATATTGACTTTATGAATCTTCAAAGGCTTACTTACATCTAGTGACTCAAACATAGGCCCATAAACTATGTGTTCTCCTTCAGATTCAGGGATCGTAATGTTCCTTCGGTCTTCCTCATTATCTTCAACTGAAAAATTATGACAATTAACGATGTCCTTCATCTGTGCATCCCATGATGGCACAGTGTGCTCTACCATCGGTTTTGTGGTGTCAAATATGACACCATTAATATCCTACAGTGCCTCATCAAAGCATTCAAACCCACTTTCAAACTAAAGGTCAGGATAAATATTTTTGTCAGTGTGGTCCATTCATTGGTTCCTCGTCGTAGCTCAGTTTCAAGGTACCAATCTGTAGGCACCTTCCCCAAAGTTTGGAAGAATATATGCACCCATTATAGCTTCATTTCTTCACCGCAAGCTTCATTCCATCTAGCTAAATGTTTGCGCGGATCGCCCTCTCTAAAATAGGTCTCTCCCATTCTGGTATTTGGATGTTCAAATTGCATATGCATCATGCAGGTGCATTCTTCCCAGTTAGCCAAGTTTCCCTTGTGTGTCTCCCACCAGCGTGCCGGAGTTGAGCGCATTGCTATATCAAGTGCATGGAACCTTCGTGCTTCTGGAACAACTTTTGCAAGTTATTCTAAAAATGGTTTAACATTAATCAGACCATCATAATAAGGCAATTCTTGTACATCTGAGGATATGCACCGAAGAGATTTTTTCACCCAATTGTAGCATAGCGCAGATACTTCAAGTAGTTGGTTCTCCCAGTTCTCTAGTTCTCTAGTTCCTCATATGAATTTGAGAAGCATGAGATATCCTTCTCCCATTTAAGTCTTCCATCGGCTTTCAAGTTGATCCAATCTTCATCTCGTGCGGTCAGCTTATAGATATGATCAACATCATAATTTTCACGCACCACCTCTGTATATCTTTCACCTTCTGTAGGATCTAGGGGAACCACAAACTTGGTTCCATTATTCTCAAATACCATGCTTCTGCGCTTAATATTAATGATGCCACCCATATCGATATCTTAGTATAAACCCAACAACATGGGATAGGTTCATTATCATCCATAATCTGTATAACTTCAAATTCTGCGAGTACCCTTACTCCTTCGATATCTACTCTACTTGTGACCATGCGCAGCTGGATAGTAGACCATTCCAACTTAGGTTCTCCCATTCGTTTTTAGGTTTGATTTCGTAAAACATTCGCATCAGATCCTAGATCTAGAACGACTTGATCCATCTCATATGCACCAATCTGAGCATTCAAGCACATATCCTGTCCAATTTTTCTTTTATTCTTATAAATCTTATTAACATACTTCTGCTCCATCCGAGGTTGTTCTTTCTTTGCATAGTTATCTATCAATGCTTGGAGGTTCTCGACTGCCTTCTTATTGTGCAAAAATTTAATACAAGCCTGTAGGAAGGGATTTATCTGATCGTCTACCTCGACCACGTCCATAGGTTTGCTTGATGTTGAGGTGCCCACTTTTGTGAAACCCTTATTTACTTCTATAAAGGTTTCCTTTTCTCTCTATAAGTTGAATCCTTCCGTCTTTTCAGTTGCTTTTCGGATCCAGAGATCAGCATCAGGATTTTTCCCTTTGTCTTCACCAGTGGATGCACCACTCCTAGTGACGATATTCACACTTGGTTCTTCTTCGCGTAGCTCATATATTACCATATGAATATTTTGAGTGGGATTTTTTGTTTTCTTTTCCTGCATTTTTTCAATTAAAACAGGGCAATCTTCAATAACATGATCAAATTGTCTACAGTACCTACAAGACTGATGTGTTGTGTTTGGACAGTCGCGCACATAATGGCCCACATATCCACAATTATATCAGATGAGCTTCCCCCTTCCTCAACCAATTCCTTCTCGTTTTCCTCGTCCTCAACTTTGGAATCCACCATGCCCAGATGGGCATGCTGGTGAGGTTGGTTCAGCGTGAATCCTATATAGGTCAACTCAGTCAATAATCAAATCAAAGTTGCGACAGTGTTGTTCGTCATGCCCCACCAATGAGAAAAACTTGAAGAATAGTTGCTTAAGCTCGGGGATATATTTACCAATCCTTGGGTAGAAGTCTGTCGTATGAATACCCATTTCTTGACAAATCTCGCACCATAGCGTAGGATTTCCACTTGGTCCTACCGCACCCTTCAACGAGCTTGGTCCTCCAACCTATAGATATTCATTGAATATAGGCCATTGATCCTTGTGATGCCTATAAAATTTGCAGTGTATACAACATACATCTGTGCATGTCTCCTTTTCCTTATCCTTGTGTAGACTCTATATTTCTAAGTGCATCGCTTCGAACTGGCTTTGGATATTCTAGGTCCTAACCTGCACAGCTGGTACCAACAAAGCTTCTAGCTTCATTGCGATCTCTACGGGTTCAGCCTGTGTTGCAATATTCTGTTGACTTAAGGGATGGTGCAGATGTGGTAGCAACATAGCAATGAACCACTCTTTGTGTTGGGTGTCATCAATAGTAAATCCTCCATATCTGATTTTGCGCTTCAACCATTGATCTACATCCCATACAGATTCGTTCAATTCTTGGCGAATCTCCTTCAACTCAATTACACATTGCGCAAATGATTTCGGCCTCTTGAATTGTTCCTTTAATGCAGCCTTCAGATTATCAATAGTTTCATTAGGGCTTTTCACCACATACCTTATTTACCAATACAATGTGCATTCTTGAAAAGTGGTGGCCAACTTTATTTCTTAACATCCTCATTACTAACCTATTGTGTTGTCCGTACAGCATCAGTAACAAACCAGAATTGGTTTGTGTCTTCGTTCCCAATACCACGGAAAGTAGGTAACTTCATGGAGGCTACCATATCAGTGTCTGGTGGTGGAGGTGGAGGTGGATTGGATGGCTTGTTAGAGTGAGATGAGTTTGGGAGTGGAGTGGATGGGATCTGAACTATGTCCAACGACCCAAGACTAGTCTGATCTTGTGATTCCTCTTTTGAGTGTGCATATTCACTCGAGCTATTGATTTCAGAATCTTTGCCACTTTTAGAATTACCTTTGTAAGGGATATAAACAAATCCCTATTCTAGATCTACTCTGTAAGTTCTTCCACTTCGCGTAGTTGGGCCTCTACAGGACATTCACTCAATATAACTACACAAAGTACCCTGTTCACACAATAGCATTTTAATCCACAGCTCTAGAGAGCGTAGGAACTTACCTCTAGGACCCCTGAAAAACCTTCTTTCAGGTTCAGAATACGATACAAATTGATCAATGGCGAATTCAGTCACAAATCCTCCCATAACACTATCGATTCAATGATCTTCTGCGCGGGTGATCTTATTGCTAGTTTACTCTAATCAGTGTACCAACTTTGGGGTCCACTGTGTGATTGTGTCATCCTTTATGCAAGTCTAGGACTCAACAAGCAGAGATAACCACTCATGCAACGCGTTTGCAAAGGAAGCAAAGAAAATTTTGTGGACCTTTATGTATATATGCCTTTGTGCCCAATCTTCGGCAGACAATTTAGAGCTTCGATTTTCTTGGATCGCAAATTCAAGTATCTTATTATTAAGCCAATATTGTATTTCATTTTTCATCAGATGCCACAACATCAAATCTCCCTCAAAATGATCTCGGTCTTGGCAACAGAGCCATTTTTTGGCTTCAGGGGTTGGTTCAGAGTTATCGCGCAACCAACAAAACCCTCCAACTATAGGCCCTTTCGGCAGTGATCTGCTTGTGCAAACCAAAGTATCACTTGAAGCAGTATGGAGGGTGCTAAAACCAAGTTTTCGTACCATGATCGAGCTTTTGATGTGGTAGATCTAATCAGAATAACTGCAGATAATATATAAAAAATTCACAATCACAATAATAGATCTAACCCTTTCACAAATTGACACATAATACTTCAATATATTTTTCACACAGTATATTTCATTCATATATATTCATTTAACATCGACTAATTCTCACGCATAGATGAAATTAACCAATTACAGAATCAAATATGCAATAACATAACAGATTCAATCGACGGAAAATAACGGATAATCAAGACGATAAATCACATAAAAATCTGAGTTCACCAAAAATGCCTTATTTATTAATATATATTTCAATACAATACAATCTATATTATGTGCACACAATAGCAGAGTCCGCACACAGCTCAGGACTTACGTCTCCGCGCACACAGCCAATAGGAGCCTTTCTACCGAGACAAAACCCAGACTATAGCAAAACTAATCAAGATAATTCATTCATATATTCTCTATCCCTTCATCACTTGACTGTGTTGGAAATATTTTCATTGATGGAAAAGGAGCACGAATGAGCATCACTAGAACTTTTATTAAGGCAAAGTGTTGTGTAACCAGCTCCAAAAATAGAAGAAAAGAGATATCAACGCCTTAGAAATGAGCCACTTCGAGGGGGCAACCTCCAATACATTACATAAATGAACAATTCTTGGATGAAACAAATTAAAAAACCTCCTTTATATATATAGGAGTCCATGGGACCATAATGTAATCCTAGTGGGCCCACAATGTAATCCTAGCTGACCTAACAATAATAATTTAAGGGCACAATAATAATAAAATGGGGGTTACAAGGGTACAATAATAAAAATAAGGGGGTTACACTAACAAAAATAAGGGACTATACTAGTAATATAGGGACTTAACATCCCCCTCTCCTTCAAACAAGTGTTGTCCTCAACACTTGATTATTTCTTGATGCTTCTGTATAAAATTCTCATTCTCCCATGTGAAATCTTTTACAGGAAAGTTCTTCCACTTGCTGAGATACTCTGAAATTGATCGTACTTGTCGAGTTCTTGTTTCTATGACTGCTTCATAACTTCTTTTGATGTGATGTTGATCTTCTTGTTGTTTCATTATATTCTGCACCAAAGCTGGGTTATCCTTTGAGAGTTGGAGAACTTGTTGTTGATGCTCGATGTGATCTTCCACTAATTTATCATCCATATTTGCTATTATTTGATCCTTAAAACCATCCAACTTAGCCTCCATTTCTGCTTTTAAACCATCTATTTCATCTTCAATTGCTCTTCGTAAGATTGAAACTTGTTGCACTTGGTATCGTAATTTTGATATCTCATATTGCAACTCTTCCTCTTCATGCGTCATAGTATAGCTTTTTCTTGCTTTTAAGGAGCTCGATATTGAAATCGGATTATCTCTGTGATTGCAGCCCTTAAATATTTGAAATTAAGCACTAAAGTAGCCCTCTAAATTCTCTTTTGAATGCCACAGGTCTGACCTGATTTGGATTCTCCAAGACAAAGTTGTGTCCAATCTCCCACAATGACCTAATTCTGGACTGGTTCAGTAGAGCAAACTTGTAGGACTTGCCACATGTCACTGTTTCGTCCTTTGTCTCTGAAATTGATAGCCAAGAAACTACAGTTTGTGTACTTGCGACCAATTTTTACGGCACTCCAATCCAATTCCCAAAGAGAGAGTTATTGAAATTTTCCCACGATCACCTGTTTGAGATGAAATTCAGGAGCCTGAAACAGCACTACCTTCCACAGATCATATCTCCAAAAATATTGCGAACCAAGTTCTAAAATTTTTTGAAAAAATTCCTCAAGCTTTTAGCTTCGCACCATATGAATTTCAGCTTATGAACCTTCGTAGAAAAAAATTTATAGCGCAAATTCCACGATGACCTGTTTAGGAGCCTGAAAAAAGACCTAACTTCCACAGATCATATCTCAAAACATATTGCGAACCAAGCTATGAAATTTTTAGACAATCTTCCTCAGGATTTCAGCTTCACACCCTAAACATTTCAGCTTCTGAAACTTCGTAGCAAAAAAGTTATAGCGAAAATGCCACGATGACCTGTTTGGAGCAGCGAAACCCTAGAATCCCAAAGCTCTGATACCAAATGTTGTGTAACCAGCTCCAAAAATAGAAGAAAAGAGATATCAACGCCTTAGAAATGAGCCACTTCGAGGGGGCAACCTCCAATACATTACATAAATGAACAATTCTTGGATGATCTAATTTAAAAAACCTCCTTTCTATATATAGGAGTCCATGGGGCCATAATGTAATCCTAGTGTGCCACAATGTAATCCTAGCCGACCTAACAATAATAATTTAAGGGAACAATAATAATAAAATGGGGGTTACAAGGGTACAATAATAAAAATAAGGGGGTTACACTAACAACAATAAGGGACTATACTAGTAATATAGGGACTTAACACAAAGGCGCAAAGAAGCAACAGCAAAGGCAAAGGAGCAGAGAGAAGCAAAGGCAACAAAGGCAGCAGAGAAGCAGCAGAGGCAGCAGAGGCATTAAAGGCAGCAGAGGCATCAGAGGCAGCAAAGGCATCAGAGAAGCAACAAAGGCAGTATAGGCAGTAGAGGCAGCAAAGGAGCAGAGAGGAGCAGAGAAGCAGCAAAGGCAGCAAAAGCCGTAAAGGCAGCAAAGGCCGCAAAGGCAGCAGAGAGGCAGCAAAGGAAAAAAAGTCTGCAAAGGCAGCAGAGAGGAAGCAAAGGCAGCAGAGAAGCAGCAAAGGCATGTAGGAAGCGTAATAAACCCAAAGTGGAGTGAATAAAGAATACATAACAAGCTCAGGAAATATTCGCTTTGAAGAAATCCAAACAAGCTCAGGAGGAGTATCATGGAGGAACTGGTGTTACAAAGCGTTGATAGTATAAAGAACAAAAGTCGAATAAAAAGAGAATTCTTAGAAGAATTCCAAGGGAGGCGATTGGACGGTCAGGATTGAATAGTAGAATCAAAGTATTAAGAATTAATGCCAAAGATCAGAGCGGGCGGAAGAGATGAATAAGAGCTGTGTGAAGGATGAGTGGGCGGTCAATATTAGATCGTAGAATTGAAGATTTAATATTAACGGCAGAGATGTGGACTTGTGTCAGGCGGAGAATGAAAGTGCACTTCGCAAACCGGGAATTACAGTGTTTATGTGTTAAGAATCGAAGACCAATCGGATGTGCAAGCAGCAGCGAGGACCATAGATCTTGTGTGGATCAACAATGAAAATCACATCAGCGGAGATTGAAAGCGCAAATCACAAAGTCTAGCGCTTAAGTATTAAGGTCGTCGCAAGGTAAGTTAAGTTGGTTATGATAAAAAATGGAGGAGCCATGTGTCAGCACTGCGCACGAGTGCACATTGCAGATCTTAGAGATTATGGTTTAGGGTTCGCACAGTAAGTTATGTTGTATGCGATGCGAAGTGAAGAAGGGCACGTGGAACCTCTGCGCAATATCGCAAATCACAAGATATATGGTTTAGCGTTATCAATAAGAGTTAAAAGGTGTGGGAAAGCGAAGTGCGATGTACTATGATTGATCAAGTATTGTGGGACCCGATAACCCCTATTCTGCATCTGTTATGTGTGTCCGGTTATAAAGTATACGATGTTTGATTGCTAATCATATGTATGTTAATATGCAATGTTTGATTGCTAAAATGTATGTATGTTGATAAGACTCGAAAATTCTAATCCACGTGTTAAAAGGGAGATTATGTGGGCCATACCTCACAGGTCACAAGGGAAAGACCTAAACACATGTAAAAGGATCTGACCCCATGCAAAACAGTGCAACGGCATGGTTCGAGTGGGGAAAAATGGACAGTTATGCAGCACAGTTGAAATATAACTACAGAAACATAAAAGACAAAAGGACAACAAGCATAAGAGGACAAACGCACAACAAAGCTAAGAAGCTGAAAGGGATGAATTGGAATATTCTTGTAACTGTAATTGTATTAATTACTTTATATTGTTTGTGATGCAAAGGCAAGTCTCTGTAGGTAAATCAAAACTCCAATTTGATACTGTAATGATTGTATATATTGTTGTAACATTCGTAATATGCTGAGTGAGGAAATGAGTGCGTGAAAGGCAGGATTCATCATGTTCACTTCATATTCCCTATAGAATGAAAACAGTCAAAAATTTATCCGTATAAAATAGGTAATATCAGTATGTAGAAAGTGATGAAAAATAGAGGAAGAAAGAGAGAGGATGCAACAAATTTGAAGAGTGCAGAAGAGGTTAAAAAGCTGCAGAATTGAAAAGAGCAGAAGAATGTAAGAGAGCTACAAAATGTTAGAGAGAGGAAGAATGAGAGAGAGAATACTGCAATGCTATGAAGATCCAAAGCTGATATGAAAAATATTTGAAGGCTGGAAGGTCAGCAGTGAAGAAGGAGGAAAACAGAGCCGATATCCAAGTAAATCATCATATGATTTTATTGGAGAGTGAGGAAGTTGGTGCTTCCATATCAAGTTGTAGGTTGATATATGTCCAGTTGTAGCTGGTTGAAGTAGGACCCTCCTATGGGTTGTAGCCTATAGAATATACATGGGAGTTAGTGCTTCCATTTCAAGTTGTAGCTTGATATATTTCCAGTAGGAGCTGGTAGAGGTAGGAGCCTCCTATGGGTTGTAGCCTGTAGAAAACAAATGGGAGTTGGAGCTTCCTTGCAAGTTGTAGCTAGCATAATTTGAGGTAGTAGCCTCCTGTAGGTTGGAGCCTACAGAAAATCAGCGGTGAGAGGGAGTTGGAGCTTGCCTTTGCATCACAACAATAATAAGATGTGGTTTTTTCCCTTATGGGTTTCCACTTATATTTGTTGTCCATGTGCATGATGATTATGTGTTGATATTATGTATTTAATCTACTTAATACTTTCTTCTCACATATTAATATTGTTGTTTCATTATATAATAAGTTGGTCATGAAATGAAGGTATAAATAAGTTTAAAGGAAAGTTTTAAAATTCCATGAATGTATTAAACTGATTCACCCCCCCCCCCCCCCAGTTTAACTAAGGGTTCAAAAATTGGTATCAAAGCTAGTTCATTTTGTGTCAGTTTAACAACTGGAAGGAGATCTTACCCAAAATGCTAGCTAGAAGGATTTTCAACAAGTAAAGCCCCATATTTTACTAGCACAAACTATGCCTTATAGAAAATAAGAATGAGGACATACATAATGTCTCTAGGAATAGAAGTTTGGGCTGCTATAGAAGAAGGATATGCTCCAAAGGATACTAACACAGAGAAAGAAGCAAAGAAAAACTTCATAGCTAATGCAAAAGCCATGAATGCACTCTTGAGTGGTCTTTGTGAAACATAATTTATCAAAGTAATGCATAGTCATACTGCCAAAGACATATGGGATACTTTAGAAAATATTCATGAGGGAGATAAAAAGGTGAAGATGGCCAAACTGCAAGACTATAGAGCTCAATTTGAAAATGTAAAAATCAATGAAGATGAAGTTGTAGCTAGTTTCTTCTTAAAGGTTGTAGAAGTTGTGAATAACATGAAATATCTAGGAGAAACCATTAAGGAATGTGTAATTGTACAAAATATATTGAGATCTTTACCATCAGGTTTAACCCTAAGGTTTCTGCCACAGAAGAAACAACAAACTAGGAAACACTCACCATGAACCAATTGCTTGGAAACTTGATGGCCTATGAGATGAGACTTCCAAAAAGGAATTCAAATGTGAGGGAGGCATCCTTTAAGGCAGATAAGCGCAAAGAAGAAAAGGAAGATACATGCTCCTGCTCTGATAAAGAAGAGGCCAAATTTGGCAAAATATTGGATAGAGGCACATGCAAGTATAACTGTGGAAGAGTGGGGCACTATGCATCTAAATGTTCTCATAAGAAAACATAGAACTGGCCACAACAAACAAAGAAAACAAAAATAAATAACTTGCAGAAAGGGAAGAGAATAAATAGAAAATATTTTTATGCTCAGCAAGATAGTAGTGCATCTGAAAGCTCAGATGAAACCTCAAATGAATAAGGAACCTCTTAATTTGTGTTGATGGCCAAGGAAGAGCCTGAAGGATTCCTTCTGGAAGATGAGGAAGAAGGTGAGGTAGATCTCGAGGGGGAGCTAGTGAGTGCCCTAGAGGAAATAGAAAAACTTAAACTCAAGTGCAGAAAACAGAAAGACATTCTCCTAAAATATGTAAAGGAAGAACCATATTCAAAAAACCTCATTCAGTTGAAAGTAGAACTTGAAGAAGCTAAGAAGGTGGAAGACATTCTGCTAAAGAAAATTAAAGATAAAAATCAGGAGTAAGAGAAATTGGAAGAAGAAGTAGTATGCCTGAGAAATAAATTAGAAAATGCCCAAAGGGAATTATCTATGAACACTCCACGAATGAAAAGCTCTGAACAGTTGGAAAAAAATACTAAATGCTCAAATATCTCCTCTCATAAAGGCTTGGATAGGCTATGAAGGAGAAACCAGTAAGTCCAAGGTAGAAGATAACAAGAATATCATTTTTGTAAAAATTTTAAAGGATAATGAAGCAACTCAAAAGATTCCTACAGAAGTAGAAGCAAGCAAGAACATGATTTGCAATGAAGTAAACATAAACAAGCAGCAACCTCAAATGACAAAGAACGAAATGAAGAAACAGTGAGCTGAAAAAGGCTCATACACTCCTGAATATGAATTGAATAAATTCGGAAGCTGTCAAAGGAGGTTATTTCCTCCTACAAGAAGTATCACTTTTTTTCCTACCACAAACCTGGACATATTGCGGCATACTGTAAAACAAAGAAAATCTAGTCCAACCAACTAAAGATGTAGCCAATGAAAGTACTACCTCAAGCAAACAAATGGAGAAGACAATCTACCACCATGTGCACAAATCATTTCCATGGCTACTATTTTTCATGCAATTAATTTGGACATAAATCTGTTGAATTTAAATTGTGTTTAAAAAGGGGAATAAAATGCCATACATCAGCTCAATCTTACTTAGGTAAAATAAGATGTTATTCATGCCACAAGCTTGGTCACAAAGCAAAAGACTGCAAGATGTTATATACATTAAAGAACTCTAGATAGATAATGGAATCCAATCAAATTAGACAAAACTGTGAATCAAAAATAAGTGCAGACATTATGAAGAACCCCAATAAAGTATGGAAGGAAAAGAGAAAGGGGGAGCCTGTTACCTCAAGAACATAATGAACCCATCATAGTCTCAGGGGGAGCTCCTCTAGGAAGCGACACAAATATCTTGCTAGTAATAGATAAGAAGCAACATCCCAGGGGGAGAGCAGTTCATAAATAATCCCCATAAAAAGTAGTCTAAGAAGAGCTCCTTGGAATAAGAACATCTAAAATTTCAAGAAGGGAAAGGACAATTCCTCTGGCAGAGAACTATAGAGGAGGAAGGATACCTGAAGCATTCAATAACCAACATGTTGATGGAAGGAGAGATGGCAACAAGCATCTATGTTGGTAGAGGAAACATCAGCCATGAGCATGTAAGCTAAGAACACAACATCACACTAAGTGATGAATGGTTAAAATCACAAAAATTATGTTTCACGCTCTAGAACTGGAAATATCCATAGAGGATGATCACACTGTGCATCACACTACAAAAGTTAACAATGAAACAAAATTAAGAAGGATGAGTAAGAGAAATGTTTAAAATCATTATATCATTATATCACTCATCTATAGAAGATCCCCTTGGAGGAAAGAAGTTAAATGAGTGATAAAACTATGAGTGGTCTGCCCTTGTAGATTCCAAGTAAAGAAAGTGAAGATGTCTTCCCAAATATCATTATGTTAGAACAGTTGAATGTATACAGAGCAGCAATGATTCTAGAGCAGTCCTAGAAAGGAATATGCAGTGATATTATTTTAAAACAGAATGACAGAATAAGAAAAAGGTTAATGATGCCAATATCAAATTTGGTATATTGATTATTGTTGTAGAGAGCTCAATAGTAGAAACTATGAAGGTTGTCTTAACTATGGTTGCATGTGCGAGCTGAAGTGAAATTACTGCATGATTTATCAAATTAGTATCAATTGGTATTTGGAACAAGCATCCTGCCTATTAGTAGAAAACCAAGTTTTATCAGTGGATTAGTGGTATGGTACAGGTCCTCAGGATCGGATTATTATGGAAGAAGTACAACAAGGAAGTATTCCCTGCGTTATCTGCATTATTAAAGCATGAAAAGGTCAATAAAAATGCTAAAGGATCATTATCTTGTTTACACTTGAAGTATTATATTGAGCATTGAAGCAGTATCTATTTCTAGATATACTGCATGCCTTCCTCAAGTCAGTACAGATATATCTTCAAGGCCTCTTTCTTAAGATCATTCATAAAACTATGTGAAGTCTGTTTGCTGAGATTTCAATTAAACAACGTGAAGATGTTTTGTTGAAGATCATCATGATAGAAAAATTAAAGTATCTGAAGTATGAAGGACTAGTTGTGTTAATCTTACCATTTGAAGCTCAAGAGCCTTTTATTGATTCATCTAAAGCCAACTTCAGCAGAAAGGAATTTCTAGTATCTCACCATTGCAGAAAGGTTGATCATTGACATACATACCCCCTTATGTCATAAATAAAATTGCATAGTTGATAAGTGATATTGACCAATGCATTGAATGTATCTAGCCTCAAGGGTTTGTATTGAAGGTACTTTGTACAGTTTTAAAGTAATTTGGTCTCTTAGATTGAAAGATATTGTTTAATCGTACAATAAGTTGTAAGTTCTAGTTTGATTCATTGTTCACATCAGTATCAAGGGCCTTCCAGCTGTTAAAGTGTAATATCCCTATCAACAGTCTAGCATATATCACCACCAACAGGCAGTAAAGGTGAACCACAGCTACAAAAGATACATTAGCATCATCATATTTGAACATATGTGTACTGCAGATGTGTATTGCAGAAGAAGACATATTCCATCTTCAACCTTTCTCAACAGATATGTATCTCAGATGAAGATCATAATATAGAATGAAGTATATTTGGAGCAGAATTTATTTTTCATATGGAGCATTCTCAGTATTTTAGTATTATTCCAATGATGCATCTTTGATTATAAAAGTTAGGTACACCAGTCTGGAGCAGCAAGGTATAAATTCAGAAGAAGAAGAAGGCCTGTACACAACTCAGAGAGAGGTAATGCAAAGACAGAAACTACACTGGGAAATGTGCAACCCTCTACCATTGATGTCAAAGGGGGAGGAAAAGCAAGTAGAAGAAGAAAGGCTCTTCTGAAAAGCAAGCAAAAGAAGAAAGACACTTCTTAGAATGAAAGGGGGAGGAAGTAATGGAGTATTTGTGGATGTGTTTCCATCAATGCCAAAGGGGGATATTGTTGGAAATATTTTCATTGAAGGAAAAGGAGAACAAAGGAGCAGCACTAGAACTTTCGTTTAGGAAAAGGAGCAAAGAAGCAACAGCAAAGGCAAAGGAGAAGAGAGGAGTAGAGGCAGAAAAGGCAACAGAGGCAGTAAAGGCAGCAAAGGAAGCAGAGGCAGCAGAGAAGCAGCAAAGGAAGCAGAGGCAATAGAGGCAAAAAAAGAAAAGAGAGGAGCAAAGAAGCAGCAAAGGCCGCAAACGTAGCAGAGAGGAAGTAAAGGCAGTAAAGGCAGCAGAGGCAATAAAGGCAGCAGAGACGCAGCAAAGGTAGTAGAGAATCAGCAAAGGCGTGCAACAAGCGTAATGAAACCAAAGTGTTGAAGAACTCCGAACAAGCTCAAGAGGAGGAGCATGGAGGAACCAGCATTACAGAGCGTCAATAGTATAAAGAACAGAAATCGAATTAAAAGATAAATCTTAGAATAATTCCAAGGGAGGTGATCGGACGGTCAGGATTGAATCATAGAATCAAATTATTAATAATTAATGGCAGATATTAGAGTGGGCAGAAGAGATGAAGAAGAGCCGCGTGAAGGATGAGCAGATGTCTAGGATTAGATCGCAGAATTGAAGATTTAATATTAATGGCAGAGATGTGGATGCATGTCGGGCAGAGAATGAAAGCACACATTGAAAAGTGGGAATTACGGTGCTTATATTTTAAGAATCGAAGACCAATCGGATGTGCAAGAAGCAGCGAGGACCGTAGATCTGGTGCAGATCAATGGTGACAATCACATCGGCGGAGATCGAAAGTGAAAATCGCAAAGTCTAGCGCTTAAGTATTAAGGTCATCGCAAGGTAAGTTAAGTTGGTTTCGATGCGAAATGAAGGAGCCACATGTCAGCACTGTGCACGAGTGCACATCACAGATCTTAGAGATTATGGTTTGAGGCTCTTACGGTAAGTTATGTTGTATGCGATGCGAAGTGAAGAAGGGCACGTGGCAGCTCCGCGCAATATCGCTGATCGCAAGATATATGGTTTAGCATTATCAATAAGAGTTAAAAGGTGTGGGCAAGCGAAGTGTGATGTCCTATAATTGGTCAAGTACTGCGAGACCTGATAACCCCTGTTTCGAGTCCATTATGTGCATCCGGTTATCAAGTATATGTTGTTTGATTGCTAATCGTATGTATGTTAATATGCATTGTTTGATTGCTAAAACGTATTTATGTTGATAAAACTTGAAAATTATAATCTGCATGTTAAAATCGATATTATGTGGGCCATACCCCATAGGTCGTAAGGGAAAGACCTGACCACATGTAAAGGATCTGACCCTGTGCAGAACAGTGCAATAGCATGGGTCGAGTCAGGTAAAAAGGGCAGTTATGCAGAACAATTGTAATATAACTACAAAAACATAAAAGACAAAAGGACAGCAAGCAGAATAGGACAAACGTACAGAAAAACTAAGAAGCTGAAAGGACTAAATTCGAATATTATTGTAACTGTAAATGTATTAATTATTTATATTTTTTTTGATGCAAAGGCAAGTCTCCGTAGGCAAAGCAAAACTCCAATTTGATACTGTAATGATTGTATATATTGTTGTAACATTCGAAATATGCTGAGTGAGGAAATGAGTGGGTGAAAGTCAAGAGTCATCCTGTTCACTTCATATTCCCTATAGAATGCAAACATTCAAAACGTTATCTGTATAAAATAGGTAATATCAGTATGCAGAAAGTGATGAAAAATAGAGGAAGAAAGAGAGAGGATGCAACATATTTGAAGAGTGCAGAAGAGGTTAAAAAGTTGCAGAATTGAAAAGAGCAGAAGAATGTAAGAGAGCTACAGAATGTTAGAGAGAGGAAGAATGAGAGAGAGAAGATAGATATGTTTTGAAGATCCAGAGCTGATCTGAAACATATTTGAAGGCTGGAAGGGCAGCAGTGAAGAATGAGGAAAATAGAGATGATATCCAGGTAAATCAACATATGATTTTATTGGAGAGTGAGGAAGTTGGTGCTTCCATATCAAGTTGTATATTGATATATGTCCAGTTGTAGCTAGTTAAGGTAGGATCCTCCTGTGGGTTGTAGCCTACAAAAAATACATGGGATTTGGTGCTTCCATTTCAAGTTGTAGCTTGATAGATGTCCAGTAGGAGCTGGTTGAGGTAGGAGCCTCTTGTGGTTGTAGCCTGTAGAAAACAGATGGGAGTTGGATTTTCCTTACAAGTTGTAGCTTGAAGAATTTGAGGTAGTAGCCTCCTGTAGGTTGGAGCCTCTAGAAAATTAGTGGTGAGAGGGAGTTGGAGCTTGCCTTTGCATCACAACAATATTAAGATGTGTTTTTTTCCTGTAATGTCCCGAAATGGAAATCAGCAGAATTTTTCTCCATTGAAGTGTTCCTTTGTCGGAAATATTAACAAGGCTATGTCAGAGATGGACTGAGAGGGCTTTTACCAGTTATTTCACCTCTAAAGAGAGGATGAGAACCAGAGGCTTCCTGGCCCTTACTCAGACTCTGCCTATAGCTATGAAAATATTTCTTCCTTCAGGAAGATATTTCTCAAAAGAGATGAGCTACAACAATACACAAGCATGAGCTGGAAATAGTAGTGAGTGCAGAAACTTCAGAAAATGCAATAAACCCTCATATTCTTCTCATTAATAATATGATAGAAGAAATGTGTACAAGATCTTGAGGAAATGATCACTCAATCTAAAGCAACTCCTTCTCTAAAGACACAAGTACAATGAACATGAAATACACTGCTACATATATTATGCCCAACTATGACTGCGCAGTCACTGAAGGAAGATTGTTGCAAAATAATGATACAATGAAGATATGGCAATAATAAGCTCAAATAAAGAATGGGGAGCTGGATCTCAACCCCTGGAAACTATAATAAACAATCCTTAAAGGGATTTGCTACAATACATACAAAATGGCATTTTCTGCAGAAATGTCGGAGTAGCTGGAGTAGCTGCTACTCTAAAATGAGAACCTGAAGGAGATGGTTGAATAATGCTGCATAAAATGTATAGACCTCCTCCAATGGAAATCTAGAGTGAAAGGTTGATCCTTTCACCAAAGATCTCAATCTCCAAAATTCTGGTGCAACCTCTCACTACAATTGCACTCAAAAACTGCGTAGTCAAGGAGAGGAACTGCATTGTAGATGATGGGAAGATTTTGGCCTCCTGCCAAGATATGAGAAATGGAGCCGATATCTCCCCTACTGATCTCCCGAATGCATGATAGCTTCTTCCTCTGAAATCTGAGCTCCGGAATGATGATATGAGAACCTCCACTGCAACCCCAGCAACACAATAGCTCTTGCTGCAAGAATCACTTCACTGAAAGGAATAGCTTTGGCCTTCAGCCAAGCTGTGGAGAAGATGAAGATCAAACCTTCAAGAGCTTCTCAAGAAGGGAGGGAATTCTTGAACAAAAAATCTCTTGTGCTGAGCAGCACAGCTATCACAGTGTGCAACTGTGGAAAGCAATTCGAAATATCCAAGCTAGCTCAAAATGGTTGCTTTCCCCTCATTTTATGCCAATGAAGTCTCCTTAGCCATGTACCCCACACATTAGGGTTTTCTCCTCCTCATGCAATTTCGTAGGGTTCCCTAACAAGCTACACCTCCAACTATTGCACAGTTTGACTTGGTCAACTTGACCTAGCCCTCTTTGCAATTAACCCTTTTCACACATGGAGTGTACAAAAAAGCTCCAATAATGCTCCTCTTTCATAATGTGAGAGATTTTATTAATGTTTTTCATAATCATGGGCCTCCTTGCCCATTTATTTAGCTACAACAATATAAAATCAAAATTCTAATGTTCCATTTAGCCATGTGCTAAAATGGGACATTATAGTCCTCCCCTACCAATTGTTTCTTGTCCTCAAGCAACTGCAAGGATAGAACTAGAAGAACCTCCACTCAAGGCATGGAGTCTGAAATATGTTGAGAAATATCTTCCTCATGTGGATCCTCCATCCCCCAAGCAATGATCCATAAAAAGTGAGTTACCTCCCAACATGGCAACTCCTGACAATCATCTTCCACCTTTGGCTCCTGCAATATAGGTGGGTTGAAAATCTGATCTTGGTAGACAAGGTAGCCTACCCCACGCTATCCTCCTCTCCACTTAGGATAAGTGTAGAGTATATGTTGATCCTGGGCTACAATAAATTTTCCTTCCAGTGGCAAGTTGAAGACTAGACCTCCAAAGATCTCTTTTCTAGCGTTATGAAACATGATGTCCAAAATCATCTCATATGTGATGAGTTGGTAGTCATCACCATATGGCATCCATTCAATCATATGGCTCACCTCAAATGGAAACAAATGTTCTGCTGTAGTGGCCACATGTCCTCTCATGTTCCCATTAGAACATGCAATGCAAATAATGTGGGATATTTCTCCCCCAAGGGACACATCCAACCAATGTGCCATTCCCCCCATCATGCTCTCAACAACCACAAATACATCAGCATTATAATGACCCATAATGAAAACCATGCTTGTTGTCATATGTAGCAAGGGAGAAAGACAATGGTCCCTCAACTGTGACCAATGCAGTTTGACCCTCAACTGCATAAGAGTATGCCAAAAGGTGTGGCCTCTCAACCACTTGCTTGTTGTCCGACTCTCCTCAAATGTATGGAGGAAGTGAATGATATATGGTGCAAGATGAGTAGGTCCTCCAAAATACATTTCGTCCCCAATTCCTCCTAGGGAGTGGTCACCAAAATTTCTCATGGCCTCAAGTAGACCATGGAGTCCAAAAAGAAGAGTGCCCCTCCTTGGAGCAACATCTTGTACATATATGGTTAAGGGATGAATATATAAATCATCATGCAAATAAACAATTCCCTTACCATAATTCCTACTCATGCAAATGGAGTGGCTCAAAATTGAGTCTCCCCTAATCCACAAAGAGAAAAGAGGTGGTTGTGCTGACTCCTCCATCTGCACATGATCTGTGCATCTCCTCATATGTTGATTTGTCAATATCATGCAAGAAAAATGATCCTGGGAATATTCCACCAATAATTTGGAGTTCCCCCATGGATCCATCCTCCATAGTGACAGCGCTGATGATCCCTCGTGAAGAGCATATGTCATATGGTCATCTCCTCCTTTGACATTTCTCATGCCAAAGATGCAAATTGGGAGGCTGCTATCCTTCCCCTGTTGCTTCTGCCACAACGCAGAATCTGAAATGAGAGTGGGTGGAAATGATATTGAAGGAATGGCCCCCTCCTCCTTGAGTCTACCCAAGACTCTCAGCACTGTGTAGCTGTCTCCCAAGGTCTCCACTCCTCTGAAAACAATGAGTGGTGCCCCAACATGTGAAGAATCTCCCATCAGCTGGTGATCTAGTGGTCTCCCTGGAAGAATGTCTCCATGCAGTGAGACATCATCCTCAAGGGGTGACTGCATATATGGATGAACAAGTATGTCCATGTTTTCACTGTGCAATCCAATCAGCCTCTTAGGTGCATCATCCTCCAACAATGAGTAGGGATGTGTACTCCTCATCTCAAGATTTTGTATCTTCTCCCTACTTCCTTCTTGTGTCTCAATGGTGACACACTTCCTCAACAATGGCACATGTGTGCCTTGATCTCCATGCATGAGATCCTGGGGACTTCCTTGCAAGGATGCAAGAGTCCTTCTCCTTGGAGCAATAACTCCTCCTTCCTCTGCATGAGGCACTAGATAGTCTCTGGATAGCACTCTGTTGTTGCCCTCAGCTCCCTCAACATAATTGGGCAACCCTCCAACAATGCTACTGCAAATATGCAATCTCTCCCAAGGTGGAAGCAGTTCCTGATCATCAAAAGCCAAGGACTATCCCCTTTGCAACATGGTAGTGCCATCTCCTACTCCTGCAACATTGTACATCACGTGAGAGCACATATTCCTTTTCTCTCTCCAACACCACCCAAGAAACATACCTCCTTGTTGCCTCCTCCTACTCCTAGAAAGAGAGTATGCCAAGTGATGGCCAAGCTCCTTCAAGAGTAACCAGCGCAGTGAAACCTCTTGCTGCCTGGTATCGTAAATATGAAAGTAGCCCACTAGCCCCTTGCTTCTTCTCCACCACATCCACTCAGCCATGTGTGGATGTCTCTTCCCTTCCTTCATCCTGGTACTCCTCCTTTGAGGATTACCCTGATCCCAAATCAAACCTCTGCATTTCATGGGATTTTCAAATACAAATATCCTGAGGATCAATTTGACCCTATAAGGATCCAAATAGTTGGTAGGAAAAAACCTCCCATCATGATATGTGTGGCTCAAGGAATGTCCACCACAGTCATGAGAGAAGCTATCCATCCAAAGATGTCCCCCATCTCCTATTTTCTCCTATGAGAAGGAAAAACCCTCCTCCAACTGTTGAAGAACCTTGCACTCCAAAAAGTGTGGGAGTGCATCTCCATTGAAATATCTCTGTGAGATCTCCTTTGCATCACTACTCTTGTACAGTGCAATATTATTCTTCTGCTCTAAGTCACCTACATGCAATGATGTAGAACCATCCAAGGTGTTTGCTGAAATGACAAGAAATGGATCTCTAATCATACCTTGGTGAAACTTGGAAGCTCCTTGAAAGGCTGCAAGTGTTTCTCCCTCATGAGTATTGGCCTCCCAAACTACTGAAGATGAAGGTTGCTCCTCCATGGTCTCAACAGCACTGGTACATGCCTCATCCAATGGTGGTGAGGGCTCCTCCCTCTTTTTTCCAAATCTACTGATCAATCCTTGGAAAAACTCAACAAGATTTGAAACCCTTGCATGGTCTAAATGGTTGATCCACCAAATCTTTGCTTCACCTTCTAAGTGCAGCGCTGCAACTTCTACTGCCTCTTTTTTTTATGTACGATGTATCAGGAAAAAGGCCTCTAGCTTCTTTGCCCAAACCTCGGCTGCACATGTGAATGATCCATCAATGTGGACAATAGAAATCTATTGCCTCTCATCATCCCATGGTTGTGGGGTCTTTCTTCTTCTTTCTACTGAATAAACTGTGGAAAAGATAAGGTCTCTTGGGAGAATCTAGGTTTTTCTTGGTATTCAGCTAGGTACTCACTTAGAATTTCGAATTCCAAGTGTCTCCCATGCTTTTTCTCTTCTTCTTTGTGAGAATAGGAAGTGCATGGTCCTTCCTCTTTTCCTCCTTCATTTTTCTTGACCTCCTTGGAGAGCTCTCCTCTAGATCTAAAAATAGATGAGAGCAATCTCATCTTCTTCATCCTTGGGATCTCTGCTTCTGAAATTTGAACTTCACAGGCTGTGCCAAGTTCGATGCTCTGATACCACTGTAATGTCCCGAAATGGAAATCAGCAAAATTTTTCTCCACTGAAGTGTTCCTTTGTCGGAAATATTAACAAGGCTATGTCAGAGATGGACTGAGAGGGCTTTTACCAGTTATTTCGCCTCTAAAGAGAGGATGAGAACCGGAGGCTTCCTGACCCTTACTCAAACTCTGCCTATAGCTATGCAAATATTTCTTCCTTCAGGAAGATATTTCTCACAAGAGATGAGCTATAGCAATACACAAGCATGAGCTGGAAATAGCAATGAGTGCAGAAACTTCAGAAAATGCAATAAACCCTCATAGTATTCTCATTAATAATATGATAGCAGAAATGTGTACAAGATCTTGAGGAAATGATCACTCAAGCTAAAGCAACTCCTTCTCTAAAGACACAAGTACAATGAACATGAAATACACTGCTACATATATTATGCCCAACTATGATTGCGCAGTCACTGAAGGAATACTACTGAAAAATAATGATACAATGAAGATATGTCAATAATAAGCTCAAATAAAGAAGGGGGAGCTGGATCTCAACCCCTGGAAACTATAATAAACAATCCCTAAAGGGATTTGCTACAATACATTCAAATTGGCATTTCTGCAGAAATGCCGGAGTAGCTGGAGTAGCCGCTACTCTAAAATGAGAACCTAAAGGAGATGGCTGAATAATGCTGCATAAAATGTATAGACCTCCTCCAATGGAAATCTAGAGTGAAAGGCTGATCCTTTCACCAAAGATCTCACTCTCCAAAATGCCGGTGCAACCTCTCATTGCAATTGCACTCAAAAACTGCGCAGTCAAGGAGAGGAACTGCGTTGTAGATGATGGGAAGAGTTTTGCCTCCTGCCAAGATATGAGAAATGGAGCTGATATCTCCCCTACTTATCTCCCGAATGCATGAGAGCTTCTTCCTCTGAAATCTGAGCTCCGGAATGATGATATGAGAACCTCCACTGCAACCCCAGCAACACAATGGCTCTTGCTGCAAGAATCACTGCACTGAAAGGAATAGCTTTGGCCTTGAGCCAAGATGTGGAGAAGATGAAGATAAAACCTTCAAGAGCTTCTCAAGAAGGGAGGGAATTCTTGAACAAGAAATCCCTTGTGCTGAGCAGCACAGCTATCATAGTGTGCAACTGTGGAAAGCAATTCGAAATATCCAAGCTAGCTCAAAATGGTTGCTTTCCCCTCTTTTTATGCCAATGAAGGCTCCTTAGCCATGGACCCCACACATTAGGGTTTTCTCCTCCTCGTGCAATTTTGTAGGCTTCCCAAGCAAGCTACACCTCCAACTATTGCGCAGTTTGACTTGGTCAACATGACCTAGCCCTCTTTGCAATTAACGCTTTTCACACATGGAGTGTGCAAACAAGCTCCAATAATGCTCCTCTTTCATAATGTGAGGGATTTTATTAATGTTTTTCATAATCATGGGCCTCCTTGCCCATTTATTTAGCTGCAACAATATAAAATCAAAATTCTAACGTTCCATTTAGCCATGTGCTAAAATGGGACATTACATTTCCCTTGTGGGTTTCCACTTATATCTGTTGTCCATGTGCATGATGATTATGTGTTGATATTCTGTATTTAATCTACTTAATACTTTTTTCTCACATATTAAGATTTTTGTTTCATTATATAATAATTTGGTTATGAAATTAAGGTATAAATAAGTTTAAAGGAAAGTTTTAAAAGTTCATAAATGTATTAAATTGATTCACCCCCCCCCCCCCCTCTCAGTTTAACTAAGGGTTCAACAGACTCTTACATATTTATGCTATCATAGATGCGCACATACCAAGGTCTCAAACCATGGTTTGAGACTCATGGTTTTTCCCTTTAACCCTTTACAATAATTAAGGGACTTTGACCTGCCCCAAAGCCCCTTTGACCATTTGCGCGCAGCGCGTACAACAAAAATTAGACAAACTTAACCCAAAAAAGGTACACCCTAGGGGGGCCCTCTCCAACACTGACAGATATTTGAGTTATATTTTTTTCCCACTACATAACTCACCTTCAACTGACCCTATGAATAGTCAGAGTTCAATTAACTGAATACAACTGAAAATAACTGATCTAGATTACTAAAATTTAGCAAGCACACATGCATAACTGAACTCCAAGCCCTATAACTTGAATTTACTGAGCTAACTGAGTGAAAAGAGATATGTCACACTAGTTAACTTCCTCCAAGTTGTCTTGTTGATGTGTAAATTCGATTTAGTCAATTTGACTAAGGTTAAAGTCAAATTGAGCATTTCTTTTTACATTTTTTTCAACACATGGGCAGTATCCTTTTAGACTACTATAACACTCCATTGTATGCATATAAAAACTCTTCCAATTATTGTCTTTGTTCCTTAGCGCACCCCTCTACATATTCCTTTGCTCCCATTGACTCTTTTGCATATTGATTCTTCCTTAAGAATAATAAAACATACTTCTTGCTAGAGTTAATCAATTTCTTAGCTTGATTTATATTATACTAGTGAAATAGTTGACTTCCCCTTGTGCGAGTTGATGAATAAGGGTTTCTTGTCCTTGATGAGGTAGTAGTGATTGGCTCTTTGCATGAATATTGCACTTCATGTGTACATATAGGGACTTCCAACCACAACTCCACATACATAAAGTGAAACTATGTCGAATTCTACTTCATTAATAAAATCAACATTGATAGAATATTTAATTTGACACCATTTGGTTACCTTTATCTCTACCTCCTTGTTGAACCATCACAATGGATATGGGCTAGGATAAGTTCACACCTCCTGTTGTACATATTGACCCCTGCATATAAATTTTTGGTCCGCTGCCTCTTCCGAATCTATTTCAAACCTATGATGTGGCCTAAAATCCCCATGCTTCGGTTTAATATTACCATTTCCGCCCGAAAAATCCACCCTGCAAAGGTTAAAACCCATAATTTAAAACTTATCGGGCCTAGCCCCAAAGATTTTAGCCTTCCCTGTTTCAGTTCCCATATGACCCGAGCGCAAAACCATATGCCAGAGGAAAAGGGGGGCTTAACGATAAACGTTTCGGGCGCATCTGCAACCGTCAGATCTAAACCAATCGATGGCCCGCAATTAAACCATCCGTGGTGGCCCCCGCGCGTGAAAACCAGCGGTTAATTCCGCACCGCCTCCACCGAGCTGGCGGTTTTCAACCAAATGCCAGCGATTCCACAAATTGTGTGACGCGTGTCTCCTGGGTACGGCATTCAAAACCACAATTTCGTGCGTTAAAGGTTGGTCAATGGCCGGGCAGCGGAATTCACCCGCGCCGTTGGATCTGTCGACCTCAATCCAACAGCGGATATCCTCCGAAGATGCCCGCGCATTAACCCGTGTCTGTCATGTCCCGTGGCCCACCATCGCGTCGCCCCCAGCGTCTTCGAGCCGTTGATTTGGTTTCAAAATCCGACGGTCCGAGCCGTGTTCTCCTCTGCCTGTTGACCCCACCGCCACGTCATTCTTCCATTTGTCCTTCGTACACCCATGTGTCATATTCCTGTGTGTCTGTGGCGTTTTCCCCTGTTGAATATATATATGTGTGCTTTTGTTCATATTCATCGTTTTATTCAGTCATCACGTTCATACTGTTCTACGTGGAAAATCCACATTCCGTCTGTATATCAAAGCCTCCATCGTATTTCCTCCGCCACCCTGCGTGTTCTTGTCATCTGTCCATGTCTGTGACGTCATCACCATCTCCACCTCCACGCCCCTTACTTCTGAGTCTGGTTTTTCTAATGTATCTGTGGGTTTTGCAGGTTTCAAGATGATAAGGAGGCGCTTTAATTTGTTGCCTCCGTTGCAGAGGTTAAGAGCATGTCAAAGGATGATAGTCTGCTGGCGAAATCTAAGAAAGAAGCCGAGGGTAGTTGTATGATATGACAATCCTTAAAGAAAGCAAAGATATGAATCTATAGAACCCTCCAGAGAAAATCAAGGGACAGATTTGAGCAGGCGAGAGTATTAATGGGGCAGCACGAAATATCAACAAAATATTAAGAAACACAGAACCCTACATTAAAAATCTGAAGTTTAAATTCAAGGTTAGAGGTCTGAGAGCACTTTGCTTAATTACAAACAATCTCAAGATCTTACGGCAGCAGATTTTCCCTCTTTCAGCGAAGGGTAGAACATTGTATATTTTATTATTTGTGTCTTGTTCATGAGGAGATTTTCATCCTCAGCATTTATTTCTGGAGGTAAATTGTAAAGTGCAGTCATTTATATTGAGTCATTCACAGTGTGGGCGCGAATGTTTTCCGCCATTTTGTTCAAATAAAGTCATTAAATGTGCTCCATCTACCTCCTTCTCTAGAATTCTCTATCTCTTCTATAAAAACCCAAAAATAAGACATTAGAGGGGTTCCATATTTCTATCAGCAAACTGTGCAGTGAAAAGGCTTTTGTATACATTTTGTAACACTTCTGTATGAAGGCTCAGAGCCCATAGGGTCTCAGTGAGGAGGAGTTATAACTGTAATGAGGATTCTGGTCTTTGGTATCTCATAGTATGTAATTTTCTCTTATGTGTTAATACAATATCTCATTTCATGCTATTTATCTTCTTGTATCATGCTCTAGAATGTGAGTGGCTCACTAATCTTGAGTAAGGATTCATCCTAGTTGGTGCCCTTACTGGGGTTAGTCAAGTGCTTTAAATAGGCCTAGTCATGATATATTGTTCCATGTTCATCTCATTAATGTTTTCTGCTATATTAGTTACTTGAGGAGGGTGCTTTTAAAACGCAATTGCCATGTATGGATTCTTAGTTGGATATGCCCATATGTGATTCTGTTGTGTATCTGGGTATCAGTCTCATGTTAACTAATATCTTCTTCATGTTCCTTCACTGCATCCACTTTCTGATATTTGATTTCTGTGGCATATTATTTGAACTGGCACTCTTTACAGTAATTTGTCTCTTAACTGTCTGATGCCTTTGTATTGGAGTTTTGCATGATGTTCCTACACTATTCTTATCTTTGTATCAGCTTCTGAGAGAGATTGGTCCCATTTAAACTAATTTCCTTGTTCAACAAGAGATAGTAAGAGAGCTTTTTGATTGACAACCCAAGCTATATGATGAGCTCCTTGCTATATTAATATGTCCTAGGCACTCGTCTATGGCAACTCTAGACTGTCTCTAGGGGTGAAAAAATTGTCCACAACATCTTTCTGGCGCCGTTGCCGGGGACGAATTTGAGAATATCTGTTTCCCTAGGCCTCGACAATCTGTATTCACTCTCTAATCAGGTGAGCACAGAGAGTTGAAGAGTTGCGTATCTTTCACCTTGGCGACTCGACTGGTCTTTATTTGATAAATTTATTGGTAGTCCTGGCTCCTCGTAAGCCACATTTGAGGTCAGATACATCTCAGTCGAAGACACCTTACATGTCTGACCCAGAGAAGATCATTCATAAAAGAGTTTTGAAGGAGAGGAAATCAGTTCGTGCTGAAAACCCTGAATATTCCGTTGAAGATTATCCGCCCTCTTCTTCTCAAGAAATCAGAACAGAACATCCCGATCCTACCAAGGAAAATTCCGAGTTTTACTCAGAAACTCCACGTAGAGGAAGTGCCTGGATTGAAGAAGATTCGCATCCTACTCCCGAGGCTGAGGAAATTAAAGAAGTTACAGAAGTAGTTGTTGTTAACTGTGAACTATTCCCAGCTACGCCTCAGGCTTCCATACAATATATTTCCATTTTTATTCATACCCCACTTCCTCCTTCTCCCCTTCCTTCATTTGTATCTCAGACTGTTGCACAACCCCCACCTCCTCCAATGGCTAATGTTCCTACTTTTCTATTGAACAAATATGCTCCACTGGCCTTACCCCAAGTGCTAAATGATATGCCACAGGATTATTTGAAGATTCTGCCAAGATTTAATGGAGAAAATGAAATTGATGCTCAAAAACATCTTGAGACTTTCTGCTCTTTTGCAGAAAACTTAAATGTTGAACATTTGGATGTGGTCTTAAGATTATTTGTACAGTCTTTGGAAGGTGAAGCCAGAAAATGGTTCAAGACATTGGGAAATCGTTCAGTGACCACCTGGGATGAAATGGAGAATACTTTCCTCAGGAAGTGGGGAGAAAAGAAAGATTATGGTCAGTGTCTTACTGAATTTAATACTTTGAAGAAGAAGCATAATGAAGGAGTATCAGAGTTTATTAAAAGATTCAACAAGTTATATTTGAGCCTGCCTCCTGAAATGAAGCCCCATGAAACAGCTGCCAAGATGGTTTTTATAGCAGCCTTTGATTTTGACTTTGGATTCTCATTGAGAGAAAGAAAACCTGCCACTTTATATGATGCTCAGTCAGATGCTCTGTAGTTAGAAGCAAACTTTGCCTCCACTGGGAAATTAAAGGGAAAAGTTGAACAAGATACTAGGAGGAGAGGTAAAGAAGAGGTTTCCACCTCTAATCAAGATAAGGATTTAGAAAAAATGGATGAAATAAGCAAGATGATTAAGAAGATGGTCAAGCTTGAGTTGGAAGCTAAAAATGCAGCTCCCAAGAATTTCTATAATGCTCCAAACAGAGGATACAATCCCCAGTATAAAAGACCACCATTGCAGATATTGCCGAGAGAAGAAAAGGAGCAACAAGACCAGGTACCACATCCCTTGTACCTGGAAGGTCCAGTAGAAGACTCCACCGAAGATGCTGCTTATCAATTAGGAGATTCAAATATTTCCTTTTCAAATAATGATGATATAGAATGCCCATTGCAAGAAGAAGAAGAAGAAGCAGAGATTGACCATTATTGTAAGAAATTTTCTGATTTCATGCAAGCACAATTCAATGTAAAGTATGATCTCAGGTCTTCAAGGAAGAGGACCCGAAATCAAGATCAAGAAGAGGAGCCACCTCAGAAAGAAGCACCTGCTCAGAAGGAATCAGCAACAGAAAGAAACATAGAAAAAGGTAAGAGTCCTCTAAATGCTCCCTTGCAGCCTAATGATCGAATTCCTTCTTCTTCAAAAATAATTGGTCCTCCTAATGCTGAGTCAGTGTCAAAAGAAATTAAATCTTCAGTTGAAAATAAAGATTCAAAAGAAGTAGTGACAGAAAAGCCTCCACCTGCTTTCAATCTGCAAAAAGAACTTGAGAAAATTAAGATTCCAGTCCCCCTGACCGAACTGTTAAAACAGCCTGTATATCAGTCTCAAGTTACTTCCTTCATGCTTCTTCCTGAAGTACCAATTGTGCCTGATAGTTTAAACCTTCAAGAAGAAAGACCCATGGTATTTTTTGGCCCACATGTCGAGGAGATAGACCCTTCTACTCCTCCTTTTTATGTGTCTCTAGTTATTCATGACCTGCTGTTACACAATTGTATGTTAGATTCTGGGGCTTCCCATAATCTTATGCCTCTGTCTGTCATGGAACAACTAGGATTGCAAATTACAAGACCATACAAAGACCTATATTCATTTGATTCCAAAAGAGTTAAATTCTTGGGAATGATTAAAGATTTAGTGGTCAATTTGGCCCAAATTCCAGCAAAGAGTGTGGTCATGGACATTGTGATTGCTGACATCCCAGCCCGCTTTGGAATGTTGTTGTCAAGGTCCTGGGGTACAAAAATTGGTGGGTCAATCAAATTGGATTTAACATATGCTACTGTCCCAGTCTTTGGAGGCCAGGAGAGGAGGTTATACAGGGATACTAGATTTGTTAAAATGGTAACTAAGGCTAACTGCTCAGAGAATTCCCCAGTGTATAACAAAGAGGGAGACTTCTCATGCTTGATGTTAGAAGAAAATCTAGATTATGCCCATGAGCCCCTTTTTGGTCAAATTCAAACTGAGCAGCCTAAAGAATATCAGGAATCAGAAATTTGGACTTTATATTTTGATGGAGCAAATTCAAGAGAAGGCAATGGAGCTGGGGTATTATTAATCTCTCCTATAGGAAAATGGGTGCCACTGTCCTTTAAATTAGAGTATGAGGCTACCAATAATGTAGTGGAATATGAAGCACTTTTATTGGGACTGCAGATAGCTAGAAACATGGGCATCCAAAGTCTAAAAGTCATGGGAGACTCTGAGCTGGTGGTAAGGCAGATCAGAAATCAATGCCAAACTAAGCATCCACGGCTGAGAGCTTACAGAAATGAAGTATGGGACATGGTGGAGAATTTCTTCTCAGCATTTAACATACAGTTCATGCCTCGGGAGCAAAACAGAATAGAAGATTCTCTTGCTGTAGCTGCTAGTACATTTTGTCCTCCTCAGAATCCACTTTTAAGATATGAAGTGGAGGTACGTTACAGGCCATCTATCCCAGATAATATTAAACATTGGCAGGTATTCGAAGATGATGAACAGATGAAGAGATTTATGGAGACAGTGGGAGAATTCTCTAACATGGAGATCGATGACAATGAAGAAGAAGAAGCTGAAAATATTGCAGAAAACAAATGGGAAGAGAAAATAGCGGGTAATAAAGTGCTGCAGCTGAAAGGAAATGTTATACCTAGAGGTCTGGTGCCTCTAGAAAGATTATTTAACAAATATGACATTCCGTTGCAGCCAAAAAAAGTGATAGAAGAAGATCAAGTGGAAGATTTAAATCTGGGTACTTATGTTGATCCCAAAATTGTAAAATTATCCAAAAGGGTCCCAGAAGAATATAAAGAGAAATATTTGAAGTTGTTTCAATCCTATAAATATATATTTTCATGGTCCTATCAGGACCTAAAACCTTTTGATGTTAATATAATTCAACGTAAAATTCCTTTGAGGGAAGATGCAAAGCCTTACAAGCAAAAGCTCAGACAGATAAATCCTCTGCTGCTTCCCTCCATAGAAAAAGAAATAAAGAAGCTACTGAAGGCAAAAATAATTGTGCCATTGAGATACTCAGAATGGGTAGCAAACCTTGTTCCTGTTCGGAAGAAAAACGGAGAAATAAGGCTGTGTGTGGATTTCAGGAATTTAAATAGAGCGTCTCTAAAGGATAATTATCCACTGCCTAAGATGGACCACATCCTGTAGAAAGTGGTGGGAGCATCTAGAATGTCAACGATGGATGGCTTTTCCGGTTACAATCAGGTGGCCGTACTTCCAGAGGATCAGAAGAAAACTGCATTCACTACACCATGGGGAACATTTATGTATGCCAGGATGCCATTTGGATTAATTAATGCAGGAGCTACTTTTCAGAGGGCAATGGACATAGCTTTTGTTGGAGAGCAGGACAAGTTCCTGGTGGTATATCTTGATGATATCACAGTATTTTCAAAGAATGATGATGAGCATATTGAGAAATTAAGAAGAACTTTTGAAAAATGCAGAAGGTATGGCCTATCCCTCAATCCTCAAAAATATTTATTTGCATTAGATGAGGGAAAAATATTAGGGCACATTGTAACTAAAGATGGTGTGAAAATAGACCCTAAGAGAGTTGAAGTAATAAACAGTATTCCTTTACCCAGGAATAAGAAGGAAGTGCAGGTGTTTTTAGGCCGAATTAATTTTCTGAGAAGGTTTATTCCTAACTATGCTGAGATAGTTAGACATATAACTGATATGTTGAAAAAGGATAATGAAGTAAGATGGTCCCAGGAGTCTAGAGATGCATTCACCAGGATAAAACAAGCATTTGCTGAAGCTCCTGTGCTAGCTGGGCCAGATTATACAAATTCATTTATAATATTTTCATTTGCTTCGCCTCATACAATTTCTGGAGTATTGTTGCAGAAAAATGAGGACGGATATGAGAAGCCTATAGCTTTCTTCAGTCAAGTGCTTCATGATGCTGAATTAAAATATAATATATTGGAGAAGCAGGCATATGCCCTGGTAAAGTCCCTCAAAGCTTTTAGAACCTATGTTTTTCAATCTCACATTACTGCATATGTTCCCACAGCAGCTTTTAAAGACATTCTTGTTCCGGGGGATAGCGAAGGTAAAAGAGGAAGATGGATTGCAAAAATACAGGAGTATGATTTGGACATAAGGCCTACTAAGCTGATTAAAGGACAGGGACTTGCTAAAATTTTATCTGAATCAAATCATCAAGCCTTGGGCATCAATTTATTCGTGATAGCAAATGAAGAATCTGAGAAAGGAGAAGAACAGCAAGGACTAGAGATGGCCACTCAAAAGGTACACATGAAATACCTCACTAGCCCTTGGTATAAAGAAATAGTTGAATATCTCTTAACACTTAGCTGTCCTCCAAGTTGTGATAAGGTAAAATATAGGGCTATAAGAATGAAATCCCAAAAATACATAATTGCTAATGGACAACTATATTGGAGAGACCCTTCAGGTATATTACTATTATGCCTCACAGAAAATGAAGTGGAGAATATAATGACAGAATTTCATGAGGGAATATGTGGAGGACATTACAGCTGGAGAGCTACAGCTCATAAGATCCTGAAGGATGGTTTCTACTGGCCAAAATTATTTACAGATGCTTTTGCTTGGGTCAGGGCGTGTGATAAGTGCCAAAGATTTGCAGAAAGACAGAAATTAGCAGCTTTTCCCTTGATTCCCATTCATGTAAATGAACCATTTCAGAAATGGGGATTAGATTTCATAGGAGAGATACATCCCCCATCAAGTGGCCAATATAAATGGATACTAACAGCCACAGATTATTTCACAAAATGGGTGGAAGCCATACCTACAAGAAATGCTACAGATGTTGTGATAATCAAGTTTACAGAGGAAAATATCATATCCAGGTTTGGCTGCCCTGCTAGAATTGTAGCTGATAATGCACAGGCTTTCAAGTCTGCCAGATTTGTAAATTTCTGCCAACAGTATAACATCATATTGACTCACTCCACCGCTTACCATCCACAAGGAAATGGCTTAGCAGAGTCTTCTAATAAAACCCTGGTGAGAGCCTTGAAGAAAACAATAAATGAGAATCAGAAGAATTGGGACTCCCAATTAAAATTTGCTCTATGGGCGAATAGGATAACCAGCAAGAGAGAAACAGGGAAACCTCCCTATGAGTTGGTGTATGGGCGAGCAGCTGTGTTTCCTGTGCAATTGGCGTTGTCGGTAGCACGTTTTATAGAGGAAAGCCAGGAAGAACCAGATGACATGGTCAGAAGGATTAATCAGCTGGTAGAATTGGAGGAAACACGGAACCAGGTGAATCAGAGATTGATAGAATATCAGGAGAAAATGAAGAATGTATTTGATCGGCATGCGAAAGACAGGAAATTTCAAATTGGAGACCTGGTTCTCAGATGGGACGTTCGAAGAGCAGAGAAAGGCAAGCATGCTAAATTTGATCCGTTGTGGTTTGGCCCATTCAAAATTGTGAATCAAGGAGGAAACAATACTTTCATGTTAGAAAACCTACAGGGTGATCTGCTGGACGCCCCTGTGAATGGCCAATTCCTCAAGCCATACTTTCAATTCTGATCCAGGCTGGGAATGCCTATTGTATTATATTTTATATAAGTTGTTTTAGCTTTTATTTTCATAAAGAAAGGGGTGCTGGCAAAATTATCAGAAGAAACGTAGAGGAATTAAAAAACAGAATGTTCATACAGAGATGTTCACTGGTCTGCGCGTTCTCGACATGTCCAAGGACGAACATGCCGTCCCCAGATGGAGCCGATGTTGTACATATTGACCCTTGCATATAAATTTTTTTGGTCCGCAGCCTCTTCCGAATCTATTTCAAACCTCTGCCGTGGCCTAAAATCCCCATGCTTCTGTTTAATATTACCATTTCCGCCCGAAAAATCCACCCTGCAAAGGTTAAAACCCATAATTTAAAACTTATCGGGCCTAGCCCCTAAGATTTTAGCCCTCCCTGTTTTGGTTCCCATATGACCCGAGCGCAAAACCATGTGCCAGAGGGAAAGGGGGTTTAACGATAAATGTTTTCGGGCACAAATATAACCGTTCGATCAGAACCAATTGACGGCCCGCAATTAAATCATCCGTGGTGGCCCCCGCGCGTGAAAACCAGCGGTTAATTCCGCACCACCTCCACCGATCCAGCGGTTTTCAACTAAATGCCAGCGATTCCACAAACCGCATGCCGCGTGTCCCCATGTACGATTTTCAAAACCGCCATTTCGCGTGTTAAAGGTTGGTCAATGGCCGGACAGCGGAATTCACCCGCGTCGTTGGATCTGTCGACGTCCATCCAATGGAAAATATCCTCCGAAGCTACTCGTGCGTTATCCCATGTCTGTTGTGTCCCGTGGCCCACTGTCGTATCGCTCCCGTGCCTCTGAGCCGTTGATCCAATTTCATGATCTAACGGCCCAGGACTCATTCTCCTCCGCCTGTTGACTATACACCTCCACGTCACCCTTTTCATCGACATTTGTTGTACTTTCGTCCACGTCATCTATTCCTCTTGGTTTGCTGTGTGTCCATGTGTCATTCCCCCGTGTACCTATTGTACTACCATTCCTGTCGTCTATATATACGCGTTGTATTCATATTTATCATTTTTTACCCATACATCGTGTTTCAATTGTTCTACACGAAAACTTGTGTTCCCTCTATTTATCAAAAGCCTCCATCGTATTTCCTTCGCCACCCTACACGTTCTTGCCATATCGCCATGTCTCCATCGTCCTCGTCTCCATCCCAGTCTGGTTTTCCTTAAATGGTTTGTGTTTTTGCAGGTTTGCCATGGTCGAAGATTCATCATAACTTGCTGCTTTGTTCGCAGAAGTCAAGAACACCGCCCTCGACAGTTTCGGGGAAGAAATTAAGGAGTGAAGCCGAGGGTAGTCGTATGATATGACAATCCTTAAATAAAGCAAGGATATGAATCTACAGAACCCTCCAGAGAAAATCAAGGGACAGATTCGAGCAGGCGAGAGTATTAATGGGGCAGCGTGAAATACTAGCGAAAGATTAAGAGACACAGAACTCAGCATTAAAGATCTGGAGTTTAAATTCAAAGTTAGAGCCGAGAGTACCTTGCATAATTACAAACAATCTCAAGGTCTTACGGCAGCAGATTTTTCCCCTCAGCAAATGGCAGAACATTGTATATTTTATTATTTGTGTCTTGTTCATGAGGATATTTTCATCCTTAGCATTTATTTCTGGAGGTAAATTGTAAAGTACAGTCATTTATATTTAGTCATTCATAGTGTGGGCGCGAATGTTTTCCGCCATTTTGTTCAAATCAAGTCATTAAATGTGCTCCATCTACCTCCTTCTCTAGAATTCTCTATCTTTTCTATAAAAACCCAGAAATAAGACATTAGAAGGGTTCCAGATTTCGATCAACAATCTTTGCAGTGAAAAGGCTTTTGTATACATTTTGTAACACTTCTGTATGAAGGCTCAGAGCCCGTAGGGGCTCAGTGAGGAGGAGTTATAACTGTAATGAGGATTCTGGTCTTTGGTATCTCACAATATGTAATTTTCTCTTATGTGTTAATATAAAATCTCATTCCATGCTATTTATCTTCTTGTATCATGTTCTAGAATGCGAGTGGCTCACTGGTCTTAAGTAAGGATTCATCCTAGTTGGTGCCCATACTTGGATTAGTCAAGCGCTTTAAATAGGCCTATTCATGATATATTGTTCCATGTTCATTTCATCCATATTTTCTGCTATATTAGTTACTTGAGGAGGGTGCTTTTAAAACGCCATTGTCATGTATGGATTCTTAGTTGGATAAGCCCATATGTGGTTTTGTTGTGTATCTGGGTATCAGCCTCATGTTAACTAGTATCTTCTCCATGTTTCTTCACCGCATCCACTTTCTGATATTTGATTTCTGTGGCATATTATTTGAACTGGCCCTCTTTGCAGTAAGTTGTCTCTTAACTGTCTGATGCCTTTGTGTTGGAGTTTTGCATGATGTTCATACATTATTCTTATCTTTGTATCAGCTTCTGAGAGAGATTGGTCCCATTTAAACTAATTTCCTTGTTCAACAAGAGATAGTAAGAGAGCTTTTGGATTGACAACCCAAGCTATATGATGAGCTCCTTGCTATATTAAGATGTCCTAGGCACTAGTCTATGGCAACTCTAGACTGTCTCTAGGGGTGACAAAATTGTCCACAACACCTCCAATCCAATTTTGTTGACCAAATCTACTGAAATGAAATTTCTTGTAAACCTAAGTCAAATAGAGCATCATTTTTTCTCTTCTTTACTTGTGTCTTTATTTGGGAGAGTTTGGGCATCTCCTTTTCTTCTTGTTGATGAAGGTTACTTAAATTCATCTGCTTATGCACTAATGCGTAGAAATATTCTCATCCACATTCAAGATACTTTCTACATTATTATTGGAATATATGGATGTGATATTTTTATTCTTCACATTATTCTTATGATTCTTCAAATTGAGCTCTGGATGTAATTTATATCTCTTCTCCTTTGTGTTACTTCCGTCATTGTGGTAGTTGCGATGGTTTCTAGGATTCTTGCACTAGTGTTATATAGTCATTTTCTTCTTGTCCCTTTCTTATTTTCACTTCTTCTTCCCATCCTTGGAAGCTTTCTAGTGTTCCTTCTACTTTGACCCACTTGATTACCTATTCTTTTGGCATATGTTTTCTACGTATTGTTCCTGCACACAAGCCTCATACACCATTATGGGTTTAAAAAACATCACTTTCTTTTGCATATGGCTATGTAGACCACCCAAATACTTGATAAGTACATACAGTTTCTTGGAAGAGATACCCAACATTATTTCCATCTTCATGAATTATGTGGTCTACTCTTGTACTCTCTACCCCTATATTTACCTAAAGTAATGTCACTAGATCCACCAACCCTGTACATACCTGATAGTGTGGAATTGGGACTTGATGAGAATTTTAAAATTCTCCCACCTAGTTATTGGAGGACCCCCCTCCATCCTCAAGGTTTCTATGTAGTTATCCCACTAGGCTAGGGTATGTCTCTCTAATTTCAAATGAGCAAATGAAATTTTATGTTCCTTCTATATATGATGAACACTAAAATAAACCTCTAATTGCTACAATTAATGATTTAATTTTAAAGAATCTATTTAACCTTGATATGACTTAATATGCATCTTCACTTCCATCTTGAAGAGAGATTGTGAATAGTGCACAATGTTTATACTCAACTACTCCTTTTCAACTTTCTTGGACTCCATTAGTTCTCCCTTATATCTTGATTTTCCCTCTAATCTAACCTCTAAGTTAGACACCCATCTTCTTCAGTCAACTTGAAATTACTGGTTAGGGCCACCATGTGGAGGTTCACATTACAATTTATTTTTGGGACTTATGATTCTAACTATGCAAACATCTAATATGTTATACCTTGAGGGTTATCATGAACTAATATGTTAGCCATGGTTGAGGATACTTTTCTCTTAAACCAATCTAATCTCATGAAACTTCCAACAAAATTATTTAAGAAACTTGCTTTGATACCAATATGATATGTAAAATACCATGTATATTCCACTAGATAATTTGTCACAATATATATATATATATATATATATATATATATATATATATATATATATATATATATATATATATATATATATATATATATATATATATATATATATATATATATATATATATATATAAATCTATACTATGAAGGGTTAACTCCTTTATATTCTAGATTTGTTACTATTGATTTTGTTGTTTATGTATGCAATAAGATAAAATAAAATAAAAAGATAATAGTGTAATCCAAACAAACACCAATTACACTAAACATTAAGATATGTTATAGGAACCCCTTTCGAGAGAAAACCCAGCTAGAAGGTGAGGTTGTTCTATTCTATTTTCCTTTGGAATGGAAATGATGTTGATACATGTGGCTCATGGGATATTATGGAACAAAACCCCCCTCTATTATTCTCTCTCTCTATCCACACTTAGCCACTCTTCTCTATTATGGAACACAATGCAAGCAAAGAGAATTGAACCCCTTTTTCTCCTAGTGGCCCAGTTATAACACAACCTAGTAGCCAATTAGGAGTTAGATTTGACCTATTAAACCCTAAATATGAGTTACAACTTGGACCTTCTAGATTCTTCTTCATATCCTCCACATGGCTAACCCCTTTCCCATGAGTAACAACGTTGATATGGTATCCTCACAAATCATGGTGATATTTAAACAAGAAGGTTAACTTCCAGATGGCATATATTTTGTTTATGAAAATCTACTTGATGTATTTATTGAAATTTTGGAAAGGTCTCTAAGTGTATAACAACAACAAGGGGTTTGTCTCAAGAGAGATTTTCTGGTCCCCAAAAAACTTCATTCAATGTCTCAAACTTCCTATGGAAGGTTTCAAACCCATTTCACCAAATTATGACTCATCGGTAAAAATGGCCCTATAAGCTTATTCCTCCAATTTTCTACTCTAAAAGCATCAAAATGGATGAAAAATAGTGTAATGATCCAATTGAGATCATTATCATGCACCCCTTATCTAATCGTCCTAAATGATTGAATTTTCAACCTTCCCCCATGACAATGTGCAACCTCAAGGTAAAATTTCCCCAGACATTTCAACCCAAGACATAATCATAGTGCTAGTAGGTGGAAATAGGGACACTACTTCACCTCTCTAAATAATGTTTAGTATATCTCCATACAGCCTTGTTGGAAATACTGAGAGGGGGGGAGTGAATCAGTATTTCTTTCAATTATAGCATTAGTTAATCTTCAATCATTATCAGTGTTTGTACAATGATAGCAGCAAACAAGAGGAACACAAATGCACACAGTTTTTAAGGTGGAAACCCACTCCGGGACAAAAACCACCTAATTCTTTTCTAATAATTCTTTAATATTCAACTCTGATTGAAAATAAAGCTCCAAGTTCCTAGAATCTAGAAAATTATTCTTCTCCAGCTCTTCTAGGAAGTTGGAGCTTTATTTTCAATTGGAGTTGAATATTAAAGAATTATTAGAAAAGCATTAGGTGGTTTTTGTCCCAGAGTGGGTTTCCACCTTAAAAACTGTATGCATTTGTGTTCCTCTTGTTTGCTGCTATCATTGTACAAACACTGATAACGATTGAAGATTAAATAATGCTCTAATTGAAAGAAATATTGATTCACCCCCCCTCTCAGTATTTCCAACAAGCCTTGTCACCCATGTGTGTATATATTAACAATTATTTTCCTTGTGTTTGCATTCACTAAATTGATTCATTAGTACTTTTCATAATTCAAATCATTTTACAAAAGATATTCACAAATATTTGTTACTGACTCAATCTGGGGTCTAGTACCTTCTAACAAAATTCTAGGTTAATGTGTTCCTATACTTTCCTATCACACCAGTAAAATTATTAATAGTAATTGTAATTTAATGTCCAAAATCTTATTGAGACCTATCAAAAGAATAAAATTTTGATCATTTAATCATCTACTTAATGCATATCATGTTATCTAAATATCACATAAATATTTTGTGAAAAAATCTGAAAGTTATTTTATGCATAAATCTACTGTTAGATTTGGTTATACTTCTCCTACTTAAACAAGTTATTAATTCTGAAATATTCAGATTAACATCGAATTAAACACATAACATACTTTCACCGATTCATATCTAAAGCAGAAAATTACATGCACAATAGACAAAGTGACACACAAGATTTTCTGGACAATAGTCCCCGGAAAAACCCAATGTGGGAAAACTGGTCTTCTGGCTGCTGGAGGGTTGCCTCTGCATTACACAACTGCTGCTCTCTATACTATTGCTGCCTCTGGAACCTGCTATTTTCCTCTTGTTGATTCTAGGCACTGGGATCATACCATCCCCTTTACCTAAACTACCCCTCTCTGCAGTCGAAACACTTCTAGAAATTCTTAGCAAACCCGCACTAGAATTCCAACTTAGTCTCAGTGCTCTACCTTTGTGCGTGTGTTATCAAAATGACCCCAAGCCTTTCCTTTATACTTTTAATGTTGGGAAACCAATTCCCATGATCATATATTGAATCGATGGCTAAGATTAAAAGAGAGCTTGATTCGTGTGACTTAAGACAATTTTGTTGAGATTGCAACAAGATTATGAGCTTAGTGGAAAGAAGTCGCCTTCACTAAGTGGGCCCATAGGTATTTTTGGCGCAAAGTCTATTTTTAGACATGTCGATCATATTCTATGAGTTGCAGGATGCTATTTGTGGATGGTTGGTCAAGTTGGAAAAATAGATGGACTTCTATTTTTAGACATATTAGGCGGAGTCTATTTTTAGACTGCTAGTCTAAAAATAGATATGTCGAATATTATTAGCTCTTAATAATATTTGGACTCTAAACATTATCTTATTCTCTTGGAGCACTTCAGTTAAGTGCACAGATGTGGCACAGGAGCTGACAGAAGGAATTATGTTATTCCTAAGGGTTAAGTGGAGCTATTGCATGGATACTTCAGTTAGAACTCATGTGAGAGAGTTTGGTGGAGTTGATTGAGGAAGTTAATGGAGTTGTGTTCAGTTTAACTAATATAACATAGTTGAGCTAGTTGTATCTAGTCTAACTGATTAATACACTAGTGAGAGTGGTGTGAATTAATTTTTAATTAATTCAATAATTATAAAATCATTAATCAACTAAAGAATACATCAGTTAACTTCAGTGCATGGACATTTTCAGTGGAGACCAGTGAAGAGATAGGTGAAAGAGCAGTGTGACTATCAGTTGTGACTATATTGTTGCATGATTTGCAACAACCAGTGATTGGAGATGCCAATGAGGATTGCGCAGTACAAGCCAGGTGGTTCAAATTTATTTATGAGCCATTCTTCAGCATTGATTGGGCAGTAGAGGTAGGCTATCAGGTGGCAAAGATTGGAGCATGTGTTTTGCTAGATCTAGCTTGATTAGTGTGTAGCAATTGTAGATTGTACTAAGAGCTTGTGAGGAGCTTTGTATGATGATTGTTACATGATCTCTATAACATATAATATACAGATAGTTGGGGTTTTCAGCTTTAATATTTCCCATGAAATACTGTGTTCATATGTTTGATTGTTTATGGTTTTAATGTGCACATGCGATTGTTTTTATTTCCGCAATTAATGATCAATGGTAGAAGAGATTTTGTATTGTGCATGAAGTTAAAATAGTGTGTGATTAGGAGAATATCGGTGGATAACATATCATTTATTCAAATTTCTACATGGTATCAGAGCGATATTGATCATTGGAGCAATTGCAAAACATTGTAGCGGTTGAGTTTTGAGCTGGTGGAATTCGAATTTGCAGTAGTGTTTTCTTGGTGTCGAAGTTGAGATGTCTTTCAAAGAATTGTGATTGGATTATTCCCTTGAGGGCAGCTCGAATTATATTGCATGGAAGGACAAGATGGAGGAGGTGCTGGATGACAATGGGTTGAAGGAGTTCATAGATGCAAAAATTCCAAAACCTACTTCTAGCGATGTTGCCATACTTGACGCATGGCAAAAGAAGACAGAAAAGTGTCAAATAATTCTGTTGGAAGGTGTGAAGGATAACATAGTGTCCAGACTTCATGGTAAGGCTTCTCCATTCTTGATGTGGAAAGCGTTGACAGACTTTTTCCAAAGCAAGAGCGACCAGAGGAAGTTGGCACTCAAGGATAAACTCAGGAACATAAAAATGGAGAAATGCGACAGTATGCCCAAGTACCTCACGAAGTTCATCCAATGCAGCGATGAGCTAGGAAGTGTGGGGGTTACTGTTGATGATGAGGACTTGGTGAGCTTGGCTCTCCTTGGGCTTCCAAAGAGTTGGCATTCCTATCAGGACTCTGTCAATGGTCGGGAGAAATTTCCAGGATGTGAGCGACTTTGGTCGGATCTTGTGCAAGAGGAGATAAGGCGAAGTACCAGGAACGGATCTTCATCAAAGAACTCAGATGAAAAAAATTATGCTTTGGCTGCCAAAGCAAGGAAGGGGAAGAGCAAGAAGAATGCTTATCAATCCGATGCGAAAGGCAAGAAGTAGGACATGTCCAAGGTGAAGTGCTTTCACTGTCACCAACACGGACATTACACCACTAATTGTCCACAGAAGAAGAAAAATAAGCAGGTTCCTGGATCTACAGCTGGAGAGGCCTTAGCCTCGCAATTTGAGCTGGATTTTTCACGGATCACATGCTTGGTCTCAAGTGTGATGGGTTCATTGTGGTTTCTTGACAGTGGTGCATATTTTCATATGACCGGAGACAAATATTTGTTTACTGATCTGAATGAGAAAGATCTTGGAGTGCACATCGAGATGGGCAATGATGGTAGATACAATGTGATCGGTATCGGTACCATTTCCTTTGAGAGGGAGTCTGGTAAACCCTTCGTATTGAAGGAAGTGATGCATGTTCCAGGATTGAAGAAGAATCTGATCTCTGTGGCGATGTTAGAAGACAAGGGATATGATGTTGTCTTTAGCGAGGGAAACGCTTTCTTGTGCAGTAAGGCAACTGGTGAGACCCAGAGGATAGGGGTTCGAGTTAAGAACCTTTATTAGTTGTAGGTAGATGACTGCACAGCAATGGCAGGCAAGGCAGAAGGAGTGGTGAGCCGGGATGATGGCGAGCTGTGGCATAGGAGATTGGGCCACCTTCACCATGGAGCTTTGAAAATTTGCAGTAGATTTCTACCGGGCTTCCCAAAGGTACACTTGCGCAGTCAGATCAGTGCAAGGGATGTACGTTGGGAAAATTTGTGAAAGCCACCTTTCACGAGAAGGATAGTCACGCCATGACGATCCTTGAGAGAATTCACACAGACGTGTGTGGACCTTTCTCAGTAGCTTCGACAGCAAAGCACCGGTACTATGTGATATTTGTTGATGATTTTTCTCGTAAGTGCTGGATCTTCTTCATGCAGAAGAAGAGTGAGACATACTCAAATTTCTGTGAGTTCAAGGCACTGGTTGAGAAAGAATCGGGGAAGCAGGTGAAGGCTCTTAGGAGTGACAATGGTGGTGAATTCATCTTTGGCGAGTTCAATGACTTTTGCAGCGCAGAAGGAATTCGAAGAGAGCTCATAGCACCTCATAACCCATTGCAGAATGGGGTTGTTGAGCGGAAGAACAAAACGATCGTGGGTGCTGCACGGGCGATGTTTCATGATCAGGGCCTTCCCATACACTTGTGGGCTGAGGCATGCAATACTACAGTATATGTGAAAAACCGTTGTCCTCACAGGATACTTGGCATGAGTACACCTAAGGAGGTGTTTTCTGGTAAGAAGCCTGATATTTCCCATTTGAGGATTTTTGGTTCACCTGTTTACATTCATGTGACGAAGGATTCCAGGAAGAAGCTGGAGCCGACTATAGAGGTTGGGATATTTGTGGGGTACACTGATACACCCCACAACTATCGTGTGTATTTTCCAGACAGTCGCAAGACTATTGTGCGATGGGATATCAAATTTCATGAGGAGAAAGCCATGAAGTGTTCGCTTGAGAGGGAGTCACACTTGCATGCAGATGAGGAGCTATTAGTTCCTAAGGATGAGTCTTTGGATGTGGATCAGCCACAAGAGGAGGTTCATGGAGTGGAAGAGACCACTCATGCAGCGCCAACCATTAGAGGGCAGAAGCGCACTACAGAAGCTGAGCGACTGGCTCAAGATGCAGAGAAGGTTGTAGGAGCACCTACATCACAGTGCAGACAGAGACAGTCACCTAACCGGTATACTGGATACATGGCTCTTATGAGAAAGTGTATCGTGATAGAGCCATCCTCTTTTGAGGAAGCTATGGAGGATCCCGCATGGGTAGATGCCATGGTGGAAGAGTATGATTCAATTGTTAGAAACAGTGCATGGGAGATTGTCCCAAGGCCGAAGGGGAAATCAGTGGTGGGTTCGAGATGGATCTACAAAGTGAAGCAGGCAGCTGATGGGAGTGTGGAGAAGTACAAGGCAAGATTTGTTTCCCGAGGCTTCTCACAGATTGAGGGGATCGATTATGAGGAAATATTTGCACCTGTCACAAGGTATTCTTCCATATGGACGATTCTTGCTCTCTCAGCACAGATGGGGTGGCACATTCATCATATGGATGTGAATACTGTGTTCCTGAATGAAGTGATTGAGGAGGAAGTGTACATAGAGTAGCCCGAAGGTTTCGAGATCTTCGTAGTAATGATGTGTAAGTGTGCTCAAAAGAGCGATGGCTGGGTCAAACAAACCCCTCGTGCTTGCACACCTGGAGCAGATGCTTATTTCACCAAATTTGGATTCTCCAAGAGTGAGGCGGATCCGAACCTATACCAGATTATGGTGGAGGGTAAGTTTCGATCATTGTACTTTATGTAGATGATTTTATTTTTGCTGTGTGATGGACTGTTGATACACTCATGCAAGGTTGATCTTGCAAAGGAGTTTGAGATGAAGGACTGGGGCTTCCTTCATTATTTCTGGGGATTGGAAATTTGGCAGCGCAGTGATGGACTGTTTGTGTCTCAAGGCAAGTATGCCCGGGAGATACTGGAGAAGTTCAACATGCATGGCTACAAGCCTATCGACACTCCTCTTCCTAGTGGATGGAGGAAAGAGGATGCTACATCGGCAGAGGTAGTGGATGCCACTATTTACCGATAGTTGGTGGGGTCGCTTATGTATCTGTTCAATATACGACCCGACATATGCTATGTTGTTAACTAGCTTTCACAAGCTATGGTTAAGCCTACCAAGCTCTTTTGGAAGGCAGGCAAGCATGTATTGAGATATCTCAGAGGCACATTGGGATATGGATTATGGTACAGACAGTCAGATGAGGTGAGGTTATGTGGCTTCACGGATGCAGATTGGGCAGGGAGCGCAACAGAAAGAAAGAGCACATCTGGAGGGATTTTCAGTATCGGGTCGACAGCAGTTTCTTGGTACAGCAGAAAGCAGAGATCTGTAGCACTCATTTCAGCATAGGCCAAGTATATGGCAGTGATTTTGGCTACATGCGAGGCTATATGGATGAGGAAGATCCTGGTCAGGTTGTTCGGTTCACACTTAGATCCTACTGTGATATATGGTGATAATCATAGTTGCATCAAACTCTTGGTTAATCCAGTATTTCATGATAGATCTAAACACATTGACATCTGGTATCATCATATTAGAGATTGTGTGCAGCGAAGGATCATGTTACTTTCATACATTCCCACGGAGGATCAGGATGCTGATGTCTTGACGAAGGCGCTCACCAGGAGCAAATTTGAATACCACAGGGGCAGGATCGGAGTGGCAGATAATCCCTATCTTGTTGAGAGGGAGTGTTGATATTGCAACAAGATGATGAGCTTAGTGGAAAGAATTCGCCTTCACTAAGTGGGCTCGCAAACTATTTTTGGCGCAAAGTCTATTTTTAGACATGTCTATTTTTAAACATGTCAATCATATTCTATGAGTTGTAGGATGCTATTTGTGGATGGTTGGTCAAGTTGGAAAAATAGATGGACTACTATTTTTAGACATATTGGGCGGAATATATTTTTAGATTTCCAGTCTAAAAATAGATATGTCAAATATTATTAGCTCTTAATAATATTTGGACTATAAACATTATCTTATTCTCTTGGAGCACTTCAGTTAAGTGCACAGATGTGGCACAGGAGCTGACAGAAGGAATTACGCTATTCCTGAGGGTTAAGTGGAGCTATTGCATGGAGACTTCGGTTAGAACTCATGTGAGAGAGTTTGGTGGAGTTGATTGAGGAAGTTAATGGAGTTGTGTTCAGTTTAACTAATCTAAACATAGTTGAGCTAGTTGTATCTAGTCTAACTGATTGATACACTAGTGAGAGTGGTGTGAATTAATTATTAATTAATTCAATAATTATAAACTCATTAATCAACTAAAGAATACATCAGTTAACTTCAGTGCATGGACAGTTTCAGTGGAGACTAGTGAAGAGATAGGTGAAAGAGCAGTGTGACTATCAGTTGTGACTATACTGTTGCATGATTTGCAACAGCCAGTGATTGGAGATGCCAATAAGGATTGTGCAGTACAATCCAGGTGGTTCGAAGTTATTTATGAGCCATTCTTCAGCATTGATTGCGCAGTAGAGGCAGGCTATCAGGTGGCAGAGATTGGAGCATGTGTTTTGCTAGATCTAGCTTGATTAGTGTGTAGAAATTGGAGATTGTACTGAGAGCTTGTGAGGAGCTTTGTATAATGATTGTTACATGATCTCTATGACATATAATATACAGATAGTTGGGGGTTTTCAGCTTTAAGCTTTCCCATGAAATACTGTGTTCATATGTGTGATTGTTTATGGTTTTAATGTGTGCATGTGATTGTTTTTATTTCCGAAATTAATGATCAATGGTAGAAGAGATTCTGTATTGTGCATGAAGTTAAAATAGTGTGTGATCAGGAGAATCTCGGTGGATAACATATCAGTTATTCAAATTTCTACAAATTTCATCACATGTTTTAATTAATTACCTTTAATAATTTAAATTTCCTAAGTTAGACTTAGGGTCCATAATTAATTAATTATCTCCCAAACTGGATGAAATTTCCCAAATCCCTTTCTAGGTCCTGGAGATCTCATGTACTCTATTCCCTCCACAAATTTTGGGAGCTAGAGCACATCTGATGCTACCCAAACACTCAAGAAAACTCAACATATTTAACAATCAATTCATCATCTACTTTACTCCTCTATATAATAAAATGTATTTCATACAAACATGTTACCAGGTCACTACAAATGGTGTTGTCAAATAATAAGTCAGTTTATCATAGCAATCAAATAAAATGGGGCACTACAATAGGGTTCAGTACTTATGGTTTGTTAATATGAAACACATTTCTATTGGTGCATTGCATATAACATGCATGTGGTACACATATGAATGCACTATTTCATTTCAATGCATGTGCCCATGACATATAGATCACGCATCCAAGAAAACTTACACATCACACTATCCAATTAATATTCCATTTGAACCTTATAATGTATTCTAATTGAGTAGACAATTGTTGATTTGAATCTGCAATATGTTCATGTTGCACCGATACACCACTAATAATACAAATTACTTACAATAGTATTCAACTTTACCAAGATTTACTCTATTGCATGTTTCTTGCATCAATCATAGTGTGTCACATCAACTAAATCACTACCAAACCTTGTTATGGTGCCTTCATGTTAATTCTAGATGCACTACTATGAGGGTGCAAGAGAATTCACCACCACATAACTATATATACAAGTGTGTTTGTACATGCACCCCATAGCTTTTATATGTTTTTATATAACCTAAAAGAGCCATGAAGTTTAGTTTTATTTCCACTGGGGAGTCACCATGCCTTCAAGTTAAATAGAACCACCAATTTTCATTTGAGGTGCATGCATTAGGACACAACAACTTATCACCATGTTTGAGTGTGTGTGATTTGCACCATTCATAATGCACCTATGCAGCATGAATGAATTTTTGGATCTAGTTGTACATTCATATGGTCCATATTGTTTTTTCATGTTGGCATGGTACATGTATTTGTTTGGGCTACACACAATTTGTGGTGGCGTGCTTGTAAATATAGGGAGTGTAGTGTTTAGTGTTTGATGCCTACATTGGTGATCAGAGTAATTTTTGAGACTGGTGTATAGAGTTAATTTTTAGGAGTAACATATTCTATTTTCATATATATATATATATATATATATATATATATATATATATATATATATATATATTTATATATATATATATATATTCCCAACTTAAAAATTAAAAATAAAACAACAAATCATAACATGCTTCTATCTTCTTTTCCTGAACAAGGTATGAGTGTAAATTTAAAGAAAATGTTTTAGATCGTTCTTTTACATCTAGTTTTAATTTTTAAAATTTCATGGATAAAGATTAAGGAATAAGATTGGAAAAGCATTCAAAGATATTCAAAATGTGGGTAAAGTGAAATGGTGCACACTACCTCGCAAGGAAGCACCAAGAAAATGGTAAAACATGAGGAAAATGAGAAAAAAAAGCATGTGTTATTTTACATAGTCATGTTGCATAAGTCTTTACACGAGGGCAATGAAATTTTAGAGGTGCATTACTAGAAGTGTTTTTTTTTTTTTTTAAACTTATTGGGTGTGTATTCTTAATATTGTTGAATTAATGTCATGTTCTTGTGAACACATCAATGCACTTAAAAAGAGTGCATTATGACTCATTTTTACATAATTGTCTTAATGGCATGTGGATTCATTTAGAGAACTAGCCTTTACATTTTTTCCCCACTTTTAAAATTTCTTATGACAAATAAAAACATAATTCATGTAGTATTATTTTGTTAAAATAATAAGAAGGAAAGAATAAATTGAATTTGAATTTGCATTATTTTTAGTCATGCATATAGTAAGATATTTATATAATATTAAATTTATTTTATTTTCTATTAAAAAAATAGATGTTCAGTATACTGGGAGGCATACTATATTCTAGTATAGAGGATATGTGTAGGTGTTAGATGTAAATATTTTTAATATAGAGGATATGTGTAGGTGTTAGATGTAAACATTTTTTAATACAAGGTAGATGTGGAAGCATTAGACGTTAGATTTTAGTTGTAAACATATTTTAAATGTTGGTTCTATTAAATGATTAACCTATATAAGTGAATGATTAAGTTATATTGATTAATCAAAATAGAAATATTTGTGACCATGAATAAAATGAGAAGGATGAATCATGCTTCCACCAAGAATTTTTCTGAGTACTACATTCCATGAACAATTCAGTTATAGGTTTGTGCAAGAAATATTTTGGAGGAAGGATGCATGTGGAATGCACCTACCAACATCATTGATGATTTTTTTGGAGCATTTTTCATCTGTAATTGATTCAATATTTCAGGCATTTGTCTTATGTTACATTAAATTTCAATCTTTAAAATTTTCTACTATTGACAAAAAGATAGATTAGCTTAATTTCAAGTATTCATTAATTAAAAGTAAATTATCAAAGTTTGCATAATTAGTAATATTTTTAGATATTGTTTTGATTGTGATGGATATATGGCTTCGAAAATGTTACTAGAAAGTTTAGAAATGGGGTGATCTGAAATTACTTGCTAGTTAATGTTGTGCTAGTTTCATTTCAGATATAAACTTTTCTTTGCATTGTTTTACTTATCCTTCGTGATTTTTTTTTAAAGTTTGTCATAAGCTTAAAAATCATAATTTTAAATGAAGAACAGAAGCAATAGTAAACACAACAAGCACATATAACATAACTTAACACAGATAATTTTGATAAAGGAGTTCACCCCTCCTGGGCTACATCTCCTTGGTCCGACTTCATAGTGTAACCTTTGTATTAGCTTCAAGTGTGCTCAAATTATTGTTACAAGCTTCAGAACCACTTGGAACTTGTTCCAATTAGTTTATAACATCATAATCTCCCAAAAATGACTATTTTTTTGTTGTATTTGAACTCTAGATGCTCCGGCAATGACCCCAACACCTGTTGGCCCTAGCCTTCAAAAATATTCAAATGTGCTAAAACACCTGTAGATCACCTTTTCTGTATCTAAAACGTACTTCATGGAGTTCCTAGCATGAAAATTAGCCAGTAATGACTTTTACTGAGCTCAGTTTGGTCGAAAATTGAGTGAGTTATGACCAAAACCAACTTTTCCCCAATTTCTCCTCCAAAACTGGAGAAACTGCCAGTTAAGTTTCTAAATTTGGCATTCCCGCCAAGTTTGGCATTTCATCTGAAAATTCCACCATTTTAATTGTCAGGATTAATTAACATAAGCAGGATTAGCGGTGGAAAAGATAGGATTAAAGTTTAACTGTGCTTTATGCGCTAATGACGTATTAACTTCATTAAGCCACACTTAAGCATTAAATAAATGAGTTTATTTCCGCTGGTTTTTCGTTTGAACTAGCTCTCGGTCGCGCTCTTCTAGTCACATGGGGAGGGGGTTGGCCCGCGGGGCTGGCCCCATCCAACCCCCAACGGTCTAGCGATTACAATTCAAATAGATGTGGAAGATGGTATGGGTAAGAACTACCCCATAGGAGAGATGGTCAAGCACGCATATGGCAGGCGGGAGGTCATGGGTTCGAGCCCCAACCTCGCCATTTAATTTTTCTATAAGCCATGAAGACCTCCACCACTAACTTTGTCCATCAACCATTCTAGATCCTTCACCACATTGGTTAGTATGCCTCTAGATTTAGCTAACTCCGTCGTGGTTGGTGGTTTAAAAACATTATTATATATATATATATATATATATATATATATATATATATATATATATATATATATATATATATATCCGAATAATACCACCACCAATAATAATTCGACCAACCTTAGTCCAAATTTGATATGAGTTGTCATTCGACCTTCCAACATTTCCTGCCATGGGGGGTATGTGGCATGCCACGTGGCCCTTCCCCATTGGCCACCATCTAAAATAAAATGCCAATTTAATAAATTTTCACTTAGACTTAGGAATAAAAAAAATTCACTTCCTAGTCATCATTGGTGAATCTGGTGGTGCCACTTGGCGCAATGTCATTGGTTGTTTCTAGATGATATTCCTGCAAATGCTGACTGTACCTGCCACATCAGCACTGTGTCTGTTCTGCTAATTTTTTTGCCTATTTTTGAAAATTAACAACAAACCATAACTCAGCCATACAAACTCGGATTTTGCTGAAAGGAGTTGCACTAGAATCCTGGCGACGAACTCTATCCGGTCATTCAGGTTTGAAGCAATTTCGAGCACTTTCACTTTTTAGCTAAAACTTAAACCTTGGATCATTCCTTCCCACTAGAAGCCTTTTGGACCCCAAAATATATTACCAATTTTTCAGCAAGTGAGGGTACAACTCCCTCACTTTTCCAATCTCCAACCATTTTTCCTTTGAAGGATTTTGACCTTTGAGTCCAACTCTAAGGTATTCAACATTCCCTTTTCTTGAAGTTATGATTCTTCTGTCAAGTATGAGATCTTGCTGAAGTTCATCAAGATATTCTGGTGATAAATCATTAATTTATGGCAACTGAACATGCTCTCCTTGATCATCAATCAAAGGAGGCTCAAATAGTCTCAAATTCTCAACATTAATGATAGAATATATTTGCATATAAGGAGGCAAATCTAGCTTGAATGCATTTGTACCAATCTTTTCCAGAATTTTAAATGCACCATAACGGATTGGTTTGAGCTCTTTACCAAAATTTATTTTCTTATGTACAACCAAAATTCATCTCTAACTTGAAATTTGTGACCAACCCAATGTTTTTCATGCCTTGCCTTATAGCTGCTTTGACTCTTCTCAAGTTGCTCTTCTACTGTGTGATGTACCAACTGAATTTTATCAATGAACTTTCTTGCTTTATCTATGTCACTATGTCCATCTATAGAAACATCTTTCTCAAAGATAAATTCCAATGGTGATCTTGGCAAGTAACCAAAACATGCCTCAAATGGCGATGTATTTGTGGAAGAATGTTTTTCCCAGTTGTATGCATGTTGTCTGTAGTGTAATTTTTCATCCCAAAACTTGGGATGCTTGCTGCAATAGCCGCTTAGAAGATGAATAACAGTCTTATTTACCACCTCTGTTTGACCATATGTTTGTGGATGAAATGTTGTACTCTTATTCAACTTTGTATCCATCATGTCCCATAATTTTGACCAAAAATTCCCAACAAATCAAGAATCTCGATCACTTACAATAGAAGTAGGAAGACCAAAATGGATCCATACATTTTGAAAGAAAAGATTAGTGGTTTGTTCAGTTGTAATATTTTTCTTACATGCCATCAAAATACACATTTTTTTGAACCTATCTACCACAACATACAAATAACCATGACTTTTCCTTGACATAGGAAGGCCTCCTACAAAATCCATTGAGATGCTCTCCCAAGGATGAGAAGGAATTGGAAGTGGTGTGTACAAACCAAGCGTCCTCTTTCTAGGCTTACTTTTTTCACATAAAGAACGTCTTCTAATAAAATGAGAAACACTTTCATTCATGTGTGGCCAATAACAATACCTCTGCAGATGCGCTATTGTCTTGCCTACACCGAAATATCTTGAAATAAATGATGTGTGAGCCTCTCTTATGATATTGTTTCTTTCTCCCTGTGGTATACATAACTTTCCCAAGTGATACAAAAAAAAATTATGCACATGATAATCTAACTCTTCACTTTGGTTTCCCTTACTCAAGTTCTCATGCACATCTTGAAAATCACTATCATTCACATACTGTTCAATGTAATTTTCATGCATGATAGAATCATGCTTGAGAATAATAGTTGAATTTACAATAGGCCTAGAGAGTATATCAGCTACCTTATTGTAGATTCCTTTCTTGTACCTGATAACCAAGTGAAATTGTTGTAGAAAACCCATCCACCTGAAATTTTTTGATTGCTGCAATTTGGACTGTGATTGTAAATACTGCAATGGTTGATGGTCGGTATGGATAATGGTCTCTTTTCCCATCAAGTAATGCTTTCATTTCTTTACACTTTGTACCAATGCATATAATTCTTTATCATATGTAGGATATTTAGTCACAGCTCCATTAAAATTTTCAGAATGAAATGAGATAGGCTTACCATGCTACATGAGCATTGATCCCATAGCATAATCATTTGCATCTGTTTGGATATGAAATGGCTATCTTAGATCTGGAATTTCTAGTACCGGTGCTAAACTTATCTTTTTATTTAAAGCATCAAATTATTCCTGCTGAAAATCTCCCCAATGGAATACTTTCTTTGTGCTTTTCAATGCATGTAACGATGCTGCAATGGAAGAAAAATTAGCAAAAAATTTCCTCCAATATTGTGCTACCCCTAAAAAGCTTCTTACCTTGGTAACTGTATTGGGCTTGGGACAATTCAAAGTTACCTCAACTTTGGAAGGATCAATATTCAATTCACCTTCTCCAACTATGTGTCCCAAATATACCAATAAAGTCTTACCAAATTCACACTTTGACATATTAAGAAACAATTTCTCTTTTCTCAAAACATCAAGTACCTTGTTCACATGCATGACATGTTCTTCTCTTAATTAGTTGAATATTATTATGTCATCTAAGTAAACAATGAAAAATTCATCTATAAATGGTCTAAATACATCATTCATCAGTATCATAAAAGTAGCTGGTGCATTTGTTAAGCCAAATGGCATAACTAACCACTCATACAATCCTTGTGTAATCTTGAAAACAGATTTCCAAATGTCTTCTTCGGCTATCCTAACTTGATGATAACCACTTCTCAAATATAACTTAGTGAAATACTTTGCATGCTTTAACTGATCAAGCAAATCATCAATGCGTGGAAGTGGGTAGTGATACTTTACCATGATTTTTTGCAGTGCATGGAAATCAATACACATGCGCCAAGTCTCGTCCTTCTTTGGAATCAAAACTATTAGAGAACCACATGGTGAAGTAGATGGGCATATGATACCTTTATCAAGAAAATCTTGGATTGGCTTCTTGATTTCCAAACTTTCCATGATTGAGATGCGATACATACCAATATTCGGAAGTGGAACATCCTGTTGCAACTGGATCTCATGCTGAATTCCCCTATTGGGTGGCAACCCCTTTGGTTCTTGAAACATCTCGCCATGCTGACTTACCCCATCAAACAAATCAGATTTCAATTTTTCATCGCATCCTTCAAAATATTCATAGTTAACATCTTCCTTTTTATTGATCATAAGAAGCACAAAATTTTTACTTGCATTTACTAGCCTCTTCATTTTCCCTGCATTAACTAAAGAGATATTCAGTTTCTTGCGATGAGCTCTCACAATATACTCCACCCCATATTTTATCAAATGATATTTTTTTCTCAAGACGGTAAAATACCTCTCTCCTATCATACAAATATGGACTACCCAAGATAATCCTTGAAATATCAAGTGGTACAACATCTAACTCAACTTCATCAACAAATTTTGCAGTAATAGAAAAACTGAAAACACATTTCCTTATCACCTGTAAATTTCCATTGTTAACTATCCAACCCAAAGTGTATGGCTTATGATGAGGTATAGTTTCAAGGTTCAGTTTTTTAACTAAGTCTTATGAAATCAAGTTTTCTTGTGACCCTGTATCAAATAAGGCATCAATCTTTGTATGATTAGAAATTACTCTAACATGGAATAATTCTATCCTTGTATCCTCATTTGAAGTGTTATTGTGACTGTTTCAGGTACTAGAACTTGAAATCGCTTCCTTTCCTTTGTTAACCATGGAAACTATCTTAGTTTCATCTCCTAAATCAGATCCAAGATCTTTTTGTGTGGTGGTAGTTGTCTTTTGTTTCCCTTTGTTATTTGGTTTCTTTGGTCTTAGTTCGGGATGTAGTTTCCAACAATGAGCTTCATCATGCCCCTCTTTGGAACAATGTTTGCATGTTATTTTCTCCCCTTCTTCTTTTCCTTCCATTTTCCTCCTTTCTCTTTTCCCTTACCCTTGAATGGCTTCTTCTTACTACCCTCTTCGGAATTTTTTTTACACCTTGCTTCAAGATGTGTGGCTTTCACACATACTTCATCTAATTTATTTGGGTTAAACATGAGAATAGTGTGTTTTAAGTAGGAATGTAGACCTCCTATATACTTCAAGAGTGTGTCTTGTGAATTTAAGTCCAGCCCAAGTAATAAATCCCTTTTCCTAAACTCTTGTGTATACTCTTGGACACTTTGACCTTTAAGCTTTCTAAATTTTTGCCAACTCATTATTTCTTTCTGCATATATTTTCTTTTAATGGAAGAAATGAATTCGACCCAAGTAATGGAAATCTTACCATGGATGTGCATTTCCTCTTGTGTCTTTGCCTCCCACCAAACTAATGCTGCTCCTTCTAGCCTTAATGAAGCCAACTATATTTTAATATCTTCTTCTTGCAGATTTTGAATTCTACAGTAAACTTCTAATTGACGGATCCAATTATCTAGTTTTTCAGCATTAACTTCTCCATTATATGTAGGAAGTTCAAATTTGAAGTCCAACTTGAGTAACAGAGTCTTACCTTTTGGGATCTTGGAATGAGTATGGGTATGAGTTTTTGTAGTGGATTTGGAAGACGAAGATGTTGATGAGGATGATGATGATAATGATGGTGGAGAAGGAGGTGGTTTTCCACCACTAGTTTTTGAGCTCCTCTCTTCCTTATTTTTACTGTTTGAAGATTCTTCTCTATGAGGGTGTTTTGAACCTTCTCCTATTTCCTTTGCCATAAAAGCTTCATACATAAGTTTCACCATCCTTTTCATTTATTTGAACTCCTTCTTGACATCCTCTTCCTCAGAATGTTCATGAGCTCCTTCATGGCCTGACATTTTGGCTGTTGATTCAAGCTTTATCTCTGCAGCTTATATCTCTTCAACCACTTCATCCTCTTGTGCAATTAATTCCTCTTGTGCTTCAAGTGTTGCCTTGAGTGGTCCTTTGGGTAAGGGTGATGCTATCTCAACCTTCTTCCTTATTGTCCTAACTTATGGACTAGCTATCAGTAGCTTCCTTTCTCCTCTCTACAATCTCAATCTTGTAAGCATTAGTAAATTTGCACTAATAAACTCCTCAAGTAAAACAAGCAAGAAACCTTGTGCTCTGATACCAACTTGATCTAAAATTACTTTCTAGTTAATTTTGTGCTAGTTTCATTTTAGATATAAACTTTTCTTTACATTGTTTTACTTATCCTTTATGAGTTTGTTTAAGAGCATGTGATTGGAAAACAATGTACTTAGTGAAATTATGAGCTTTTCATAAGCTTAAAAAGCATAATTTTAAATGGAAGAACATAAGCAATAGTAAACACAGCAAGCACATATAACAGATCTTAACACAGAGAATTTTGATAAAGGATTTCACCCCTCCTGGGCTACATCTCCTTGGTCCAGCTTCATAGTGTGAACTTTGTATTAGCTTCAAGTGTGCTCCAAATTGTTATTACAAGCTTCAAAACCTCTTGGAACCTGCTCCAATGAGTTTATAACATCATAATCTCCCCAAAATGACTATTTTTTTTTTGTATTTGGACTCTAGCTGCTCTGGCAATGACCCCAACACCTGTTGGCCCTAGCCTTCAAAAATATTCAAATGTACTAAAACACCTGTATATCACCTTTTCTGCCTCTATAACCTTCTTCATTGAGTTCCTAGAATGCAAATTAGCCAAGAATGATTTTTACTAAGCTCATTTTGATCAAAAATTGAGTGAGTTATGACCAAAACCAACTTTGCCGCAATTTCTCCTCGAAAACTGGAGAAACTGCAAGTTAAGATTCTAAATTTGGCATTCCCTCCAAGTTTGGCACTGCCTTCGAAAATTATGCCAGTTTAATTGTCGAGATTAATTAACATAATTAGGATTAGCAGCGGATAAGATAGGATTAAATTTTAACTGTGCTTTACGCACTAATGACGTATTAACGTCATTAAGCCACACTTAAACATTAATTAAATGAGTTTATTTCTGCTAGTTTTTCGTTTGAACTGACTCTCAGTCATACTCTTCTAGTCACATGGGAAGGGGGTTGGCCCACGGAGCTATCCCCCTCCAACCCCCAACGGCCGGGCGGTTACAATTCAAATAGATGCAAAAGATGGTATGGGTAAGAACTACCCCATATGAGAGATGGTCGAGTGCACATATGGCAGGCAGGAGGTCAGGGGTTTGAGCCCTGACCCCACCATATAATTTTTCTCTAAGTCATGAAGATCTCCACCGCTAACTTTGTCCATCCTCCATTCTAGGTCCTCTGCCACATTGGTTAGTATTCCTCCAGATTTAGCTAACTTCGCCATGATTGGTGGTTTAAAAACATTATAACATATATATATATATATATATATATATATATATATATATATATATATATATATATATATATATCCGAAAAATACCACCACCAATAATAATTTGACCAACCTTAGTCCAAATTTGATATGACTTTTCATTCGACCTTCCAACCTGCCCTGCCATGGGGGGTACGTGGCATGCCACGTGGCCCTTCCCCATTGGCCACCATATAAAATAAAATGCTAATTTAATAAAATTTCACTTAGACTTAGGAATAAAAAAAATTCACTTCTTGGTCATCATCAGCGAATCTGGTGGTGCCACTTGGCACAGTGTCATTGGTTGTTTCTGGAGGATATTCCTACAAATGCTGACAATACCTGCCACATCATCACTATACCTATTCTCCTCATTTTTTTGCATGTTTTTGAAAACAAACAGCAGGCGATAACTCAGTCATACGAACTCGGATTTTGATGAAATGATTTGCACCAAAATCCCAGCAACGAACTCTATCTGGTCGTTTAGGTTTGAAGAAATTTCAAGCACTTTCAATTTTTAGCTAAAACTTGAGCCTTAGATCATGGGGCAATTATTCATTAATTTAAGATTTCAGATTTTGAACCTGCTGACTAATTGAGGTGCATTAGGGAAATTTTGAGGTAAAAAACAGACCTTAAAAAAAAATGTACTAGCAAAAATAACTTTAAAAGAACCAATAGGATTCAAGATTATGATGTCATCCCCAAAGGAAAATATTTTAGAGGGGAAAGAATAAAACTTTTTTTTAATTGTATTTTTTGCTTATCTCCTTATAGGATTACTTAAATGTCAAGTTTAAACACCCATTAGATGCAAAATTAAATTCCACATCCAACGAGAAGCTGCTCTGCATACTTCTAAGAAGACCCACATTGAAAAAAATTAAAGATACGTTAAAAATGCCAACGCGCTTTTTTAATGTATCTTTAATTTTTTTCGATGTGGATCTTCTCAGAAGTATGTAGAGTGGGTACTCATTGGATGTGAAATTTAATTTCACATCCAATCATTTTATATGCTTTACATTTGAGTAAACCTATAAGGATATCAGAAAAAAATACAATAAAAAAAAAGTAGTTTCCTATCTTTTTCTTTAAAAAATCATAAATGTTATTTTATTATTTTTCTTAGGAGGCATATTTTGGACCTAAAAAACTCCCTAATTCTTATTCAGAGAGGCATAGTGAGGGGTTTCAGTACCACATCTCATATGGCTCTGTTAGTCTATCTTTCTTATTGGAATGGATTTCATTGTAAAATCTAAGTTTTGTAAGTGGTTGAACATTCTATGGCGAGATCAATCACAATGACGCAAAAATGTGTGTGGTTATAATGCCTATGCAATATGTTTTCATATTTTTTTTTAATAATGTAAAAATTATCATAATTGAGTTGTAAAACTAAAAATGTAGATCATCATCTTTATCTAGACGTCATTGCTATTTAAGGAAAACTACATTATTGAACTTACATATTGATGGTTCTTAAGAAAAAGTTTGTCACTCCTAATAGAGGTTTATGAGTTAAAAATCTTGAATCTTAACTTATTTCTTTATGTAATAAAAAACACTATCTCTATAGAAATTATACAACATGCATGTATATCTTGGATTCACTCGATCTAACAATGTACTAAAGTTAAATATTGAATCGCTTCTACAAATATTTTGCGGAAATAAAAACACAATCGCTAATCACATGAACATGAAGAAAGATCAATCGCACACAACACAGATGATTTCCTGGGGAAAGCTTACGACTAAAAACCCCACTATCTTCTATTTTATATTAAGCATGGATCATGAAACAATTACATACAAAACTCTTCTCACAAGAGCCCTCAAGTACTCAACTAATTATCTCACACTGTCATATGAAAAATTGACCAACACACAGCCAATTCTCAGCCTCTAGATAGCCTGCCTTGCTTGTGCATTCCCGGATGGTAAATATCCCTAAAAGATAGGAATTATTTCCTTCCTTGATAGTGCAAGTATCATGGGCACTCCAATGGGTGTTTGGTTGCATGTGTGCAAGCCAATAATCCTACAACTGATGTTCAACCTCCCTTTCACCTAGAACTCAACTGGATCTCCATTGGATCTGACATGCATGCAACTAATAATAGTAAATCCTTAGTTGCATGTGAGATCACTGATTGTGAATTAATTAATATTTAATTCATTAGATCTCTCACTAGTGTATCTTCAGTTACAACTGGCACAATTGAGTTTAACTCACTTAACTGAGTTAATCTATTTACAAATTGCATTAACTAATTTTCCACTGCACCTCGAACTCTGTTACTACTAGAATTACTTTGCATGCCTCACCAACTATCTCTAACTAAAAATACACTATCTAACTAAATTTATCACTTTCAGTTAACTCATTCAAGTCCACATTGAGAATAGATTGCACTTTAATGTCCATCTTAATTAAGGGATAACCAAAATAGACATGCACCCAAAAATAGCACTGTGGGCCCCACCCTAGTCTAGGTGCTTAATGCAACCATGTGCTTAATGCACTAGGCGTGGGTTGCTGAATTTTCTTATTGAATATCAAAACTCCCTCTCAACAAGAAAGGGATTATCCTTCACCTTGATCCTCTCTCTATGGTATTCGAATTTTCTCCTGGTGAGCGCCTTCTTCAGAATATATGCATCCTGATCTCCCGTGGGAATGTATTGAAGCAACATTATCCCTCTCTACACACAATCTCTCAGACGATGGTTCTGGATATCTATATGTTTTGACCTATCATGAAACACAGGATTAATCGAGAGTTTAATGCAACTATGATTATCACAATGAATCACTGTCAGATCCATCTAAGAACCAAACAAACCAACCAAGATCTTTCTCATCCAGATAGCCTCACATGCAGCTTGACTTGCTACCATGTATTCCACTTCCGCTAAACTAAGTGCCACAGATTGTTGCTTCCTGCTGTACCAAGAAATTGTTGTCAATCTAATGCTAAAGATCCCCCTTGATGTGCTCTTTCTATCCGATGGACTGCCAGCCCAATCTGCATCCATGAAGCCATGCAGCTTCACTCCCTCTGTATATATGTACCATAGACCATACTCTGATGTGCCCCTCAGGTATCTCAACACAAGCTTCCCCGCCTTCCAAAAGGACGTGGTAGGCTTATGATCTGAATGGAAAATGGCATCCACCCATGGTATTCATCCACTCATGTTATCCATCCACCCATGGAATTTACCCATGGTATTGTAAATGGAACCGACCCATGGTATTCATCCACACATGGAATTTACCCACGGTATTGTAAGTGGTATCCACCCATGGTATTGACCCATGGTATCCACCTATTGTATCTACCCATGGTATTGTAACTCTAAAAAAAAGGCTATAAATAACAAGCCTCACTTTGTAAAAGGAGATTGTCCACCACAATGTAGCTTCTACATTTATTCTCTGTTTTAATAAAACAAGTTTCTTTGTGGTTTTATTTGTTGTGCGTTCTGTCCTTTTTCTGACATTCTAATTTTGCAGATCTTGTCAGATCCATTTCAACATTTTAGATCTTGGGGGTCTCCCCCGAAGATCTGGATCAGTGGTATCAGATTCAGGTTACGAATCCATTGGAATGAGGGTTTGAAGCATATTTCAGTTTTAATTTTTGGCAGCAATCTTCAGCAAACTCCATGAATTTCTTTGGCAGTGAGTTTGAAGATCAGATCTGAAAATTTTTGTGAAAATTTTACAAAATCAAAGACCAGATCTAGATTCCTTGCAAAACAACACCCAAATTCAAAAAAAAATCGGCCGAATTGGAGTTTGGATGAGGGAGATATCGTTGATTCTAAATCAGCAATGTTGCAGAAAATGTTCTGATGACAATTCGTGGATGGCAGCTTTCCTGTCATTTTTTTCAGTTTTCATTGCAAAATTTCAAATAAATGGCTATATATCTGAGCTCCCCTTGAAAAATCACCCGATTTCAAAAAAAAATCGGTTGAATCGAAGTCTGGACGAGGGATTTATCGCTGATTTAAAATCAGTTATTTTTTCAGAAATTTTGTGATGGCGGGACAATTCCAACGCGCATCTAAGAGTCTAGAGTCTCCAGATAGCAGTTTCAAACACATTAGAAGATGTAGAATTATCATTCCATTTCCAAAAATAGGTTATAATAAATATTCAAAGTTATATTAACTGAGTTATGCTCATTTTAAATTTGGAGCAGCATTCGAAGCGGGTTCCCTTTGGAGACATGCCCTCCCACCCCGCTTTAGTAGGCACCTGCTTCACATTCATCAATTTCATCATAGCATTATTCGGCTTGGGTTATTTGGAGACGTGCCCTCCCACCCCAAGCTATGTAGGCACCTGCTACTTCATCAACAATCAGCATCACGGTTATGGGTCAACCGCACAAAATCCTTTTCATCAAAGTCCATTTGCTAGGCCGCACACTATTAGTCACACATTTGGTCACAAGAATTACAGGGTATCTCTGTCCTCGGATCTTCGTTTGTCATGGTTTTGGTTCTTTTGGTTCATCCACAAACCCACACTTCATTGAAGTCTATTTGCTAGGCCTCACACTGTCAATATCACAGTTTGTCACAAGCATTACAGGCTATCTCTATCCTCGGATCTTCATTCATCACGGTTAAGGGTTAACTACAAAAAACCCTTCTCTTCAGTGTCTCTTCATATTCAACAAAGGCTTCTCAGGAGGGAACTTCACGCAATGGGGACCATTGCTTCTTAAGGAGGGAGGAATGATCCGAATGGAAAATGGCGTCCACCCATGGTATTCATCCACCCATGTTATCCATCCACCCATGGAATTTACCCATTGTATTGTAAATGGAACCAACCCATGGTATTCATCCACACATGGAATTTACCCATGGTATTGTAAGTGATATTGACCCATGGTATTGACCCATGGTATCCACCTATGGTATCTACCCATGGTATTGTAACTCAAAAAAAAGGCTATAAATAAAAAGCCTTACTTTGTAAAAGGACAGATTGTCCACCACAATGTAGCTTCTATAGTTATTCTCTGTTTAATAAACAAGTTTCTTTGTGGTTTTATTTTCTTTGTGTTCTCTCTTTTTTTCTAGCATTCTAATTTTGCAAATCTTGTCAGATCCATTTCAACTTTTTAGATCTTGGGGGCCTCCCCCCAAGATTTGGATAAGCTTAACCATAGCCTGACTCAGCTGGTTATTTGCGTAGAAAATGTCTAGTCTCATCTTCACTAGATACATTAGCGAACCCAATAACTATCGGTAGACAGTAGCATCCACTACCTCTCCAGAAGTAGCATCCTCTTTCCTCCAATTTCCTAGAAGAGGAGTACCCAGTATCTCCTTCGCATACTTTCCTTGAGATACAAAAATTTCGCCATCCTATTGCCATATTCCCAATCCAAGGAAATAATGAAGGAGTCCCATGTCCTTCATTTCAAACTCCCTTGCAAGATCCTCCTTGCATGAGTGTATCAGCTACTCATCACCAATCAAAATTAGATCATCAACATAAAGAACAATGATCAATATCTTACCCTCAACCACAATCTGGTACAAGTTTGCATCTGCTTCACTTTTGGTGAAGTCCAGTCCGGTGAAATAGTGGTTTATCCGAGTGTACCAAGCACGGGGTGCTTGCTTTAGCCCATACAGTGCTCTTTTGAGTCGGCACACATGCGACTCACTATTGAAGATCTCGAAACCTTCAAGCTTCTCTATGTACACCTCTTCTTAAATGATCCCATTGAGAAACACAGTTTTCACATCCATCTGATGAATGCGCCGGCCCATCTGCACTGAGAGTGCAAGGATGGATATTATGGAAGAGTACCTGGAAACAGGTGCAAAAGTCTCATCATAATCTATCCCCTCGATCTGTGAGAATCACCAGGCCACAAATCTGGCCTTGTATTTCTCCACACTTCCATCAGCAACTTGCTTTAACTTATAGATCCATCTCGATCCAACCACTGATTTTTCGACCGGTCTTGGGACCATCTCCCATGCACTTTTCTTAACAATGGATTCATACTACTCCACCATTGCATCAACCCAAGTTGGCTGTTGCACTGCTTCCTGAAAGGAAGATGGTTCAGTCACAATACATTTTCTCATAAGAGCCATGTATCCAGTAAATCGGTCAGGAGACTCTCTCTCTGCGCTGTGAAGTTGGGGCTCCTACATTATCCGCAGCATCAAGTCTCAATCTATCAACTTTCGTGGTGCGCCTTCTTCCATTTCTGATGGATGGCTCTACATGAGTGTTTTCCTCCATTCGATGAACCTCCTCATGTGGCTGATCCACATCTTGAGACTCATCCTTGGGAACCAATAGTTTCTCCTCTGCATGCATGTCCAGCTTCCCCTCAAGGGACAACCACATGGCTTTCTCCTCATCAAATTTGATATCTTGTCACACAACAGTCATTCTGATGTTTGGAAAATACACACAATAATTATGGGGTGTTTCAGTGTACCCCACAAAAATCCCAACCTCAACTGTTGGTTCCAGCTTCTTCCTGGCGTCCTTGGTCACATGCACATAAACAGATGAGCCAAAAATCTTAATGTGTGAAACATCAGGTTTCTTACCAGTGAAAGCCTCTTCAAGTGTACTCATGCCAAGTACTCTATGAGGATAACGGTTCTGCACATGTACCTATATATTGCATGCTTCCGCCCACAGATGCATCGATAGGCCTTGATCATGCAACATCACGTGTGCTACACCCACAATAGTTATGTTCTTCCTCTCCACGACCCCATTATGTTATCGGTTATGAGGCAATATGATTTATCTTCGAATTATTTCTTTGCTGCAGAAGTTCTTTAATTCGTTAGAGATGTATTCTCCACCATTATCGCTCCTAAGAGCCTTCACTTGCTTCCCTGACTCTTTCTCCACCAGTGCCTTAAACTCACAGAACTTAGAGAATGTTTGATCTTTCTTATGCATGAATAAGATCTAACACATACGAGAAAAGTCATCAACAAATATTACATAGTACTTATGTTTTGTTGTTGAAGCAATAGAGAAAGGACCACACACATCTGTGTGAACTCTCTCAAGGATCCCTGAAGCTCAGTTTTCCTTCTCATGAAAGGTGGCCTTTACATATTTTCCCATAGTACATCCATTGCATGTGTCTGACTGTGCAAGTGTACCCCTGGGAAGACCAGTAGAAATCTATTGCATGACTTTCAAGGCTCTATGGTGAATATGGCCTAATTTCCTGTGTCATAATTCGCCCTCATCTTGGCTCACCACTTGATCTACCTTTCCTATCATTTTTTCACTGACATCTACCTCCAGCTTGTAGAGATTATTAACTCGAATCCCTATCCTCTTGGCATGTCCAGTTGTTTTATGTCGCGGGAAAGTTTTTCCATCACTAAAAACAACATCATAGCCTCTATCCTCCAACATTGCGACTAAGACCAAATTTTTCTTCAGACCTGGTACATGCATTACATCTTTTAATTGAAAGGGTTTACCTGAAACCCTCTAAAAGGTAATGGTACCAATCCTGGTAGCACTGTACCGTTCATCGTTGCCCATTTCAATATGCATCTGGAGATCTTTCTCCTCCAAGTCACTGAAAAGTTCCTTATCTCCCGTCATGTGAAAGGAAGTGCCACTATCCAAATGATCCCAATGCACTAGACACCATGCATGCGATCAATGAGTATTCAAGCTCAAATTGTGAGGCAAGGGCCTCACCAACTACATATCCTCTAGCCTTCTTGATCTTCTTCTTTTGTTGACAGTTAGTAGCAAAATTCCCATGCTCGTGATAGTGAAAGCACTTCACCTTGGACATGTCCTGCGTCTTTCCATTCTTGGACTCGGATTTAGAATTGAATTTCTTCCCCTTCCCTTTCCTCGCCTTGGCAGCCAAAGCACAATCCTCTTCATCCTCATTCTTAGATGAAGATCCATCTCTGGTGTTTCGTCTAAACCCCTCCTCCACCAAATCCGACCATAATCGTTCCCAATCTGGCAATTTTTCCCTTCCTTTGACAGAGTCTTGATAACTGTGCCAACTCTTGGGAACTCCTAGGAGAGCCAAGCTCACCAAATCATCATCAATAATTGTTATTCCAATGCTCCCCAATTCATCTCGACATTGGAAAAACTTTGTTAGATATTTTGGAATAGTGTCGCCCTTTTCCATCTTGATCTTCCTGAGTTTATCTTTGAGCGCCAGTTTCCTCTAGTAGTTGTTGCTTTGGAATAGATCCATAAAAGCCTTCCACATTGCATATGGTGTGGCTTTCCCATGGAGGCTTGATACAATGTGGTCTCGTACTCCCTCCAACAGGATCCTCCTCGCCTTTTCCACTTTCTTTTTCCATGCATCAAGATTTGTAGCATCTACCACAGCGGGTTTAGGAACATCATTGTCAATGAATTCCTTCAAGCCATTGTCTTCGAGTACTGCCTCCATCCTATCCTTCAAAGAAATATAGTTAGAGCTACCCTCGAGTGCATAATTTAACCTCAATCCATTGAAATTCATTTCGATCTTGAATAAGTTGTAGCACCAAGAAAGTCTTTCTACAAATTCGAATTCTATCTAGTCACAAAATCAGCTCCTGCTTCACTTCTGCAATTTCTTGTGCTCTGATACCATGTAGAAATTATACAACAAGCATGTATATCTTGGATTCACCCAATCTAACAATGTACTAAAATTAAATATTGAATCGCTTCTACAACTCTTTTGCAGAATTAAAAACACAATCGCTAATCACATGAACATGAAGAAAGATCAATCACACACAAGATAGATAATTTCTCAGGGAAAACTTACAGCTAAAAACCCCACTATCTCTATTATATATTAAGCATAGATCATGAAACAATTACATACAAAATCTTCTCACAAGAGCCCTCTAGTACTCAGCTAATTGTCGCACACTGTTGTATGCAAAACTGACCAACACATAGCCAATTCTCAGCCTCCAGACAAAATTCCTTTCTTGTGCAATCCCTGATGGTAAAGATCCCTAAAAGATAGGAATTCTTGTCTGCCTTGACTGCGCACGTATCATAGGAACTCCAATGGGTGTTTGGTTGCATGTGTGCAAGCCAATAATCCTACAACTGATAGTCAACCTCCCTTTCACCTAGAACTCAATTGGGTCTCTGCTGGATCTGACATGCATGTAGCTAACAATATTAAATCCTCAGTTGCATGTGAGATCATTGATTGTGAATTAATTAATATTTAATTCACTAGATCTCTCACTAGTGTATCTTCAGTTACAACTAGCACAATTGAGTTTAACTTACTTAACTTAGTTAAACTATTTACAACTTTCATTATCTAATGCACCACTGCACTTTGAACTTTGTTACAACTAGAATTACTCTGCATGCCTCACCAACTACCTCTAACTCGAAATCCACTAGCTAACTGAATTTATCACTTTCAGTTAACCCATTCAAGTCCACATTGAGAATAGATTACAGTGTAATGTCCATCTTAATTGAGGGATAACTAAAATGGACATGCAACCAAAAATAGCATTGTTGGCCCCACCCTAGTTTGGGTGCTTAAAGCACTAGGCGTGGGTGCTGAATTTTCTTGTTGAATCTCAACAATCTCGTAACCAAGTGGAAGCAATGTTAGATTATACTCCACTATGCTTACAACAACTTAGCAACTTACAACTTATATGGTATATTGTAATCTATACCTCATAAAATATTTCAAGTTTGTATTATTTCTTAAATTATATTTCATAATTTACTTTTCAAAGTTTTAATTTTAATTTTAAAATTTTATTTTATTTCATTTATTAAAATATTAATGTGATTTTTTATATGCGAGTTTTATAACTAGCACAATCATAAAATTTAAATGGCTTGTAAATGTCAATAGACATCCATTCATAATAAGCATCAAAACACTTATTGCATCGAGAGGTTCTCTCCAACTTGGTATGGAAGAGATGTTGTATCTAATTATGTTATGTAAACATTTTGACTTGGTCAAATTACATAAAAATAAAAATGAAGTTAAATTAATTTTAAAAATAAAAAATTTAATTATAATTATTAATTAAAACATCTTGACTCACTCAAATTATATAACAATAGAAATAAAAGAAACAAAAATATTAATTATAAGTATTAATAATTAATAATTAAATCATTCTAGATCTATCTAACTTTGTATCTATCAAGTGTCAAGAATGATCAAATCTCTGGAGGTACAAATATTTCCTCAAGTTTTACACTTAAAAAAAAAAAAGTATACACTTTGAAAGATTTTATCCCTTTGAACACTTGATAGATCCAAAATTAAGATGAATCTAAACCTATATAATATCTCAACTATCCAATATAACATTCAACAACTTCCTTATATACTAAATTGAATAATCTAATAAGCTAATTAGGTAGAGAATCGTTTAATAACTTATTTAATCTCTTTATGTTAAATATTATTTTTACATTTCAAACACATTGTATTAATATCTATTTTATATTAATATGTATTTTAGACAAACATAATTTATAATACACATAAACATGATCTCTAACACATTTTAAACATTTGAATGACCATGTTGGACTCTTCGGTAGAGGTATGGGTTTTGTTTTAAGGGAAAGCATAATATTCATGACATCGTTCTTACACTAATTTGTTATTATCGGTTGGCTATGTAGCTCGAAATATTGAAAAGCAATTTAAAGTACACGTTATATTACATTCAATCCATAAAACGTTTAAGCTACTCAATCGTAAAGGTTAGCCGTGGAATAATACAACAGCAAAGTTTAGAATAAAATATGGGGACGTGAGAAAGAGGTGCGATGGTTATTTAAATAGCTAAAGTATATATATATATATATCTTTTAAATAGGCCACCTTTTGATGGTTGACTGCTAATTTGATATCGACACACAACCATATATAAATATTTCTTTCTTTAATTTGATAGATTTATCAGATCTGTCATTTTAAATTATTATATAGAACCTACCCAATTACCATTTCATGTGAAAATGCCACTTTTTTATGGAATAATACAAAAGCAAAGTTTAGAATAAAATATGGGGACGTGAGAAAGAGGTGCGATGGTTATTTAAATAGCTAAAGTAAGTAAGTATATATATATATATATATATATATATATATATATATATATCTTTTAAATAGGCCACCTTTTGATGGTTGACTGCTAATTTGATGTCGACACACAACCATATATAAATATTTCTTTCTTTAATTTGATAGATTTATCGGATCTGTCATTTTAAATTATTATATAGAACTACCCAATTACCATTTCATGTGAAAATGCCACTTTTTTATGGCTAAAGTTTACATATATATATATATAAACTACCATTTCCTTTGAATAGGCCAACTCTTGAGGTTGACTGCTTAAAAATTATACTTATATATATTCCTATATATCATTTTCAAAGGAAAACCACCGTTTGATGATTGAAGTGCTATATATATATAAAGGTGATGGTTGAGTGGCTAAATTATATATATATAACCACCGTTTGATGATTGAAGTGCTATATATATATAAAGGTGATGGTTGAGTGGCTAAATTATATATATAATTATCATTTTTAAAGGAAAGGCCACATTTTGTGCTAAAGTAAGTGTGTGTCTAGATATGTGTTTCATAGGGCCATTTTGTTTTGAAATTGACATTATTTGTTTGTTTTATCTGTGTTATGATATATTTTTAAAATAATTTAAAGATTATCATAAAAATTATAACATATAAATTAATAAATTTGATTGTTAATAAATTTAATTAAATGTAAAGTATTTATAATTTGGAAAAATTATTTATAATAAAGATATAATTAAATTTCATCGTGATATAGTTAATGATAGTTAATGAACTTTTTTATTTTTTTTTAAAAAGTGTTGAAAATGTATTAAAAATGATTTTTTTGACTTGTGTTTGTTAATTCAAATTCAATCTCATAGTTACTTGAGTTAGCTGTCTGTTAATATGTGTGATGTGGCCTATCACTAAGTTATTGTTAATTAATTCGAGTTAGATGGCATGCAGTCAGTTGTGGACTAGTTGATGGCTAAAATTAGTTATCTAGTGGAGTTAACTCGAGTGTATGTCAATTAACTCATCTCTAGTTCTATAATAGAGATATAATTTGTTGTGGACTAGTTGATGGCTAAAATTATTTATCTAGTGGACTTAACTCGAGTTTCTATCAATTAACTGATCTCTAGTTCTAGAATAGAGATATACTTGAGTTTAGTTGAGTAGTTGACTTTATGTTAACTCAACTTACTCCCATTTAACTAGTTGCAACTGCTAAAATTAGCCCTAATAGGTCATGCAATTTGAATTTCCTATTGAGATTGAATGAAGACACAAATTGTATTTATTAAGGTACACAATTTTTTGTGTGTGGAGCTTGAGAAGCAAGCAAAGCAATTCTCTTGGGAATTGCACAAGGAAATAGGAGAAATTCCTATTTTTTAGAGGCATAATTGTGCTAGGAAATAGGAGCTCCTACTAGAACTTATTTTCCTTAGTGTTGGGAAACTCTTGTGGAGAGTTGACCAATATTGCAGGGGCTTCAAGCTTGAAGTAGATTCTTTGTAATATATCAAATTGCTCAGTTGATAATACAAGCAAGAGGGGTTTTTCTGAGTTGGGTTCCCCAAATATGTTTTGTGTTCCATGTGTGATTGTGTTTCTATTCATTGTTTTATTTCAACAGTTTTTTGGTAGTGAAATATTTTGTCTTTTGTTGTCTATTTGATCTTGTTAGCAATTGCAAGGTTTCAAGAATATTTTACAAAAAGTACTATATAATTATTATGTTTTTATTCTTTATAATGTATTTACTTTGAATTAATATGATACTTGTAAATTGCATTTTTTTTTTTACTTTTTTATTTTTCTGAATACAAATTGTTTGTCATCTTTATATTTATTCAAAAAAAAAAAAAATGTAGAAAATATTCAAATCAAATTCTTCAAGCATAGTGTTAAATTTTATCCAATTTAACGTTAGTAACTATGCTTAGTTTATTTTTTATTGTAAACTTCCATTTTTTGGAATGTTATCCTTTCTATCCATAACATTGAAGAAAAGAATGATCCCATAACTATTGCACACTTATATGATTAGGGATATTTTGATAATGAATCTATCACAACTTTCAATCTTTATATTTTAAGATGGTTAAATTATAAAAACTTGGGAGCTAAAGGATAAGCAAGTTTTAGGGAAAGTCACCACACTTGTTACCACATGTTCACCTTGACTTCTATTGTTATTAAGGCCAAGGATAAAAAACATAGAATTTAATTGATGCTTTTTGGACCTCTACAACGTATTTGGCATGGTTACTCAATGCATCCTCATGGAAAGGCTTAAGGTTCTAGGTTTTCTAGAGTTAATAGTCTGACATGTTCAGATATTTTATGAGTCCCTCATTGGTAGAGTACATACAATTATTAGTATTGCATAGAGAATCCAAAGCACTATAAAAGTTAAACAATATTTTGTACTCTCTCCCACATTTTGGTCTTTCAATTGAAGAACTACGAGAGATCATAATAAACATATTATATGAGATATATGTTTACCAACTCTTAGGAGAGTATAGATAATATTCGTTGTTTTGCAGATGGAACTATTTTGATGTCTTCATGAGTGCAAGGTCTTTAGAAACATATATACATTTTTTTCTTGCTTCTGTGGTTATCAATTGATGAAGAAGAATCCGAATTTTCCACAGTGTCAGAGAATATATGAGGAAGAAATACATATTCACACAATTTTCAGCAACAGGAACATTAAGACAAAGTATGCGGTCAGTTGAGGATAATATAAGTCACGAACAACTCAAAGGAGTGTACAATATTAACTGTTCATGTGGGAAAATTTATATTGGGGAAACAGGGCATTCATTGCAAAGACGTCTTAAAGAGCATGCACTGATATTAAATATGAAAGATCTCGTACCTCATCCCTAGCTGAACACTCCGCAAAAACGAAGCATCATTTACGTCTTGAGGATGATAGAATTATTGCAAGAGAAGATCACTATCAGAGAAGGAAAACTAGAGAGGCAATCGAGATTATAAAGCATCCTCAAAACCTTAACAGAGATGGAGGTTGTGAGATCAATGACTGTTGGCGTCCTCTAATTCGTCAAATCTCTTTCTCCAGTTCTACAACCTCCTAGGTTTAGTTCCTCAGGTTTGGTCTTTCCTATTATATTCTAGGGTTTTAGAGCTTTCTGACCTAGCTTTAATATATAATTAATAAAAAATTATAAAAACAAATAATTCATTATTTACTTTTAATAATTAACCGTATTAATTAATTAATTTCCATTTAAAATTTATTAATTAATAAATTATAATTATTATTAGTATCTATGGAGTAGAAAACTTAGAAACAAAATTAAAAATAAAATGGGTTTTATAATATAAACTTATTATAAAGACATTTAGATTTTATTAGTAATAATCATTAAACTATTATTTAGGAATAAATAATAATCATTAACTATTATTTAAGGGACCATTAATTATTAAAATTCTAGGAATTAATAAGAATCATTAAATATTATTTATTAAAAATTCTAGGAATAAAGTTAGATTTAGATTTTATAATCATTAACTATTATTTGATCCTAGAGACTATTACATAGAAATTGTAATTATTTAATTTACTAAATTTCTAGAAATAGAAATATTAAACTTTAAAATTAAATTTTATTATTAGATTTATTATCCTCTTATTAGTAATTTCTATAGGTTTAGTTATAACTATTAATTCTAATCAATATTAAAATAAAGACATAGGAATTAAAATTTAAGCATAAAATAATTAATAAAAAATTATAAAATAAATAATATAAGCAATATTATTATTAGATTTTATTATATACATATATCATTATTAATTGAATTTATTCAATATAAGGAATTAATTAATTACTTGTATTTAATTTAATTTAATTTAATTTAAAATAAAATAAATTAATTATTTCCTAGATATTAATGCTTGTCAGCTCTTTTAGAAAAAAATAAAAAAAATCCTCTCTATAAATTTGACCTAAGTCCTTCTTTCATTTCTTCATTCAATCGTCTTGAAGATGGATCTCCATGGAGATTCGAAACGTCGACATATATTCTTTGACACTCTGGAAAATCTGGATTCTTCTTCATCCATTTTTTTCTTTTTGTAATTGTGATGGGCTTTAGGGGAACTTGGGAAAAAAAAAAGTGTTATAGTTGCTACAACAACCCCAAAAATTTGACCCGCTTCAAAATTTTGGAGCTCCCTTTACTGAACCCTTCAACCTTTGTCTATGTCGTGATGAGGTTTCACACCCTCAATACCGACCCGATTTTTCCTCTTACACAGCATAATTTTGATTTTCAAGGATTCAACTTATTTTTTCCTAAGGTTGCAAGTCACACCATGAGACCCTAACCTTAGATTAAAAGTTATGACTTACGACCCTTTCCCTCACATCTCCTTGCACCCAGGTCACCAAGTCGCATAATCATTGAGTCACACCAATCCAAATCTCTCTAGTCCAGCAACCTCACGACCTATACTAAAGGTTACACTGAGTGTTACACCGCAGGTCGCAGGTCGCCGAGTCACATAACTTTTTACTACTATTCTCGAGACCTGGAATGGCCTGCAACATAACATCTACGCATATAAATTTCACACATTAGGTCATAGAGCCAATAGGGCACGCCATAATAAGCTCCTCTGTATGTGACCCCTACTAACTTGCAACCCAAAAACCTCCTCCTTTGCACGTGCAACATTCTTTTATATATATCGCTCGCCCTCATTTGTAGCTTATTGGTTGATCAGAGCACTCGAGGTAGACGACTTTGGTGACCTAGTGATCACGCGACTTCTCCCTTCTAGGTAAGGGTTATTTCACCTTCCTTTGCAATCATTACATTTTTCATTTTGTCTCCCTAAATAGCCCTGCCCTTTCACCTTCCATTTTCTCCCTAATTTTTTCCTCTTCAATTATTTTTATTAAGACTATGCTCATTCAAAACCCCAAGCCTTCCCTCATCCCCTAAGGCACCGTATTGGGTTCCCCACTTCCCAATCCAAGTGTATCGCCCTGTTGTTTGACTCCCCTATCACATTTTTCTCTTTATGCACTTGCAGAGGACCTCAAAAATTGTTTTTGACTGCCTAAGCTTGCCACTTAGTCAATTTGTTCCCAAGAAAAGCTAGGTCACACTCTTGAAAATCCTAATCCCCCTTTCCCTGTGACCCAATGACCAAGTCGCACTAGTAACCCCGTAGCACTGCACTCGAAAATCCTAGGTCACAAATTCATGTAATAGGCTAGCACATAACCCTGCGATCAACTTATCACATGAGTATGCAACCCTATCATCCCAATGACCCTATCGCTCTCCTCTCAACCCTGAGTCACAAGGTCGTATTCAGTAACTTGAAAACCCGTGACCTCATTACATTGCGACCTGACGACCTCCTTTCCCTAAAACCTCATGACTCATCAATCCTATCGAGCTTTTAAGTCACAAAATCACCATTCTAATGGTCCCCAACTCTTGCGACCCATAATTAGTGCGACCCAGCGACCTATCTATAAACCCGATTTACGACTCAAGTACTTGTCCTAATCCTCACACCTTCGGAACCTAGTTTACAAACTTTTACTCTTGTCATTATTATTTATGTCGTCAATTTCATATTGGGATTTTTTGTTCTAAATGATAAGTGACATCTATCTAAATTGTATATCTATGTCATCTTTATTGGGGGATATGGCACCCCCAATAGTCAAAGCCACCTGCAAGAGCACAAAGAGAAACATCTAAGGGATCGTATAATGTCCACCTCCACCACCAATCTATAGGGATACAACTTGCAACATAAAAAAAAAATCACCAAACTCACGTGGTGGGACATCTATTCATAATTCTAAAAGAAGTACATCCCTCAAGACCAAGAGGACTTCAGAGTGTATATCAACATCAAGAGGTCTTGACTACACAAAGTAGTTGCACACCCACTAGTTGTACCATGTGTATAAACTATAGATTAGATATTACAAGACACCAACAAGGATCGTTGGGTTATTAGGAAGAATACATGTGAGGCATTCACTTCTTTGACTTCTATCAATATCACCTCTTATTACAAGCTACCAGAACGGGAGGAGTATTTCAACTCCAGGCGTCTATTGGATTTCAAGGGGTCAACCAAAGACATTCTAAATTCATGGTGGAAGGAACCATATAAGTTTAGAGTCAAGGAAGATCAAGTTTATAGAACAAAAGGCCTCAAAAAAGTGTATCAGTACATTCCATGCTATGGTGAATAGGTTGTATCGCAAGGAAAATATTGACATTTTTCTAGGATCATGGGTCCCAATAATGTATAAAGTAGCTACCATAGGAACTATATTCCTATGGGGAATAATATTTGCATCATCCCTACAGAAAAATATCCAAGAAGGAAAGAATATCGAGGGCGACCAACCATCAAAGTTTTACATGGCATCATACCTCATGGATGTGATATGTTCAAAATATCAATTTGAAGGATGGAGACTAAAGTGGACTCGAAATACAACTGATCCTGTGCACATTTACTATAAGGTATTTTTGGATCGAGGTTACAAAAGTATGCACAACACTACATATAAATCATTCATTTCTCCTTTGTACCAAATGATTTTTGGAGAAGATGCTCCTTGCATGCCTAAAATGGCTAAAGAAACACCCAACAAGGTGAAAGATTGGTTTTCCATTAGAGAGGCTTCCTATAGCATAGCATTCAACTCTTATAAGCCTCCACGTGCTCTTCCTACATTGGAAACAAACAAAGTTCTCTTACAATAATTATGCTACCAATTAACTACAGGGTTCTCTAAGGCATTAGTCAAAGGAAAGAAAAAGACATGGCTTATTTTCCCTCTAACCATTGGGGCATATACCCTGGGGAACTTCAAGAGGGATGAAGTAGAGGCGGAGGAGATGAAAGGTTTCTACTTTATAGATATAAGCCACCACATATATGACCCAAAGGGAGTTGTAGCATCACATTACAAGAAGGAAGGTTTCAGTTGGTCTTACGTTCATACCAAGGATAGTCATGAAGACGAATTTAGAAATTGGTACAATTCCACTAGGGAAATATGACCAAGCAAACAACAAGAAAAGGAAGATGAACAAGTAGACAATTCCCAATAAAATATAGGTTTAAAAGCTAGATCCGCCCTACTTAAAATAAAGAAACAAAATAAAAATAAAGATGGAAAGCAAAAGAAGCATAAAAGTATTCATTAAGAAGACCCATTGGATGAGTATGATGAAGAAAAATATGAAGAAACCCTGGAAGAAAGGAATGCAGCAATCTCCAGGAAGAAACAAGAGATAAGGAGGAGAAGGGAAGAAGAGCTTAAAAAATCCCAAGGGGCAGGAGATCATCAGGATGAGGAACTTCAGCACCATCAACAAGAGGAGGAAGCAAGAGGAAGAAGAACGACTTAAGAAAGAGGAAGAAGAGTGGAAAGCACGAGAATCCAAACAAAAGAAAAATCAAGAACAAGAATAAATAAGGAAGAAACAAGACGAGGATGAACTAAAGAGAAAGAAATAATAAGAGGATAAAGAAAAGAAAAGAATTGAAGAAGAACAAAAGATAAAAGTCAAAGAAGATAAGAAGAGGATGGAGGATGAGGAAATAAAGTGACAACAAGAAGATCTCCATAAGAAAGTTGAACTAGATGACCTTAACGAGAAACAAAGAAACATTGAAACAATCAACAGGGTCAAGGTTCTGAAATTCAGACTAATTTAACTTCGTTGGACATTCCTCCTTCCACCCCAATTACTGGCGGAAATATTCCAGTCAAAGAGTTAGGCATCCCAAATGAGGAAGAAGATGAAGTATTGGATATCACTAGATTGACCTTCAATCAAATCCAGTGTAAGATTATGTGGGAGAGAATAAAATGTTATGGAAAGAACCCTTCCAAGCCCTTATCAGTGACTATAGAGAAGGAGATTCTCCTAGACACTACAATGAACCCCAAAATGTTTGCTTCAGCTGGAACGACCTTTTTTTACTGCGACGAAGATAAATGTGGGTAAACTAAATAGACAAGATGTTGAACTACAAGCCAAATTACATGCTTATGAACAAAGAGTTTCGCGGATGGAAGAGAAGAACCAAGTTTTGTGCCATGTCCATTTAATTTGAAAAGAGTTGTTGTCTTCCATTCAAGAAGAGGTAGAAACATTGGAAGACATTATGGCCTTAGTCTATCAATAAATGATGAAGTTGCATAAGACTGTAGAAACATTCCTGACTACCATATAGGCCGAAAATAAAGAGAAGAAAACTATGCTAAAACAAGAAATCACAACCATCAATAACACATGTGCGATTGGGCTACCATAGATCTATATGCACCAGGAACTCTCCCCACAAAGGATTGGATAACTTCTCAAATTGACAAGGTCCAAATCCTCATTAAGATCCAATCGCAAGATAAAATAGCAAAGGACGTGGATAGGGTACTGGAATCATATAAGCATATGTTGAGTGGACTAGAATCTGTGATCCTAGTGCACAAAGTACCTTCTATTGGATCAATTGGTGAAGTAAGGGAAGAAGAATAATTTCTCTAAGAAATTCAATCATTTCTCAACCCCTTCAGACAGGTTGCTACAATGGAAAATTTGTAGGTTACAAAAGAAACAGTTACCTAGTATGTGGTGGAACCAATAAGAATATACACCAAGCTAGTGATCTTGTCTAATCATATTCAGGCTAATAAGAGCACTTTATTTCCAAATGCCCTAGAGTACCTTCACAGACATGGGGATGAGAAATGGGAGGTGATCAACATAGCCACATAATACAATATTTGGCACTCATATCCTATACAAGAACTACATCAAGATTTTTTGGAGTTGTCTATTGTTATATTATTAGAGTAGAGTCATCTCTTTCATGTAGCATGTGCATAGTAAGATAGAGACTAGAGTACAGTAGAGTCTCATGGGGATGTGAAATTTCATGATGTAGCTCAAGAGTCACGAGTAGACAAAAAGTCACCCCTCTTTCTATAAATATGTCCTCATGACACATTGTAAAGGACTTTTAGCTTTGGAACTATATTTTTTTCATATTGTTTGAGAACTAAAATATCTTTTAGTGAATGCAAGAAGTAATTTTCTATTTCCACTTATAGATTTTATGGAGGTTTTGTGTGATGGTGCCATGGATATTCTCAGCTTAATGATTTAAAGTTCCTTTAACTTTGGCTTATTGTTTCTTCATGTGTCTTCATTCGTTGTGGATTCCACTTGAAACAAATGGATGGTATTTAATGTGCTTACCTTATGCTTGTGTCAATAAACTACTTTATTGACATTAGCATTGAATCATTGTATTATATTACACTCACTTATGCTTTTATATGATTATTAATCATGAACTTATTCATGATTGATAAACTTATCCTATATGTATGTGTGGATATTATTTGAAGCCTTACTAATATTTCTTTTCTTGAGGTTCATGCTTTGAAGTTATGTTTTTGTTATTCCTGGCATATGTTATATTTAATTTCCATAGGTTACTTACTTGCATTTTTTGAAGTATCATTTGTTCCCTCTTAAGTTGACACTTGTATTGTTCAAAGAAAAATCTTAATGAAATTTGAGATGGTAGTCAGGCCCACATATCAGATGGGACTCCTAGACTAGATAGTTTAGAGTCTGATTGGGACCCTACACCGGGGAGATCCACCAGCTATTGGTGGTACATTGCCACCCATAAAAAAAAAATATAAGACTTTCAACTACATGAAGAAATAGGCAAACAATGGAATTCTCACTTATACTCATGAGCGAGGGATAAGATCTCATTTTACACATATTTAAGAGTGTTATTTTTGGACCAAACTTCAATTTGAAACTAATAAAAGAGTCTCTTTTAAGTGAAGGTTAAACAACCCTTGCTTCACTTTAGATGTAATGTTTTCAATTTCAATTTCATGAAATCTATATAAAGATCCATATATCTCATTCCCTGGTCACATATACGTTTCTTTATGGATGTGACATTTATGAACCTTTCCTTCATGCTACAAATAAAAGATAAATAAAGAGAGTCGTTGCTTCATTATTCTATAAAGGAATCCATGTAAAGAGATGAGTACCTCAAACAATCATTCATACAAAGTTTGACACTTCTCCACTCATTGTCTTTGTGGTCTTCTCGATTGTTTGTGATGATTCATAAACTTAAGCAAATAGGCCCATTTAGATGGGTCATCTTAGGTACCCATATTTTGCACTCAAGTATGCTAAAGGCTCCTCATTTCTTTGGCTAATTAGTATTGATATTGATAGGTTACCTCTAGACAACTTCTCAATGGATGCACTAGACTACTTTGAAAGAGAGGTAACAGGGGTATACTCTCACTAAAGACCCATTGCTAACATAATACATATCTACATTTTAATGATAGGATTATTAGACCTCGTAGATATACCAAACTCTAATGCTCTTTAGTGTGAGAGTTCCCTGAACAAATTGGGGTTTTCTCCCTTCAAAGTTTTTATTGAGATAGGTTCCAATATTCCTTGGGAGTATTGTACTTTTTGAACCTATTCACCAAGTTAGGAGGGAAAGGACCACTTTATCTTCAGATGCTCACCATAGTATGAGATCAAAATTCAATGCTTCTATCTTTTTAGGAACTCAAACAACTCGCTCCTAGATTTTATGGCATATGAGGAGATGTTTGACTTATGCAATGTTCTTTCTTGAGATAAATATTATATAACAACCTATACAAGTTTAGTACTTCCTACTTTCAACCAAGCCCAAGCATAAAGAGATTACATGACAATCTTATTGACATAACCAAAAATTACATTAAATAATGTGAATATCTAAGACAAATGATTTTCTTTTCAACCTAAAATGGTAGAAGAAATGTCTTGAAGTAAGGTGATATAGTCGTTTTAATGCAATCTCTGATTTTTAAACTTCTTTATTTTCAATTATATTTGTAATCTTACTCTATAAAATTTCTATATATAAAAAATGTGTTTGCAATATATTATATTCTTTTAAATGTAATATATTTTTTAATTTCCATAAATAAATAAAAATTAAAAAATTAAAAGTTTTGGAAAAAAAACATATTTGTTTATAATTTAAATTTAAAATTGTATAATAAGAAATTTTTGGATTTTTTTTAATTAAAAAATTATAAAATATAAGTGAATTATTATTCTGGGTTTTGGATAAATAGTGATCGGGGTGTTGTTAAGTTACTCTTAGATGTTAATTCAGTAATTCAATTCCCTGTTTTATTTGGCTATTATTCTTGGACATGACCTTGGATAGATAGTGATCGGGATGTTGTTAAGGCACTCCTAGATGTTAAGGACTCACTGATTCAAATCCCTGTTTTATTTGGCTATTATTCTTGGACATGACCATGATGTAGCCTCACCAACACCGAACTTTTAAAATAAAAAAAGGTGAATCATTCTAAATTAGAAAGAAGTGTGAATTTTATTAAAATAATAAAATTATATATATATATATATATATGCTCTTAATCTCATCTAAAAATTATTTCCATTTTTCCTTTGGAAACAAAAATAATCTCTCTATTCCTACGATATAGATAGAGAGAGAGATTGTTTTTGTTTCCAAAGGAAAAATGGAAATAATTTTTAGATGGGATTAGGAGCATCTATATTCTTCTTTGAGATTTTTTTTTCACAAAGATTTCAACATAAAAAAAATTGTAGTTATTGAAGATTAAAGTGTCATTGTTAAATTGATGGTTATGAACTTAATCCTAGTAGATAACAAACTAGCCGTGATTGTAGCTCAAACCAACAAGGAGATTGTTAGTATGACTAAGGTCTCATACTTTCAAGTTTTTAAAGATGATAATTTGCAAGCTAATTTTTTTGCCAATGAAACCATTCTTCTCAATCAAGAGGGCTTGAAACAAATTGGGGATGTTTTCATTGTTACATCCCCTAAGTATACATAGCTTATGAATTCAAGTCATGTTGCATCTTCATTAACTAACACATGTTTTTCCATCTCTCATATTAGTATTCAAGCATAGGGAGGGTGTAACAACCCCGAGTTATATTTCCATTTAAAAATACAAAAATCAACCAAGGTCATGGGACACGTATTCCAAGCTGAATTGAGGAAAACCATCACATTGGGGGTCATTTATGGTTAATTAATTACTATGGAAATTGGCATTGGCATTGTAAAAATGCAAAGGGCAATAAATGACAATTAATTCAAGAAATAAAGAAAAATAGGAGAAAAAGAAGATGAAGAGACAATAATATGCATTCAATGGAAATTAAAGAGAATGTAAAGGAAAATGGAAGAAAAGAGGAAAGGAAAAGGAAGAGACACCAAACATCAGTGATAAAAAAGCATCTAAGAAACAATTGATAACTTTTGATCAGTTTGCAGCTTTGGCAGCTTTAGTTTTGCTAAGGAAGAAAACGAACTCCAAGAGAGAGAGAACAAGTAATGGAGAAAGCAAGGGAGCACAAGAGGAAGTTTGGAAAACAATAAGTAAGGGTAGAAAATAGTTGTGGATTTGGAGGTAACAATGTGCATGTGTGATTTAGCATGTTGGGATTTTATGTGTGGTTTATGCATTGGTTTATTGGTCATGTTTGTTGTCATTGGCATGATATTTACCTGGATTGACAATGATGTAAAACATATTTTTTTTCCATTTCTTGGGTAGTCATGATGTAGTGGGTTCCCTGTTTTGGCTAAGCTTTGGATTATCGATAGATTTTGGATCTTGGTTAAGGTGTTCTCAGTAAAATTCCCAAGGGTTGATAATGGAGATGGGTTTCTCCTAGAACTCTTGACAGGTGGTTAGAGACATGAAAATTACATTGGGTATGGTGAAGAAAGTCTGAGGCATCCAAGCTTGTTTGGTTTTGGTGATTTTTGTACTGGTCTAGGTGAAATCGTTGTGCTTGAGGGTTGAGGTGGTTTAGCCTTTGGAAGCCCTGGTTAGTTCTATTTTGGTTTATCACATGTGATCCCACACTCATGCTTTGAATATGGCACGAGGGTGATTGGATGAAAGAAATATTTGTTTTAGCCCAATCTATGGTCGAGTGGTACATGGAAGTCATTAACTTCGTTGGCTTTATGCATATTTTATTGTGTTATTTATTATTAATATCAATGAGCACATCATGTATTGGTTGTTGTGTTGATTTTATGAATGGTTTTTCATGACTTCATTCTGGTTAAATGTTGGTTACAAGCATGGTATAACTCTTGGTATAAGATGTGCTCTTGTTATGGTTCTATTCCATGGTTTAGAAATCTCTTGGTTATTTATATGAATGCATGAGCTAACAAGTGATTTTTACAACTAACAAGAGAGGGTAGTAAGCCTTATTGATGATTATCTGATATATATATGCTCCTAATCTCATCTAAAAATTATTGCCATTTTTCCTTTGGAAACAAAAATAATCTCTCTATTCCTACGATATATATAGAGAGAGAGATTGTTTTTGTTTCCAAAGGAAAAATGGAAATAATTTTTAGATGGGATTAGGAGCATCTATATTCTTCTTTGAGATTTTTTTTTCACAAAGATTTCAACATAAAAAAAATTGTAGTTATTGAAGATTAAAGTGTCATTGTTAAATTGATGGTTATGAACTTAATCCTAGTAGATAACAAACTAGCCGTGATTGTAGCTCAAACCAACAAGGAGATTGTTAGTATGACTAAGGTCTCATACTTTCAAGTTTTTAAAGATGATAATTTGCAATCTAATTTGTTTGCCAATGAAACCATTCTTCTCAATCAAGAGGGCTTGAAACAAATTGGGGATGCTTTCATTGTTACATCCCCTAAGTATCCATAGCTTATGAATTCAATTCATGTTGCATCTTCATTAACTAACACATGTTTTTCCATCTCTCATATCAGTCTTCAATCATAGGGAGGGTGTAACAACCCCGAGTTATATTTCCATTTAAAAATACAAAAATCAACCAAGGTCATGGGACACGTATTCCAAGCTGAATTGAGGAAAACCATCACATTGGGGGTCATTTATGGTTAATTAATTACTATGGAAATTGGCATTGGCATTGTAAAAATGCAAAGGGCAATAAATGACAATTAATTCAAGAAATAAAAAGAAATAGGAGAAAAAGAAGATGAAGAGACAATAATATGCATTCAATGGAAATTAAAGAGAATGTAAAGGAAAATGGAAGAAAAGAGGAAAGGAAAAGGAAGAGACACCAAACATCAGTGATAAAAAAGCATCTAAGAAACAATTGATAACTTTTGATCAGTTTGCAGCTTTGGCAGCTTTAGTTTTGCTAAGGAAGAAAACGAACTCCAAGAGAGAGAGAACAAGTAATGGAGAAAGCAAGGGAGCACAAGAGGAAGTTTGGAAAACAATAAGTAAGGGTAGAAAATAGTTGTGGATTTGGAGGTAACAATGTGCATGTGTGATTTAGCATGTTGGGATTTTATGTGTGGTTTATGCATTGGTTTATTGGTCATGTTTGTTGTCATTGGCATGATATTTACCTGGATTGACAATGATGTAAAACATTTTTTTTTCCATTTCTTGGGTAGTCATGATGTAGTGGGTTCGCTGTTTTGGCTAAGCTTTGGATTATCCATAGATTTTGGATCTTGGTTAAGGTGGTCTCAGTAAAATTCCCAAGGGTTGATAATGGAGATGGGTTTCTCCTTGAACTCTTGATAGGTGGTTAGAGACATGAAAATTACATTGGGTATGGTGAAGAAAGTCTGAGGCATCCAAGCTTGTTTGGTTTTGGTGATTTTTGGACTGGTCTAGGTGAAATCGTTGTGCTTGAGGGTTGAGGTGGTTTAGCCTTTGGAAGCCCTGGTTAGTTCTATTTTGGTTTATCACATGTGATCCCACACTCATGCTTTGAATATGGCATGAGGGTGATTGGATGAAAGAAATATTTGTTTTAGCCCAATCTATGGTCGAGTGGTACATGGACGTCATTGACTTGGTTGGCTTTATGCATATGTTATTGTGTTATTTATTATTAATATCAGTGAGCACATCATGTATTGGTTATTGTGTTAATTTTATGAATGGTTTTTCATGACTTCATTCTGGTTAAATGTTGGTTACAAGCATGGTATAACTCTTGGTATAAGATGTGCTCTTGTTATGGTTCTATTCCATGGTTTAGAAATCTCTTGGTTATTTATATGAGTGCATGAGCTAACAAGTGATTTTTACAACTAACAGGAGAGGTTAGTAAGCCTTATTGATGATTATCTGATGAAACTAATGATACAATGAACAGTTATGAATTACCTATTGGTGTTATATTTACCAAGTGTTTGCAAAAATTATCATCATGAATTTTCCAAGTTTGGAGTAGAAGTAGAGCTTGGAATTAATTATACAAACACACAAACCTTGTTGACATAGTTCTGGAAGGTTCTGGGCAAATCTAGGCAGTTGGCCTAAAGACTAGTCTAAAAATATAGAACACGACTTTTGGTCGCACCCTCTTAACTTTATAATTTTAGTTGTAGCCGCATGGAGGGAAACTTATGAGTGTGGATGGAGCCTTTAGGGTGCATGCACTAGCTTGCATGAGTGCGTTTGGGAGGCAAAGTGAGTGGAAAATTGTTGGGGCCCTTGTTTTGAATTTTGAATAAAGAACATATTTTTGGGTTGCGGAATGACACATGGAAGCCGCAACCAAGTCACAACTACGGTGAGTAGCGGGGCTACCGAGGTTGCGAGGGAACAGGAGATAGCTGAAGAAAGAGGATGCATGAGTACAGACGAAGAGAAGACACAGCAGAAGACAGAGAGCAGAACTCATAGACAACAAGAGAGAAGCCGAAAGCAGCCGAAGAAGAACGCAAGAGGAACTAGCAGTCGTGATGGCGGGTGAATAAATAGCCATCACCCAGCCGAAAGAGAGGAGACGAATGCGGAGTGATTGAAGAGGATAGAGTGAAGGTTGTAGGAGAGATCTATCTGAGCATGATATATCTGTAGTTCCTAGGCTTCTCTTATCTTTCTTTCTATCCTATAAGGCATCTATAACAGAATTGTAAGCTCTTCCTATGGAAGCGATGTAACTATGGATCTGGCTGAAGGTTATCAATATATTTGCAGGTTGTTGTCCTATTATATGATTTACATGCACACATGATTTCTGTGATGCCTTAAAATTTTATTTGCTTAATATCTGTTCAATCTTCTGAATGTTCTTGCGTATATGATGATGTTCATGCAATCCATTCTATGTCTCTCATGAGTTGCAGATCCTTCCACCACTATCGATTAATTCCCCTTCTGCATGTGGTCGCGGCACACCTCGGGTGAGACTCTCTGCTCTCCGGAGTAGGGTGACAATGCCGGTGTGGTTCTAGACTACAGCGGATTCCCTTGTTGGCCCCAACCTCTGAACCTGGGTCTTGCCTGCGAGACCTGTTTCTTCGCCAAAAAATGGTTCCATTGCCGGGACCCTACACATTATGAGGGGAACTAGATCATGGTATCGAGGGTCTTCGAAGGATAAATACGGAGATGGTGGGATAACCATCTGGATCAGTTTATTTCTCAGCAAGTGGAGCTGACCAATCAAAAGGAGAGGGTGCTCAAGGATCTCGTCCTTTTCTCGGATTTCGCCAGTGATACCTACGAGATCCTCTGGGGAAAATTCCCTAGCGACCTCTACAATTGGTTTCGGAGGTTGCAGACCAAGGTACCTAGGGATCGCTCGCAGAAGATAAACCGCAAGTGAGTTCACGGGGATCTGGTGGCCCTGCATCGGCTGAATACTGAATTGACCCGCGCGGTGGATTTTTGGGTAGAGACCACTTTGGACGGATATATTGTGGAGTTTTCTGCAGAGTGCTACCAATCCTTCTCGAAGGCTGAGGCTATATTCCGCTCTAGGCTAAGAGAGAAACTGCTCAAGGAGATTCCGCTGTGGATTAAGGCTCTGCTGGTGGACGAAGGGCTGATGGAATTACAAAAATCAAGCATGGAAGCGTAAACCTCCAGTGTTGGGTGAAGGGCTGAAGGGGCAGATTCCATGTGAAGTGTGAAGTAGGGGAGTGGGGAATGGATGCTGAGGCCGCTAAGAGGTTTAGGGAGCGACGTGCACATCGGAGGGCACAGATCGCCGATAGGTGGCGAGAAAGGGTGATGCGGGAGTTGAAACGATGGGAAAACGATAGGAAGAATCAAGAGGAGGTGCCTCAGAGGATAGGATTTATTGACACTCGAGCGGATACCCTGGAGAGGGAAGGGACCGCTATGGGAGTGCGGTGGGTGCATGGGAGCCCAGCTAAGAGAGAAAGGGAGACGACGACTGACGAAGACGATGCAAGTGTGCAGCCCGAAGAAAGTTCCGATGGTGAATGGTACATTGTGATGCAGTATTTGTTTCAAGAGAGGACGGCATTCATCTCTCTAGGCAGCCCTACTTCCCAAAATTTTCACGGAAAGGATCCCTACCTTCCCCTGGTACTCTATAAACCTTTGAGTAATATTTTCGTTAAGTTACAAGCATTAAGTCGATTGCACAGCAGTTCAGTGTCGCACGTTAATAGCAGCGTTACTAGTAGTATTGCGGTTCCTAGTGGTATAGTCATGTAACCAGGACCCGAAGGGTTTATTCTAGTCACACCCTCGCAAGTAAATATGGCTGGGTCATTCACCCGGTATCCATAATTTTCTGGCCGGGGTAACGATGATGTGGAGCAACACTGGTATCTTTGCGAAGCCATATGGAGGGCTCGGCAGATGCCAAACGCAGGGAAGCTAATAGAGTTCCAAACCACGCTCAGAGAATGGGCTCTGCAATGGTTCATAAAGTGGTCAGAGGGCCACCCAAATCTAGCAATTGTGGACATTAAGTGAGATTTTGTCTGAGAATTTAAGCTCCCCCAAACAGACCAGCAGGGTCTATCCGAGCTCTGGGATATTAAGCAGAAAGAAGGGGAGACTGCATGGGAGCTGATGCGTCGGTTCAAGGACGTGATCGGGAAACTCAGCTACCCGATCGACCCAAACCATCAGAGGGACTGGTTCATCAAGGACCTGCTTCCCTTGACACGAACCCCCCTCACCCAGCAGAAGATTGACAACTTGCAGGATGCTCTGCAGCAGGCTATGAAGATAGAGGCAATGGCGGGCTACCCTCAGGAATATCGGGGAGGGCCGGCCCTGCAGGATCCTTCTTTGTTGGGCTTGCAACATCAGATCGCCAGTCTGACTGAAAAACTCAAGGAGATGCAGCTTATAAGACCAGTCAGGCCAAACGTTTGGTGCACTCACTGCTTGGTCGAAGGGCACGTCGCAACTGAGTGTCCCCGATTGCGTGGCACGAGCGTGGGGCCCTCTGTCGCGGAAATATAGGGGGGTACACCTAACGAGGGTGGCGCGGCGATGAATCCACAGGGGGTATACTAGCCGCAACAGCCTTACGCTGGGTTCCCACCTCAACCAAACCAAACCGCCAAGGAATATTGCTAAATTTTCCGGACGATGGGGCATCAACCTCAGATGTGCCCAATATTGCAGAAGTACTCCAATGTCCTAAACAACATATACTGTGAGTTTTTTGCTTCCATGACTCACAACACCGAGCAGTGTAGAGCTCTCGACACTCTAGCAGACTGGTTGGACCGACCCTCCTATAGGGTGAACGAGGCTTCCAGGGGCAGAGGAGGCGGTATGCGCGGAGGCCGCACAGGGGGACGGGGTCTGCTGAAATGCTACAAATGTGACCAGGAGGGTCACGTGGCCCGGGAATGCCCCCTTCCCCGATGGACGTGGTGTTCCCAGTGCCGCGTGAACGCCCATGCAACAGAGGACTGCCCAGAACTTATCAAGAAGTGGGGGGAATGAGCACGGCAGAGGGGCATGAATCTAGTAAACTCCGAACCTCGGGGAAACATGATGACGGCCATGCAAAATGTTGCTATTGTGATGCGAGGCGAAAAAAATATGGGGGAGGACGCTCGCGGAAGGGAGCCAACATGGGTTATCAGGCCCGCCTCTCCGAAACAATTGATCAGGCTGGACGCACAGAAGAAGTACTTCCAGGAGGTGGTGGAGACCTTTTCCTAGCTGGGGGGAGCCAAAGGCCCTGAGGTACCCCCGACGACTGTTTCCAGAGAATAGAGCGCCACGGGGACCCTGATTGAGTAATGGCTCCAGTTGTTCCTCGGTATTGTTGACAATGCTTCGATGCGGGAACAACTCAAGCATACCTTGGAGGATGTACTGCAGGGGAATGCAGGGTCGGGGGAACCTTTGAACACAACACCCCAGTACGTACAATGGGTTAGCTGGAACAAGCGAAGAACAGGAAAAGAGTTCCGGCTTAACACGCAGGTTGCGGGATTCCAGATCAGCGACACCATGCTCAATGTAGGATTTGATGTCAACATCCTGTCGCGGAAGACGTGGGAGGCTCTTGGGGGGCCACGGCTGACCTACTCGCTAATCCAGCTTAGAATGGCGAACTAGTACTGCATTGTGCCAATCGGCCACCTTGAAGATGTCGAGGTCGACATTGCAGGGGTGAAGACTTACATGGATTTTGAGGTTATTGATATTATGGGAGACAAGGATCCTTACCCTGCCCTGCTAGGCATTGATTGGGCTTTTGAGAATTACACCATCATCGACCTCAAAAAGGAGCTGATGATTTTCAAAGATGGCGAGGTCCGAGTCACTCAACCTCTCGACCCGTATCAAGGCCCGCGATATACAGAAACTGTGGATACCTGGGAGGATGCTCAGATGTTGGACAACCTTTATCAGATGACAGTAGGAAAACGGGAGGACTATATTAACCCGACTGCAACCAGCTCTGTCAGTTGGCGCAGTGTCCAGAGCTCGGAGTTGGGATCAGAACTAGCCTAGGAAGACTGGCAGCAAGGTAGGTATGAGACCAGCACGCGGAGATGTGCCAACATTTCCCGAGTCCGTTGGATCGGCGCGGAGATCAGGGAGTATCCCACCCTGTCAAACATGCAAGCCGTCAATACTTTTATTGCAAAGGTAGAAGATGCGGTACCAGAAGGAAGCAGGACACCACTTTTGGACGTAGCACTACAGTCCACATCAGCCAGGTGGTGGAAAAATCACCGCAACACCCTGTCGTGGTGGAGTTGTGTAGCGGAGGCTTTGAGGGCGCGGTTCAAAGAAGACGAAGGCCCTCGCAACAGGCACAGGTATCAAGGGACTTCTGATCTGCGGGACCACCTGAAAACCTTTGAGGAGAAGTGGCAAAGTCTAGGGTACCCGGAAGAGATGTGGGTACATCGGTTCATCCACTCCTTAGATACCATTCCCCAGGCCTGGTACTTAGAAGAAGAGAGAAAAAGAGGAACCAGCTCCTGGCAGGAAGTCGCGAACAAATTTGCTCGGTGCTTTTCCTTCGTAAGAGAGACCGAGCTGGTGTCCCAGGAATTACAAGCCATCGAGGGGGTACTGTTTCTCCATGATCCGGTGATTGATGGGAGCACATTAGCATTACATCATGGGGGCAGGCGTGAGTTAGCTTGCCAACGGATCGATGACGATCCAGACGATGATAGTCTGGAGGACCTAAGGCACCTATATTTTGAAGAGAAGGAAGGCGAGCAGAACATCAAAGAAGAGCCTATTGGGTATGTGTTATATTCTTTCCACAACTAGCCCCATGCGCTGTACGTTGCGTTGGGTGCAACAGGGGGGTCACATGGGAGGCAGTAGCCCCCCCTGTCGGGGTCCGGGGCAGCGCCCCGACAAAAAAAATTTTGGTATGCGGTCCCACTCATAGGCAGACCCACCCATGTTTTGTGCATGATTTTGCACATGGTTTTGGGGTACGATGGTTTTCGGCCCTTGGTATTTTGTAGATCCGGTCAAGGGAACTATGGTTATGTTCTAATCCAGGGTTAATGGATTAGGGTTTATGTATGCTTCGGCATGTATATATATGTGTTGTAACACTAAAAGGAATATAATGAAATATCAAGCTGGTCATCCCGATTTTGGATCCAGGGGAAAATCTCTGTGTTTATCTGTTTTATGTTTTATGCTCTCGCTATTGTTTATTTTCTGTTATAAGATTCGTGTGTGGATAATTTCTGTTTAGGGTTAAAACCTACATTTGGAATCAGAGTTGTTTCAGCTTCAAGGGGACGCCTTTGCTGTTGGGGGTTTTTTGCTCAGGCCTAAGGTAGACCCTGTTCAGTGGGAGATCTGCGAGATCGATTCTTGCAGTGAAAGAAGATGGCGAGCGGCGGAAAGATAGAGATTGAGAAATTTAATGGTCAGATTTTTGAGTTGTGGAAGCTCAAGATGGAGGATCTGCTAGTGGATAAAGATCAGTGGATCATGGTAGATCTAGGTACTAAACCAACGGCAATGTCAGATGAAGACTGGAAGAAACTGGATCGAAAGGCTAAGAGCACAATATGGTTGTGTGTCTCAGATTCGGTATTGTTGAATGTATCTGGGGAAGCTACGGCGAAGAATTTGTGGGAAAAACTTGGGACTTTGTACCAATCTAAGTCTTTGGTGAATAAGTTGTTCTACGAAAAAGATTGTATAACTGAGGATGGAAAGGATGGAGACTCGGTGACGAACGTACGAACGCCTTCAATGCGTAGTAGAGTCAATTTGCCATCTATTGATATTAAATCTCGAGATGAAGATAAGTGCATCGGTTGTTGTGTTCTCTACTAGACTCGTGGGGCAGTCACAGTTGTGCAATAGGTAGCAATACAACTACCTTGAATTTTGATGACATTGTCTCAGCCTTGCTATCGGAGGAAATGAGACGGAGAAATATGGAGGGTCAAAATGGAGATGCCTTATCTGTACAAGGAAGGTCCCAGAACATAAACAAGAATAAGGTTTTGAGTGGGAGATCTAAATCTAGAGGGAGGTCTAAATCTCCTGGAAAGTTTGTAAAGGTGTGCTGGAAATGCGGAAAGGAAGGACACTACAAAAAGGAATGCAGATCTAAAGCTCCTGAGAAAGGAAAGGGATCTGATGAGTCTCCTTCTACAGAGGCAAAAACCACCTCGGATGAAGGTGGGGATGTGTATTTTGCTTCTTCTTCAAATACACATGTAGATCATGAGTCATGGTTGGTTGACTTAGGTGCATCTTTTCACTTCACTCCCCATAGGGAGTGGTTCTGCAAGTATGAGAAATATGATGGTGGTGATGTCTTCCTAGGGGATGATACGAAGGCCAGAATCGTCGGACGTGGAAAGGTCAAGCTGAAGCTGCAAGGTGGAAGGATTAGAACACTTCCTGGTGGTGCATATTCATGCATTGGCCGAAATGCGGTGCAGCCAGATGGATGATGCGGGTGTAAAAACGAGTGTTTGAGAAAAGAGACTTGCAAGATGGTTTGGGAGCACTCGTATTAATGCGGGGAGTTTGGATTGGAACTCTGTACAAGCTACAAAGTAACATTGTTATTGATGGGTGTAATATTTTTGTGGTTCTACGAAAGTGGAGCGGAAAGCCTAGGTTTGTCCTCTGGAGAAAAGACCATGCTATGGCATCAAAGGCTTGGACATATTGGAGAAGAGGGCCTTCGGAAGGGCCTTCGGATGCTACATATAAATGCTATGGTAGAAGGTATGTCTAATTTCTCCCTGGATTTCGATTTCTATGAGCATTGTGTATATGGGAAGCAGAATCAGGTAAGGTTTCCTTCTGGTGCTAAGAGGCGATAAGATATTAGAGCTTGTGCATAGTGATGTGTTTGGACCTGTGTCGGTTCCATCACTGGGTAAGTCTGTGTACTATGTTTCATTCATATATGACTTCTCAAGGAATACATGGATATATTTCTTGAGGAATAAATCTGAATTCTTTGATAGATTTAAAGAATTTAAGGCTTTGGTGGAAAACCAGATAGAGAAGAAGATAAAGGTGCTGAGGACAGATAATGGTGGGGAGTTTTGCAAGAAGGAATTTGAAGAGTTCTGGAAGAAGTGTGGTATAACATGGTAGAAGACTACTCCATACACACCTCAGCAAAACAGAGTTGCAGAAAGAATGAACAGAACGCCGATGGAAAAGGCAAGAAGCATGCTCAGTGGTACCGGGTTAGGACAAGAATTCTGGGCAGAGGTAGTGGAGACTACATGTTACTTGGTTAACAGATCACCTTCATTAGCATTGGAGGATAATACCCCACATAAGGTATGGACTGGTAAGAAACCCTCTCTTTCACATCTAAGGGTATTGGGATGTGATGCATATATACATGTTCCAAAGGAGAAAATGACCAAGTTGGATAATAAATCTAAAAGGTGCATATTTATTGGGTATAAGGATGGTTTAAAAGGTTACAAGCTTTGGAACCCGGAAACAAGGAAGGTTGTGTACAACCGAGATGTGGTGTTTAGAGAGGTGAAAGATGTTGTTACACATGATCTACCCCGAAAATTTTGAGAAGATAGAGTTTGAGCTAAAGTAGGATAGGAATCGGACTCTACAACAAAGATGATTCGAGAAGAGAATGAGCCACGAGCCCGAGCTTTGAGAAGATGTTCGGGAAGAAGGCAACAGAGAAAGGTAAAATCCATCTGCTACATTCGGAGTTTTGCCTTAACTATAACTGATGATGATCCCAGAACTGTCAGGGAGGCAGTAGATTCATAGGATGGAAAACTATGGAAGGAGGCCATGGTTGATGAAATGGCATCCTTGCACAAAAATGAGGCATGGGATCTGGTGGAGTTGTTGGCTTGGAAGGAAGCCCATCGGGAGTAAATGGGTGTTTAAAAAGTAGATGAATGTAGAAGGCAAGGTGGAGAAATACAAAGCTCGATTGGTAGCAAAAGGTTATTCCCAGGTGCCGAGAATTGATTTTGGTGATATTTTTTCTCCTGTTGCCAAGGTTACTTCTATTAGATTACTTTTATCTGTTGCTGTTGCATTTTATTTTGAGATAGAATAGATGGATGTGAAGACAAAATTTCTTCATGGGGATCTAGAAGAGGAGATATACATGAAGCAACCTGAAGGCTTTATGGTGAAGGGGAAAGGTCAGCTGACAAGGTTGAAGAAGACTCTTGTATGGGTTAAAGCAGTCACCAAGGATGTGGTATAATAAATTTGATACATATATACAGGGACTTGGATTCACCAGAAGCAAAGAGGATCACTGTGTGTATTTTAAATTAATTGGTGCCCGTGTTATTTGTTTGGTATTATATGTGGATGATATGTTCCTGGTTGGAAATGACAAAGAAATTATCCAGGATTTGAAGACCCAAATTTTCTCCAAATTCGACATGAAGGATCTTAATGCTGTAAACTATATTTTGGGAATAGAAATTAAACGAGATCGAGAAAAGAGGAAGCTCTGGTTAAACCATAGGAAGTATGTCGAGACAATATTGTAGAGGTTCAATAAAGCGGGATAATGCTGTCGGTAGAAAGTTCCTATTCCTGTGGGTATGGCTATGCAACAAACGGTGTCCCAAGACACAAGAAGAAGAGGAGGATATGTCTCGTGTTCCATATGCAAGTGCAGTGGGTAGCCTGATGTATGCAATGGTTTGTACTAGACCAGACATTGCACATGCAGTGGGAGTATTGAGCAGGTTTATGTCAAACCCAGGGAAGGAGCATTGGATAGCAGTGAAGCAGGTTTTCATATATTTACGTGGCACTAGTGATTATGGCTTGTCTTAACCGGAGAAACCGGGATTGGAAAGAATTTTGGACATTCGTAGTTTGTTGATGCTGGGCTGGAGATGCGGACCAAAGAAGATCTACAAGTGGGTATGTGTTTAGCCTATTTGGAGGCGCAGTCGGTTGGAATGAGTAAAAGACGATCTGTAGTGGCGCTTTCAACTACGGCCAGAATACATATGACCACTCATGCGAAAGGAAAACGGTTGGTTGCGAGATATTGTCCTCAAGTATGGGGTTGGTCGTAGTATAAAGGATAGATTGTGATAGCCAAAGTGCAATTTTCTTGGCAAAGAACCACATATCATTCGATTACAAAGCACATTGATGTTCAATATCACTTTGTTAGAGATATGGTTGAGGCTAAAAGGGTGTTGCTGGTGAAGGTGGACACTTTGAAGAATGTTGCAGATGCATTGACGAAGTCTGTGAGCACTCAAAAGTTCTCTTGGTGTAGAGAAAAAATGGGTGTTGAAGAATTGGCACAATGACTAAGCTCTCCTGTGGCCCCCTGTGGAAAGAAAACAACAAGTGGGAGAATGTTGGGTATGTGTTATATTCTTTCCACGACTAGCCCCATGCGCTGTACGTTGTGTTGGGCGCAGCAGGGGGGTCACAGGGGGGGCGGCAGCCCCCACTGTCAAGGTCCAGGGCAGCGCCCCGGAAAAAAAAAATTTGGTATGCGGTCCCACTCATAGGAAAACCCACCCATGTTTTGTGCATGAGTTTGCACATGGTTTTGGGGTACGATGGTTTTCAGCCCCTGGTATTTTGTAGATCCGGTCAAGGGAACTACGGTTATGTTCTAATCCAGGGTTAATGGATTGGGGTTTATGTATGCTTTGGCATGTATATATATGTGTTGTAACACTAAAAGGAATATAATTAAATATCAAGCTAGTCGTCCGGATTTGGGATCCAGGGGAAAATCTATGTGTTTATCTGTTTTATGTTTTATGCTCTCGCTATTGTTTATTTTCTGTTATAAGATTCGTGTGTAGATAATTTCTGTTCAGGGTTAAAACCTACACAGCCGACCACTGAAGGCGTCCATCTTCTTCTGCTGAAGACAAAGAAGTTGAACATCGGCGTGGAGGAAAAACCCAAACTGGCTACAGTTGGGGACTACTGGGACGAGGAGACGACAAAGGAAATTTTCAGCCTCCTCCAGGAATACGAAGACCTATTTCCTTCATCAGTTGCGGACTTAAAAGGCATCAAAGGCGACCTCACAGAAATGTGTATTGTGCTGAAACCGGACGCCAGGCCCGTAAAGCATCGACCCTATCGATTGAACCCACGGATCAAAGAAAAGGTGAAGTTGGAGATCGATAAGATGCTGACCGCAGGTCTAATCTTTCCTGTGGAAGAAGCAGAGTGGGTGATTCCTATCGTCATTCAAAATAAGAAGGATAAGTCATAAATCCGTGTCTGTGTCGACTACCGCAGTCTGAATAACGCTTACATCCATGACCCATTTCCCACTCCATTCATTGACGAAGTATTGGATCATGTTGTGGGGAATGAAGCCTACTCCTTCACTGATGGATTTTCGGGCTACCATCAGGTGCACATTGTGGAAGAGGAAAAAAATAAGACGATGTTCACCATTGAATGGGGTTCGTTTGCATACCACGTGATGCTGTTCGGATTGAAGAACGCCCCCGTTGTGTTTTCCTGGATCGTCATCGCTGCTTTCCAGGAGTACATTCATAAGTTTCTGGAAGTCTACATCGATGATTAGATTGTCTACAGTTTTCTAAAAAACCACGCCACCCTATTACGTATCATGTTTGATCGGTGTCGACAGTTGCATATTTCCTTGAACTTGAAGAAATGCATTTTCGCGGTTCCTTTCGGCACGCTATTAGGACATGTGGTGTGAAATCAAGGGGTCTACGTCGACCCCGCCAAGGTGGCCGTGATCGTCCACATAGAAGCCCCTGAAATGGTGAAGCAGTTGCGGGCACTGCTAGGGCACATAGGTTATTACAGACGGTTTATCCCAAATTACGCGAAGATCACTGCTCCTCTAGAAAAGCTACTACGGAAGTCAGAAGTGTTCCAGTGGACGACGGAATGTCGGATGGCCCTTGACACTCTGAAGGAAAATCTGGAAACGACGCCTATTCTAGTTCACCTAGATTGGGATAAACAGTTCCACGTGCATATTGACGCTTCCAGTATTGCACTTGGGGCTGTCTTGGCGAAACCTGGGGAGACGACAGTGGACCACCCAGTTTACTTCGCCAGCCACAAACTCTCTAACGCAGAGCGAAATTACACCACTACCGAGAGGGAGGGCCTTGTGATGGTGTATTCACTCCAGAATTTCCGCCACTATCTTCTTGGAGGTAAATTCAAGTTCTTTACGGATCACTCTGCGTTAAAGTACCTGGTCAATAAGCCCGTTTTGGAAGGACGGATCTGTCGATGGCTTCTACTCTTCCAAGAATTCACCTTCGAAGTGATCGTTAAGCTCGGGAGGTTGAACGTTGGGCCCGATCATTAATCCAAGTTGGAAACGGGGGAGAACGACGGATCTCTCGATGATCAGCTGCCAGATGCTGATATTTTCTGAGTCGAAGCCGTACCATATTATTTGGCCGACATTGCAACTTATTTGACCACGGGGCAGTGCCCTCAGCACTACACCCCGCTCCAGAAACGGCACTTGGTCGTTCGCGCTGCCGAATACCAACTGATTGTGGGACAGTTGTACAAATTGGGCCTCGATGAGTTTTTGCTCAGATGTATACTCTACCACGAATGTGAAGCCGTGATGTGGGAATGCCACAGTGGCGTGGCGGGCGGGCATGTGGGGCCGAAACCCACTTCCAGGAAGGTGCTCCAAGCTGGACTATGGTGGCCGACGGTCCATGCCGATTTTAAGACATTTGTTAAGAGATGCGATGTCTGTCAGCGAACGGGGAGGCCCTCTCATAGGGATGAGCTCCCGCTACACCTGGTGCATGTGTTGTGGCTGTTTGAGAAGTGGGTTGTTGACTTCATAGGCCCCATAGCCCCGGTAGCCAAGCATTCTAAGGCCTGATACATCATCACCATAACCGACTACCTCACCCGGTGGGCTGAGGCATCGGCGGTATGGGACTGTACGGTGGATACAGCAGCTCGGTTCATCTTTGAACATATCATCAGCAGGTTTGGCTGCCCGCGAAGTTTAACCAGTGATAAGGGTACGCATTTCATTAATGAAATAGTCAAATCGTTGTTGGACACATTCATGATTCAACATCACAAAAGCAGCCCGTACCACCCGCAGGCCAATGGTACTATTGAAGCGTTCAATAAATCCTCAAAAAGGATTTGACGAAGATCTGCAATGCCAGTAGGATGACTGGGATGAGCGGTTACCCACTACATTATGGGCCTACCAGACTACGGTGAAGCGGTTGACCAATCAAACATCGTTCCAGCTGGTGTATGGCCGAGAAGCTGTGATTCCCGCTGAGTTCACCATACCGATTCTTTTAATTGCCACATCCCTCAAGCTCTCGGAAGAGGAATCGCTACAGGAGCGCCTCCATGAATTACAAGAACTGGACGAGGCCTGGTTTCTGGCCGAATTCCACCAGAAGGTTCAGAAGGACAGGCAGAAGGCGTGGCACGACTGCCACATCAAGAGAAAAAATTTCGAGGTCGGAGGAAAGGTTCTCTTATATGATAGAAAGTTTCAGAAGTTTCCAGGGAAACTGCAGATGCACTGGTTGGGACCTTACTTCGTCGTCGATATTATAGATTCCGGAGCCGTTCGGTTGGCTCAGCTAGACGGTACTATTTTACCTGGGTGGGTGAATGGCGCACGCCTAAAGCCCTACCATGACTAAGTTTCTTTCACTTCTCATCAATAACTCTCGCACCTGAGAGAAGTCATAGAGTAGCATAGTTGAATAACTCTCCCGCAACCGGGATGAGCATAGGTAGTGTTTATCATTCATGCATAGGTCGTCAACAACTGCTCTGTTGTGGGGACCGCACCTCAACCGATTGTGGTCGAGGAGGAGAGCGTCCAGCATGTCATCCCCATAGGATCAGCAAATGTGTCCGTGTCAGTCCATATCATTTCAGTCAATACTTGTGTCAGTCCGTAGGATCGTCTAGATTTTCAGCATAAATGGCCATAATTAGAAGTAACCCTGCAATAATCATTTTGATATATTTCGAAGTAACCTCATTCGTCGCGTCCGCCCATCTCCCCATGCCACCATCAGCAGATGTCAGACTACACCTTAGCTGATGATTGATCGCACGATTATCGCCGAGAAGAATGCTAGCAGGAATTAACTCGTTATGGGGTCTCATAAACCTCACTCGTGCCAAGTAATTACATAACTTGCATGGAAAAAATCACGAGAATGCCAGAGCAGTTCGAATTAGAAATTGGAGAAGCACCAGAGCAGCAGAAGCATCCAGAAGCACAGCGCCGAGAGAAGACGCCGAGACCAATTCTGCAGGTGTATCAACACCGAGCGAAGATGACAAAAGCCAACCCAGCAGTCATAGAACTAGAGCTCGACAGCAGAATTCATAAAACAGAGTCCCTCCCACAATGCGACCCTCATAGATGCAAACCTCTCGGACTCTTTCGAGTTCCCGGCACTCAAATGGCAGGTGTATATGGAACATTACATCACCGAAGTCGGGCGTTCAGCGAACATAATTTTTCCAAAGTTCCAAGGCCTATAGCAATCCTCTCTTCTGAACTTAAGAAATCTCCCAGTATACGGGACCTCAGGACTGGCCATGCAGTGCACCAAGTTCTTACTCAGCCGCATCCAGAATGGGTCATTATGGTTGAATAAGGAAATTCCAATCCATGCTGAAGATATCCACCGGCTTACAGGGCTTTCACAGAATGGCCCAGATGTATCGATTGCATGTCAGACCTCCTCCAAATGTGTAAAGAAGTCAAGAGATGCCGAATATTATGCAAAATATGGCACACGACGGGGAGGAAAGGGAGCAAAGATGGAGCTTATCAACAAGCCCAAAATCAAGTTCGCATGCTACCTCAATTCCAATAAGACAATGAGTCACTACACGAAGGGTGAGTGTATCCTGGATACTATTTCCATTGCAGAGCACTGTGTCCAGGGGGCGAAGTTGAACTGGTACTCCTTCCTGTTGAAGGAGTTGTTAGATTCGTGTGAAGACAACTACAAGCGGGCCACAAGCTTCATCTACGAGTATTTGATAGTTGCATTTGCCATGTGGAAGTGGCACACTCCCCTCGTCAGGCTACCAGTGGAAATAACAGAGGGCCAGCCTCTCCCGATGAAGTTCGTTCCATGGAAGGTGTCGGGTGATCCCAACACCAAAGAGGTCAATGCAGAGGCATTTCGGACCTAGTATGGTTTCATGACAGACGTGGTAGCAGGCCTGCAGAGGGTGCCCAGGAACCTGCTGGACGAGTATAGTGAGCAAGTATGGTTTGGGATCAGCCACAGGCATACCTTCATCCGACCTACTTGCGTGCTGGAGGACCACATTTCACATGCGGCCGCAGAAGTTCCAGCTCGAAGACACGGCCTTCCACAATGAAGTTTGTTCGTGGCCGGGGGTCGCGATGGAAATCTGCAACAGGGTACCCTTATACAACTTTGATCAGATGCTACCGCAGCAATGACTTGCCTAGAAAGAAGCAGAGGCAACACAAAAGGACTCCACCATGCAGCTCGCCCCCCTCATTCGCCACCTAAACACTACGGTACGCAATTTTAATGAAGTGGCCATGGTTGTCTCAAGCGGTGCCATTCCTTTTCCTGTTTTCTTTGAGTTCTAGCTTTCTCAATCCACATCGCGTCTCCACAAAACTTCCATCACCTCCCCCATCCCTAATATTTTATTTACTTCTCTAAGTCTGATGACTACCCCGATGGGGGAAAAGAGAAAATCCAAGGACCCCTTGGAAGCTCCTCAGGCCAAGCGGGCCCGCACCATAGAGTCGAGTCCGGTGGTGGACCTCACTGAGGAGGATCCACCCCAACCACCAAGTATAGGGGTGACTATCCAGGAAGAACCCCCCATTGACCCCTCCAATTTCATCAATATTCAGCTTCCACCACCACATATTGTTCCGCCTCCACCTACCACTTCATCCGCACCATCCAATTCATCTGCCACTGTGTCCGACCCAATCATCCGAGATCTACTTAATGGGGACCACAGGGCCGAGGTTGACTCTGGTACTGCAGCAGTAGTACCACCGGTCGACCTCGTTAGGGAACCCCAAGTCTCTTTATCTGATATCATTACATAGATGGCACAAATTGTTGCCGACTCAGCTAAGGCTCAGCTTGAGCCTTCTGTACCTCAACAAACCATCCAAACAGATCAGCAGGAGCAGCCGGACTTGAATATGGCTGACTCGGCGCCTCATCAGACCCCACCGCTGTCCCCTCATGAGCATTCCACTCGATCAGTTGCCAATGGGCAACCCCTACAGGAACGGCGGCTAGAGAAAAGCACTTCGGGGGTCGCCAATTTAGAAACATGGGGTACGGATCAGCTGTACCTCTTTATCCAAAGGGCGGCCCATCAGGAAAAATGGCTTCATTCTGAACTGTAGCAGAGGTGCGAAGAGCAAGATCAGGAGATTACCGCGCTTACTGAACAGCGCGAACATCTCACAGCTGCACAGGGGCAGCTACAGGGTCAGATAAACAAAGTGGCCAAGGTGTTTTCTGGATTATGGCCAGCCGTTGAGGCTCACTACACTTAGCTTCCTATAGATGTACCAGAGACAAATATCATCGAGCAGGCCCTCCACCTTAGGATCACATTCAATGGCCTCCACAAGTAAAATGCAGAGCTCCAGGCGGCGTTAGCAGCACGGCCAGCGTTGCCTGATCCCGAGGTAGTTTATACAGCACAAATTGCAGCGAGACAGGGCCAAGTCACCCAGATGCAGGAAATTCTCAACTATACAACGTGTGATGCTTATGACCTGCTGAAGGGTCTTTAGGAGTGCTCGACAGCCCTTATGGTCAAGACGTAGCCCATTTCAGCACAGCTGCAGCAAATTTCAAAGGAAATTCAAGATGCCACGAACCCCTCGCAGTTGGACCAACTATATGCTCAGGTGGATGCTCTGGAAGTACAGATCTAGCAAACAGAGGCCAGCTCAGTAAGGGACAAACAAGCAATTCGAGAGCTCAGCCAGCCCCTCCAACGTAGCTCCAAGACCATGCAGTAGCTAGCCGCCGAGGCCAAAACCCAAATCGGCACGGTGTTCGGGACTGTACCGGCGCATGTCGAGGAGGAAGTTATCACCAAGATCGCCGCAGAGACAGATGCATTATTACAGGGGTGGCAGCAAGCTATGACGGCCTTCAATGAGCTTAAGGCTACAGCGTTCAGCAAGGCCCCGGAGTTGGGGCCCTTGTTTGGGCAGGGGCAGCAAGCTAAAGGCACACAACAAGAACAGGGCATGCGGTCTGGTGGGGCGATGGAAATAGAGACGGTGATTTGTGATTAACTCGGGACGAGTCAAGAAACTGTGGTCGGGGCCTGTTGGGGCCCTTGTTTTGAATTTTGAATAAAGAACAGATTTTTGGGTTGCGGAACGACACATGGCAGCCGCAACCAAGTCACAACTACGGTGAGTAGCGGGGCTACCGAGGTTGCGAGGGAACAGGAGATAGCTAAAGAAAGCGGATGCATGAGTACAGACGAAGAGAAGACACAACAGAAGACAGAGAGTATAACTCATAGAAAACAAGAGAGAAGCTGGAAGCAGCCGAAGAAGAACGCAAGAGGAACTAGCAGCGGGTGAATAAATAGCCATCACCCGGCCGAAAGAGAGGAGACGAATGCAGAGCGATTGAAGAGGATCGAGCGAAGGCTGCAAGAGAGATCTATCCTAAGCATGATATATCTGTAGTTCCTAGGCTTATCTTATCTATCTTTCTATCCTATAAGGCGTCTGTAACAGAATTGTAAGCTCTTCCTATGGAAGCGATGTAACTATGGATCTGGCTGAAGGTTATCAATATATTTGCAGGTTGTTGTCCTATTATATGAGTTACATGCACGCATGATGTCTGTGATGCCTTAAAATTTTATTTGCTTAATATCTTTTCAATCTTCTGAATGTTCTTGTGTATATGATGATGTTCATGCAATCCATTCTATGTCTCTCATGAGTTGCGGATCCTTCCACCACTATCGATCGATTCCCCTTCTGCATGTGGTCGCGGCACGCCTCGGGTGAGACTCTCTGCTCTCCGGAGTAGGGTGAAAATTCCGGCATGGTTCTAGACTACAGTGGATTCCCTTGTTGGCCCCAACCTCTGAACCTGGGTCTTTCCTGCGAGACCTGTTTCTTCGCCAACAAAAATGTGGTTTCATCTAAGGAAATGGTCACCATTGAAAGTGGTATGATGTCTGGGTGATCATGTGTCCCTATAAGGTTGCAGTAAGTGTTTGGATAGTAAACCCCATTTAAATAATTGAAACTTGATTGTTGGGTCATGCATAGTAACTCTCGTCTCATGTTTACCCTGGTGAGCTTGTAAAAGTGGGTAAATGTGGGGTGGGGTGTTACAGGGTGGTATCAGAGTGATGTTCTAGCAATGAACCTCTGTGTAAAATTAGGTTGCCATGAATTTTTATATGATTGGGATGCATGCATGATGGTTACTTTGTTGTTATATGCATTGCAGTTACATGCATGACAATCCTTTTATTGCTATTGTGGTCACATGCATGATAGATTCTATTTAATTAGTGTAGTCATATGCACGTGCATTGTTTATTCATGCATGATGGTTAATTGTTGTTATTGTGGTTGTATGCATGATAATTAAGTTCTTTATATTATTATGTATTGTGTTAATATGGATTGACTTGTGCAGATGTGATATCCTCCCCTGTGATACATTGATGTATGATTTTGATTATGTATTCTATTTGGTTTCCAACAATGGACCTCTGCGTAAAAGTAGGTTTCCATGAATGTTTATATGATTGGCATGCGTGCATGATGGTTACTTTGTTGTTATATGCATTGCAGTTACATGCATGACAATCATTTTATTGCTATTGTGGTCACATGCATGATAGAATCTATTTAATTAGTGCAGTCATATGCACGTGCATTGGTTATTCATGCATGATGGTTAATTGTTGTTATTGTGGTTGTATGTGTGATAATTAAGTTCTTTATATTATTATGTATTGTGTTAATCTGGATTGACTTGTGCAGATGTGATATCCTCCCCTGTGATACATTGATGTATGATTTTGATTATTTATTCTATTTGGTTTATCTAACATGGCATGTTGTAGGACAATAGAAGACCATAATATTTTAGTACAATTTATATGACTCCCTGTACAGACCATAAGAGACATTGGTGGGATTGGAGAGATGAGTTGAGAAGTAGGGAGAGGGAGACTCTCCTGATCTAGAAAATACATTAAGAAGCTTGAACGAAAAGATCGCAAGCTGTAAGGAAGATAATGATAGATTGATTGAAGCACATGAAAGGCTTGTGAAAGCTCAAGAAGCAAGACGGCTTAATGAAATTATTCTTCAGAGTATTTCATATTTGCAGAAGAAGTAAAAATTGGGAATCATTCGTGGAGATAGACAAGAATAAATGAATAATGGTGCAAATGGAAGTAGGTCTCAGAAAAGGCACAGGTTGGACAGGGATAATACGGTGAAGAGTGGCAGACCCCTGGATACACCTGAGAGGAGGGCTAGCACTCGTGGATTTTATTCTAGTTCTGCTTCCAGGGGACATCATCACCATCATCGTTAACATCCTTATAGGAGGGGTGAGAGGGGGTACTTTTCAAAGGATTTAAAGAAATCCAAGCCTCCTATTTTTTATGGTGAGTTGACTAAGTTATAGGATGCCGAAGCATGGCTTCTTGGGATGAGGAAATTCTTCAAAATTCATGATTACTCTAAGAATATGAAAGCTAAGATAGCTAGCTTTAGTCTTAAGGGAAAAGAAAATATTTGGTGGGAATATGTTAAGCATGTCATAGGCATCAAGGAAGAGGAGCTGACTTGGGATGAGTTTGAAAGACTCTTTAGGAAGAAGTACCCATCTGAGAGATATTATGATGGAAAGACCAAGGATTTTTATGAGCTTAGGATTTGTTCCATAACATATGAAGAGTATACAACCAGATTTCTAGAGTTGTTGAGATATGTGCCCTATCTCAAGGATGGAAAAGCAAATATCAAAGGTTCATCCGCGGATTGACATTGTCATTCAAATACTAGATTTATTTTTATGAGCCTCAGTCTTTGGTGGAAGCCATCAAGAAGTTGAATCATTGTTATGAACAGTCAAAGTGCAAGCCTGAGTTCGAGCATGACTAGAAGGTTAATGAGAATACTAAAGGAAAATAACCTAAGATGGGAGGAAGAACTCAGGATGTAGGTGATAAGGAAAATTTGGAACCTCATAAGAAGTTCAATGCAACTGAGAGGGAACATGGGTTTCAACTTGTGGAGTAGTATAATAAAGGCAATGGTTGAAAAAAATTGAAGTGTTGGACCTATGGTGGAGACCATCGTAGGAAGGATTTTCCATCATATCAGGGTGGTAGGCCTCATATCTACAATGCTCGGGAGAGGCAGACAATTGGGGATATAGGTCAGAGCATTCCTAGGATCTACGCAATAGTGGATAACAAGTAGGAAAATCATCAAATATCCATTATCGAGATGGAAGGTGGAACCAAAGGGAGATTTCCAAGCAGAGCCTCAATGCATCTCGCAGCAAAATTAGCTCATGCTCTAGAACCAAGCAATAGATCAAGTTAATGTGCATAGAATCACTTTTGGGTTGAGGAAGCTACATGGAATATGGTTGATCAAAAGCAGAGATAATAGTTGGTTTCCAGTTATAGTTGAATTCGTCAAGGGAATTGAAAAACCTTGAGAGATAATACATGCATGTGTTTAGTTGCAGGGCATCGTGCTTGGTACAACAAGGTAAGGCAACAGGTATATTTCTATATTTATTAATGCACTAACAATTATGTGTTTATGGAAGTATGATGTAGGGAATTACATGGAAAAAGAGATTATCGTAGCATCTTGAAGAAGGCTCGGGTTGATTTTTTATTTGTGAACCCTTGGAAGCACTAGGAACTCATGGGGTTGAGTCATAGTCTCTGTTGAAATTCTTGTGCCGTGTTTTGTGATTTGTTTGTTCTTGATTTTCGGTTTTGACTGTGACTGGTGCATGGCCATGCCACTTTGTTTGTGGTGTTGTATTTTTGTCTATATTTTTATGTTTTTTCATCTTGTCTTGGTCTTGAATTTTATGTTTTGAGGGTCTTTGGAATTGGTTGGTGGAAAGAGGAAAACTAATGGAGCTCAAGGAGAGATGAGTGAAACCCAACAGGTAATGTAAGACCCAAATGAAGCCCGATGCATTAATAAAGGGTAGTTGAAGGAAACAATATGAAAACCAATTGGGTTGGTTGGGTCCATTAGGGTAAATGGAAAGTGGCTTGACATTCATAAGAAAAGTAACTAGGAAAGGTAAAGTAGACAGTCTTGAGGTAACATATGCATTGGCTAACCTGGGAACTATTGTTCTCAATGTTGTGCATGTGTTGCACGGATAAATGAATTTCTCTTAACCTTGACCTTATGAATACTGGTAATTGTGTTGTGATCGTGATTATGATAATATATGTGTGTGTGTGTGTGTGTGTGTCATTATCTAACAGGGTTGTGGAAGAATGATTATTTTATGTAAGTGAATGGCATGAAAATGTTCCTGATTTTATGAGGAATCAAGTGGGCAGAGTAGCCCTCGAAGATATATAATTTTAGTATCATGTGGATATGATTTTGATATTATGTGTTTATGAATATTCTTATGTTTAGGTTATGAACAAGGAAGTGAAGGGGATTGGCTCTCAGGTTCCCGAGAGGCTGTGGGTTGGGTTAGGATCTGTGGAGCCATGTAACAACTTAATTCTCTAGAGGCTATCTGTTGGATCCTTGTAATGGTTTGGGTTCCCAAGAGCTTGTGGGTTGAGATAGTAGTCCCTTGAGCCCTGAACAACTTGGGAAGATACCAATATTGATTTAATACTTGTAGAGGTCATTTATGAAGATTTATGCGTTATGATTTTATTTATTAGTGTGATCTACGACATGTTGAGATAATCATGGATAATTAAAGACACTACAAATCCTAGATTTAGATTGCATATGCACATAATTAGGTGTGGGGAAGACACTAGAGGCAAGAATAGAGATGGTGTGGTCTATGGATGTGCAATACTACTATTATTTACATGTTGTACATGTTGTGTCGTGTACATGTTGTACATGTTGTGTTGTGTACATGTTATATTGTATCATGTGTATTGTGTACATGTGGTGTTGTATCACGTGTATATATGAAAGTGTTGTGGTACACCATGTGTAGGTGTATTTTTTGTATAATGTGTTGGGACTGGAAGATATGGGACTTTCAAGATGGCCTTGTTGTGGATATTGAGGGAGGAGGCAGTGTAATCTCTAGATTCCCTTGTTGTTGATATTGAGGGCAGAGAAGGCATAGTCTTGAGACTCCCTCGTTGCTTTGGAAGATAAGGCATTGGGTGCTTTCTAGGTTTGGAAACAGATCCAGAGTGTGTACACGGTTAAGAGAAGAGAATACACTAGGTGATTTTCAGGTTAGGAAACCGATCCAATGTGTGTATGGAAAGAACAAATAACAAAGGCAAAAGAAAAGAAAATTTTGAAAGATAAGTATCCGTATTTTATTTTAGTTTTTAATTTCAAAATTGTAAACATAATCCATGATTCTGATTTATGATGGTTGATTTTTCAACTAATCGGATGTGATATGTTTATACATGATGATTTGATCAAGAAGCTAATTTGATTTGTTGTGACAGGAATTAAATAGAGTTGCAAATGTCACTTCATTGATGAGCTAATAATGAGGTATGATTTGAGTTTATTACAATTCCTTTTGACTCTAATGGAAATGATGTGCTTGATACAGGAAATAATGGAAAAAGCATGGTTTGGGGTGGCTATAACTCACTATAAGAAAGTTAGCAGCAACAACAAAAGGAATTGGAACATGCAACAATATGTTGGTAAAGGACTTCAAGAGCATGGCCATTACGAGAAGAAGATGCCCAATAGTTTCCATTGATTTCCATAAGCATACAATTATCGGTATGATGGTTTTAAGGCATGGGTATGCCTTGGTTTTTGAGGCCTTCCGATGTGAGGAAACCTTGCAAAATAATGGACTGGACGAGGGACTGGGATGCAGAGAAGGGTATGGTTGAAATTGGAAGGTGAGTGAGTGCACGAAAGAGGGTGACCTGATTTCCTAGGGGACTGGGAAGAAGAGAAGGGAAGGATGGGGAATGATTTTTTTTTTCAATAACATTGTCATATGGAATCAAAATCACATTAGGAGTGTGCCTGGAAATAATGAGCGGATGAATATTCCCTGAGATAACAAGGAGCGAAACAATTGTAGCTCTGGACATTGAGGTAGGATTTGATTTTAGCAATGGGTTCTAGAATTCCTAGGAAGGAGGTGAATCCCTGGTACTACTTTGAGAGTGGAGGTGTGAGCCTCTGGATTCCCTTCTCGCTGATGTGGGCGTCATATCCTTTTATTTGTTAGTTAGAGCAAATGTGCATATGTATATATGTGTATATTATTGTAAATATTGTATCGAGTTGTGTTTATAAAAATCCATAAACAATATGTTTATTTTCTAGTTGAAGCAAATGTGTATAAGTATATATGTGTTTTTCGTTGTAAATATTGCATCGATTTAGGTTTATAAAGTTCCAGAAGCAGTATGTTTGTCATGTTTCAGAAGTTGTCATTGTAAATACTACATCGATCTGGGTTTATAAAGCTCCATAAGCAGTATGTTTTTCTGGTCATAAGTGTCATATAACACTGAGGACGGTGTTCCCCCAAGGGGGAGGGGTTTGTAATTGTTGGAAATACTGGGGGGGGGGGGGGGGGGGTGAATCAGTATTCCTTTCAATTAGTATTATTATTAATCTTTCAAAGAATTAGTTAATCTTCAATTATTATCAATTTTTGTACAATGATAGTAGTAAACAAAAGGAACACAAATGCACACAGTTTTTAAGGTGGAAACCCTCTCAGGGAAAAAAACCACCTGAATTATTTTCTAATAATTCTTTAATATTCAACTCCAATTGAAAACAAAGCTCCAACTTCCTAGAATCTAGAAAAGCATTCTTCTCCAGCTCCCACTGGATGGATGCTCCAACGCTCGTGATTCTTCAGTAGTCAATTGAACGGATGCCCCAACACCCAATGAGTTACAACTCACCCTATCATCACCCTACCACCCTGAATTTTTCATAGGCTTGAACCTATTGGGGACTTCATGCACCATCCTAGCACCACCCTACCACCCTATAGAAGAATAAAAGAAGAATGGACTCTCGTACCAAGGAAAATGGTCCACTTTACAATGATATAGAATGATGTAGAAGAAGAATACACACTAGAACATAACCCCAACTATGACACAACCACTTAATTATGATCCTAGACCTCCTGACACTGCCTCTTCAACTCTTGGCAGATAGACACTTGTACAATTTTTACAATGATGCATTTACAATGACTTAGTACAAAGATACCTTTATAAATACTGTATGCAGTGCTACCCACTTGAAGAATTCATGTGGTGAACTTCTTTCTACTATTCTGCACCTTGATTTCTTCTCTTCTCATGCTACCCTATGCTACACCTTGCTTTGGTTTGCTTCCCTAGAAAGTCTAGTCCTTTACAGCCCTTGACAACACATGATCTAGTTTTTTCTTGCTTTCTAGGATATCGATATCGAATCTGGTGTATCTCTATTATTTCAGATCCCCACTATGTTATTTTTGGTTTTGAAGTAGTCCTCTGAGTCTTCTTTCCAATTCTGTGGGTCTGATCCAATTTGGATTCTTCAAGGGAGAGCTATGCCCAATCTCTCACAATGACCTAATTATGGACTATTTCAGTATAGTGAACCTGTACGGCGTGCCACATGTCAATGTTTCTTCATTCGGATCTGAAATTGATAAAGTGAAAACTAAATTCTGTGCACTATCTTCCACTTTTTACAGAATTCCAATCTGATACTTAGAGAGAGAGTTATGACCATTTTCCCAAGGTCACTTCTTTGAGATTAATTTCAGGAGCCTGCAAAAACACTGACTTCCACAGATCATATCTCCGAAAATATTTCACACCTTGATATAAAAATTTTAAAGGAGATTCCTCAGGATTTCAGATTCACCTCATAAAACTTTCAGATTATGAACCTTTGTAGAAAAAAATTTAGAGCGAAAATTCCACGATGACATGTTTCAGGTAGCGAAATCCCTACATGAGGAGGATATGAGGATCAAAATTTATATAAATGCTTAGGTTGAGAGGGTCTTCAACAAGTGAACATGAGAGGGATTTTAGGAGTTTAAAAATTATTAATATTTACTTTTCAATGACCCATGCCACAACCCCATGGGGTTTTATCCCACTAACTGGGGTTACAAACTTCAAATGAATATCTCTCAAACCGTGAAGAATTACATGGCGTGCCATATATCAACAGAAACATATCGAAAATTAGAAACCATGAAAATATTCTTGACCCATAATATAGTAATTTTGTCGGTAAAAATTACCATGCAAGATAAAGGTATCCCCTAGTGCTGCTTGGGTTGACATCAATGACAACCACTGATATACAATCTCCCCCTTTGGCATTGATGGCAACACAAGTACTCCCCCTATGATCATGACACCTCTTCCTACAACATTCTCTCCCCCTTTGACATCAATGGCAAAGTGTAACTCCCCCTAACACACAACCATCCTGCGGACCTATACACCCTTCCACTCCCACTTTATATTTTGAAAAAGGAAAATCTAATGAGAACTTGGGAGAATCCCAAGCTTCTGGTGAAGATATTCGAATGCTTCATTAGTACTCTTACGATCATCAATGCTTCCTACCCAATATTCATCTGTAAAGGCTTGAATAATGATATTGTTACCCTTGGGATACCACAAGCCATACTCTCTTGTTCCCTTTAGATATCGAAGAATTATTTTGACGGAAATATTATGTGATTCTTTTGGTGCTGCTTGGAATCTTGCTACTTGTCCAACTGCTTGCATAACATCTGGCCAAGAGGCTGTTACATATAGAAGACTAACAATCATAGATCTGTACAACCTTTGATCCACATCCTTAGATGAGTCATCTATGCTCAATTTTCAACCTATTACCATTGAAGTAAGGATGGGTTTGCAATATTCCATTTTGAATTTCTTGAGCATTTCCTTGATGTACTTGGCTTGACATATAAATATTCCTTTCTCTTGTTGAGATATTTGAAGCCCTAAGAAGTATGTCAGCTCACCAAGTAAAGACATCTCAAACTCACTTTGCATATTTGTAGCAAAGTTCTTACTTATTCGTTCATGATTGCTACCAAATATTATATCATCCTCTTTAGCTATTAGACGTGCTTTAGTTGCTTCATCCAGAACATATATGTCTTTTGGAGCTCGACTTGTTTTAGCCACAATTTCACCATACCTGCCTTTCCTGATTTCACATTTTGTGGAGTCGAATAGTATTATGTGTCCTTGATCACACATTTTTACAACATTGAGCATATTGTGATTCATGTTTTCAACCAATAGAACATTCTTCGCTAGAGCATCTTTGCTTTCGAGAGTGACGGTACCTGATCCTATAACATTTGAAGATCCATCATTTCCAAAGGACATGGTTCCATCCTTCTTCTCTTTCATAGATACAAATTTTTTTCTATCTCTAGTCATATGCGTTGAGCAACCGCTATGAACATACCACACATATTTGTTGTTTTGAGCCTTGAGAGCAAGAGCACAATTATCAATCTTCTTCTTATTCCATGTTCATTTGTTTTGTGGCTTCATAGATTCTTCTGGAGGATTTTCAAGTTTGCAGTCTCTGGCTATATGTCCAAAGTTTCGACATTTGTAACATTCAATATTATTTATTAAATTTTCAAATCTATTGTTGTTTCGTTGAGCCCCGGGAGGTTCATATTTCAAAGATCTCCTGGAATTGTATTGGTTCCTAGGTTACGTTCGACATTCTACAGCTTTATGACCAAATTTTCCACATGAATAACAATAGCCATAAAAAATATGTTGGTACCTGGACGGAAATCTTCGTCAAGGAATTGTCTTCCAACGCTGTTCTTGTGAGTCTTGTCTAATGACGTCTACATGCATGTCAGATCTCATAGGTTCATTGTATTTTGTTGTAGAATTTCCTGCTTCTTCTTCTTTGTAATCGAGGCCAGTTCTATCGTTGTAAGATCGTTGATTGTTGATGAGTTATTCCAATGCCCTTGAGCCGTGGGCATAGTTTTAGACAATTTTTCCCTTTTTCACTTCCTTACACAACGAGATGACTTAGGCTTCTAATGCTTCCCTTTCTTGGTTTCTTTCTTCCAACTTCTTTTGAAGTGACTCTTCAATACATTTATGTTATTCAGCTTCAATTTTGAGACCTTGAACTTGTTCTTCAAGAGTATTGGAACAGATCTTCTCAGCCTTGAGCTCTTTTATAAGCTTGATTGCCTCCTTAGAAAATTATTCTATGGTCATCCCTTCTTCTTCGTTGTTTGATACCTCTTGTTTAATGTACTTGGCCATAAACAATACTCTCTCATTGGCTTCTTCTTCGCTGTCATTGTCTTCATCGGATGATGAACTATCTTCTTTAGAGAGAAAGTTCCTTTTGAATCCTTTATTTTTTCTTTTCTTGTAGAATTTCTTAAAACCTTTCTTTTCTTTTGAGTTTCCATCACTTTTGTTCAGACATTTTGCTGCGAAATTCCCAACCTCACCACAACTGAAACATATCAATGGAATTTTACCCTTGAATTTTCCCTTACCAATTTTTAGTTTTCTCGTAAAGTAAGCATATTCTCCATCTGAAATACCTGCTTCATCATCTTCCTTTGCTTCACACTTGCAGATGCAGGTCTGTGCCTTTGAAGGTTGTTTCTCCTTATTGGTTTTCTTAGATGCAATGAACGCAGTTTATAGATGCGAAGTACCCTCTTCTTCATCAAGTCTCATTTCATATGCTATGAGAACTCCATGTAATTCCTCTTTGCTAAGTTTGTCCAGATTTGCACTATATTCTAAGAACGATACATTTGGGTTGAATCTCCTTGGTAATGTTCTAAGAATATTTCATATAATAGTCTTCTCATCAACAGGCTCTCCTAATCCTTCCAGGGCGTTGGTTATTTCATCAACGTGTTGGAAGTATGCAGCAATGTTGTTATCTTCTTTCATTCTGAGTTGCTCAAATTTTTCTTTGTAGATTTGAAGCTTTGCTTCTTTGACATTTGAGTCTCCTACATATATATTCTCAAGTTTGTCTCATATATTTTTGGCGGTTTTACAACCCAACACCTTATGATAAGCAGATTCAATAAGTCCACTGATAATAATATTCTTTGCTTTTGCATCATTTACCAAATTATTCTTACCTTGTTCATCCGCGGTTGATGTAAATCCATTTTGAATAGTTTCCCATACTTTGTAACCTTGCGCCAAGAGATAGACCTCCATTCTTCCTTTCCAGAGTGCATAATTATTTTCATTGAACAGAGGTACACCATTCTTGGTATGCTCCATGACCTCCTTCCAGCTGTTAAACTGTTATTGAAGGAACCAAGCTCTTATACCAATTGTTGGAAATACTGAGAGGGGGGGGGTGAATCAATATTCCTTTCAATTAGTATTATTATTAATCTTTCAGAGCATTAGTTAATATTCAATTATTATCAGTGTTTGGATAATGCTAGTAGTAAACAAAAGGAACACAAATGCACACAGTTTTTAAGGTGGAAACCCTCTCCGGGACAAAAACCACCTGAATTATTTTCTAATAATTCTTTAATATTCAACTCCAATTGATAATAAAGCTCCAACTTCCTAGAATCTAGAAAAGCATTCTTCTCCAGCTCCCACTGGATGGACGCTCCAACACCTGTGATCCTTCAATAGTCAACTGAATGGATGCCCCAACACCCAATGAGCTACAACTCACCCTAGCACCACCCTACCACCCTAAAGTTTTCACATGCTTGAAATTGTTGGTTACTTCATGCACCAGCCTAGCACCACCCTACCACCCTATAGAAGAATAAAAGAATAATGGACTCTCGTACCAGGGAAAATGGTCCACTTTACAATGACATAGAATGATGTAGAAGAAGAAGACATGCTATACCATAACCCCAACTATGACACAACCACCTAATGATGATCCTAGACCTCTCGACACTACCTCATCAACTCTTGGCAGATAGACACTAGTACAATTTTTACAATGATGCATTTACAATGACTTAGTACAAAGATACCTTTACAAAGACTGTATGCAGTGCTGCCCACTTGAAGACTTCATGTGGTGAACTTCTTACTATTTTTCTGCACCTTGATTGTTGTTCTTGTCATGCTACCCTCTGTTGCACCTTGCTTTTCTTTGCTGCCCTCGAAAGTCTGGTCCTTTGCAGCCCTTCACAACACATGATCTAGCTTTTTCTTGCCTTCTAGGATCTTGATATTGAATCTAGTGTATCTCTATTATTTCAAATCCCCAATATGTGATTTTCGGTTATGTAGTAGTTCTCTGAGTCTTCTTTCCAATTCTATAGGTCTGATCCAATTTGGATTCTTCAAGAGAGAGTTATGTCAATCTCTCACAATTACCTAATTATGGACTGGTTCAGTAGAGCGAACTTGTACGGTATGCCACGTGTCACTTTTTCTTCATTCAGATATGAAATTGATATAGCAGAAACTAAAGTTCGTGTGCTATCTACCACATTTTATAGAATTCCAATTTGATACTCAGAGAGATATTTATGACCCTTTTCCCAAGGTCACTTCTTTGAGATGAAGTTCAGGAGCTTGCAAAAACACTGACTTCCACAGATCATATCTCCGAAAATATTGCGCAACTTGATCTGAAATTTTTACAGGAGCTTACTCAGGATTTCAGCTTCGCCTTATAAAAATTTCAACTTCTGACCCTTCATAGAAAAAAATTTAGAGCGATAATTCCACGATGACCTGTTTCAAGTAGCGAAATCCCTACATGAGGAGGATATGAGGATCACAATTTATATAAATGCTTGGGTTGAGAGGGTCTTCAACAACTGAACGTGGGAGGGATTTTAGGAGCTTAAAAATTATTAATATTGACTTTTCAATTACCCATGCCACAACCCCATGGGGTTTTAGCCCACTAACTGGGGTTACAAAATTCAAACATGAATATCTCTCAAACCGTGAAGAAATACATGGCGTGCCATATATCAACAGAAACATCTCGAAAAATGGAAACCATAAAAAATATTCTTGACCCATAATATATTTATTTTTTAGGTCAAAATTACCATGCAATATCGGGATAGCCCCTGGTGCTGCTTGGGTTGACATCAATGACAACCACTGATCAACAGTAACAACCCCTAGTTATATTTCAATGTAAAAAGGAAAAAATAAACCGAGGTAATGGGACATGTATTCAAAGATGAATGAGGTGGGGAAACATCACATTGGGGGTCATTTGTGGTTAATTAATGGCTATGTAAATTGGCATTAGCATCAGCAAAAGGAAAAGGGCAATAAATGACAATTAATTCGAGAAATAAAGGAAAATAGGAGAAAATGAAGATGAAGAGAGAAGAATATGCATGCAAGGGAAATTAAAGAGAAAATAAGGGAAAATTAAAGGAAATAGGAAAGGAAAACGAAGAGACACTAGAAATCAATGATAAAAATGAATTTGAGAAACAATTGATAGATTTTGATCAATTTTCAACTTTGAAAGCTTTAGTTTTTCTAAGGAAGAAATCAAAATATAAGAGAGAGAGAACAAGCAAGGGAGTAAATAGACAAGGAAATCAAGGGAGTGCAAGTGGAATATTGGACACCAACAAGTAAGGGTATAAAATAGTTATGGATTTTCAGGTAACATTGTGCATGTGTGATTTAGAATACTGAGATTTGATGCATGGTTTATTATTCATGTTTGCTGTCATTGGCATGGGATTTTCCTAGATTGACAATGATGTACAATATTTCTATTGTCATTTCCTGGATAACCATGATGTAGTGGGTTCCTTGTTTTGGTTAAGCTTTGGATTTTTGATAGATTTTGGATCTTGGTTGAGGAGGTCTTAAGAAAATTCCCAAGGGTTGAGGGTGGATATGGGCTTCTCCTAGAACTCTTGACAAGTGGCTGGAGACACGAAAATTCCTTTGGGTATGGTGAATAAAGTCTAAGGAATCCAAGCTTATATGTTTTTGGTGAAATATATATCAGTTTAGGTGAAATAAATGTGGTTGAGGGTTGAGCTAGTTTAGCCTCTGGAAGCCCTAGTTGGTTATGTTTTTGTTTATCTCATATGATCCCACATTCATGCTTGGAATATGGAACAGGGGTGATTGGTTGAAAGAAATATTTGGTTCAACCTAATCTATGGTCGGGTGGTACGTGGAAGTCCCTAACTTGGTTGACTTTATGTATATGTTATTATGTGTTATTTCCATGTGACCAACCTCTGAGGAAACTTAACAATTCAAGCTCCTAAGGCCCCAATTTCTCCCTTTCCAATCCCTCCGAGCGACTATGGGTCCCAGTCGCTCCCATGAGCCTGCCTAAGTGCGATTGTGGCCTTTTTCTTCCAGTACTATGCCAGTGAAAACTACATCAAATTTACAAAAATGAAATGGAACAGAGAGAAAATAATGGAAATGCAAATTATTAAACAGAAACTTGACAGAACCCCAACTAGCCATGACAATAATTTCGTCAAACATATCACAAAGATGTATTCTATAAGTCATAATAGTAGATCTTATCATAGGGGTCTTATACTTATCTGAGAATAGGTAATAAGCATTGATGCCTTATCAAATTAGCTGCATTGTCATCTATTAGGTCATATACTCATTTATCATTCATTTACAAATCAAAACATGATGAGAACCACACATTGTCATTGTTATGAAACACATTCATAACCAACAAAAATAATGAGGATAAAATAGCCATAAATTCCACATATAATCCAATACATTTACACATAAAATACCAAGGAAAGGAAATCTTACTGATGAATGCAAAAGCAAACCCGCTATGGGACTACCACGTACCACCCGACCATAGATTGATTGAGTCAAATATCTCTTCGTCCAATCACCGCTATGCCATATTCCAAGAATGAATGTGGGGCTCAAACCAAAAGAACCAACTAGGGCTTCCTGAGGCTAAACCACATCACCCTCATCAATAGAAATCAGGCTTTACTGTAATCCTCACCGGATCACTAGGCCATAAACAAGAATGGATTCCCCCGGATTTCTCCACCCACACTGTGAGTAATTTTATTCTCTTCTAGTCTCTAGGATTTATCTCAATCCATAGTCTAATCCAGGGATCATTAGGTCATAAACGAGGCACCACCCTCTAGGATTTAACGTATATCTTTCCATTCACCAGCAAGGATTCCTAGGCTTAATAAAGGTCAACCACCTCTAGGCTTTACTGTATATCCTATGATTCACTAGTTGAGGATTCATAGGCCCACTGAGACACACAATACTTAGCTTTAACGCAACCAAAAATCTGGTTCATGGGTTACTGGGCCAATGGCTTTACCACAATCCACAGTCTGGTCCAGGGATCACTAGGCCATGTGTTATTTCATTCAGAGATTCACCTCACTCAATTTTGAATCCATCTGGAAATCCATCTCAACCAAAACATGAGAACCCCATCACACCATGGCTATCCGAAAATGGAAAGGCAAGGCTGAAGAACATTGTCATACCTGGAAAAACCCATGCCAATGACAACAAGAGAACCAATAATACACATGCATAACCATGCATGCCAAATTTAGTGAGGAAATCACAAACGCAAATTGATACCTGCAATTAAACCCGTTGTAGTTGCTTGATCCCGCTCTTCCTTGACTCTTTTCCTTCTTTGCCTTTCTTGATCCAATTCTGAAATACTCCAAGAAAACTCAAAGTGTACAAGAGTGTGTGAGAGAGAGAATAGCATGAGAGATCCAAAACTGAACTAACTAAAATCCATGAATAGATCCTCCGAAGCGTTTTTATTAATGTGGCCTCTATTTTCTTCATTTTCCATTAGTTTTCCTTCATTTAACTCCTCACATGCAACCTGTGACATTTCACCTTCCTTTTCTCCTAATTTCCATTATTTTCATAAATAAATTGCCAAAAAATCCATTTTTCCTTTCCAAATCCTTTCCCATTGCCTTTGCCAATTTCCTTAGCCATAATAAACCAAATGACACCCACACTAGGATGTTTTTCCCTTCATGCATCTTGTAATAATTGTCCCATAACCGTGGTTATTATTTTTCCTTTGTTAACTTTTATTACATGGAATTTTCACCAGGGTTGTTACAGAACCCTCCCCCTTGGGGGAACACCGTCCTCAGTGTTCAATGTAACCTATAACTAATAATATTGTTGAAAATATAAAAAAAATACTGCCCATGGAGCTTTATAACTTAGCTCGTTGTAGAATTTACAATGAATAACATGCTGAGATGTAAACCAACATGACAAAATAATAACATGACAACCATAATGACATGAAACCATACTGCTTATTGGAACTTTATAGTGCATCTCATGGAAATATTTACATCCATATACATATTTACATATGCCAAAACACCATACCAAAGAATATACCAAAACCATATATCAAGGAATTTTGTTCAACCAAAAAATAGAGAAGGATACATAGCCCGCATTTGATCCATCATCTCCCATGTAGCTTCATCAGGCCCAAATTGCTTCCACTGCACTTTAACTTAATCGATTGCTTGGTTCCAGAGCATGAACACCTTTCTCTGCAATATACACTAAGGTTCTGGCTAGAATTATCCATCTGGCTCCACCTGCAATACAGACCATTCAATCACATTATCAACAGCTTTAACATAATTCTTAAGTAATGACACATGGAAACATCATGGACTTTCAGTGTCAAAGGTAGTGCAATTCGATAGGTTGTGAGCCCAATCCTTTCAATAATATTGAAAGGTCCACAAAAACAAGGTGTCATCTTGGCACATGAACCAATTCACAAGGATCTCTTCTTTCGCTTGATGCACAAGTACACTTGTTCCCGAACCTGAAACTACTTAAACAACTTGTTTTGATCTACATAAATTTTATGCCTGTCATGTGTTGCCTTTAGATTCTTCTTGATCACTTGCATTTCCTATTCCATTTCTACTAACTTGTTTGGTCCAATCAATACCCTGTTCACCAAATCACTCCAACTGATGGGAGTATTGCAACTTTGCCTATATAATGCCTCAATTAGACTCATCCTCAGTGATTCCAAGTAACCACTATTGATTGGCATACAACTCAGGCTCTCTCAATAGTCTCAACACTACTGCTAAATTCTCAACATGCTCTTCCTCATTCTTAGAATATATCAAAATTTCATCAATGAATACAATAACAAACTTGTCTAGATAAGGACACGACACACTACTCATCAGACACATAAAGGTAGTTGGAGCATTTTTCAAACCAACTGATGTTTCTTTTTTCTTACCTTGTAAGATTCTCTGATCTCCATTGTCATCCAAGCCCTCAATGAGGCGGCTTCCTCATAACAGTCCACTTTGGTCCTATGAAGATATATTTATTCCATACCCGAAAGCATAATATATGATCCCAAAATTAATACATTCAAATGTGCTGAAGTAGGAATACCATTCAAATCAAATGCACAAGATCTTACCCAATGGTGAACTCTCTTCTTGGTACCTGTAGCCAACTTTACTAACCAAGATTCTACATGCACTTCTTTATTCAAACCACACTTATGCACCAAGTCAAGGTTAGCATAATTATAATTAGATCCAGGGTCAATCAAAATAGAAACAAATTTATCATAAAGCTTATCATCCATCTCAATGATATATGTTTGATGATCTTCTTGCTCATTATCCAACACTACATATATACAAGGAATGCTCTTCTCAACATCCCCAATAGTATGTGCCTCTTGTGCACTATAGATCTGAGGCCTACCACCTTGAATATGCAGACAATATATTTTAATATGCTCCTTACCACATGTCCAAAACTCCAACCATCATGTACCATCACCTCTATTCTGCTGTTGTGACCCATGCCCCTGTCTAGCTGCATTAAACTTATTATGTGGTGCAACATTCTCTTTCTCTTCTGCATTTTGAGGCCTTATTCTTTTCGGTTGTTATTTACCTTTATTTTACCTTTATATTTATCTTTTCCTTTCCATCCTTGCTGATATTCATTTTTACGCTTTAACTACTCATAACAGTGCTTCAGTTTCCCAATAACTTCTTCAAGTGACCGAGGCTCATCATACTCAATATAATCTCTAAATTTTAATGGAAATCCACTGAAAAATCTCAGAACTTTAGTGTTTTCATATTTAATATACGGTACATACCTCAGTAGCTCCAAGAACTTGGTCATGTATTCCTCATTTGTCATCGATCCCATTTTAAGCTCATAGAATTCCTTGGCTTTGCAATCATAGTACCTTTATGACAAGTACTTATTTCTGAAGAGTCTTTTGAATTCATGCTAACTCAACTCCTTTGTCCTAATGTATCTGACCCACTTTACATCTTCCCACCAGATGTCTGCTTTACCTTTTAGGTTGAAGGTAACTATTCTAACCTTCATATTCTTTATGTACTCATGTAGTTCAAAAAACTTATTCATGAAAAGTAACCAAGCCTTTACATCCTCAGGCTTCTTCAAATATCAATCAAAAGTAGGTGGCTTTGCTTTCTTAAAATAATCTAGAAAGTATCCCCTGTTGCTCCTCCTGTAAGGGTGATAACGACGACGATCATAGAGCCTATCATAACCAACACTAGAATAATACGTGTGTCCATCACCTCTCCTATCCGAAGTATCCAAGAATATACCATCTCTTATCATGACATCTCTATTTGACCTGTGACCACTATGAGAACTACTTCCATATGCCCCATTAGTCCCATCCTCATGTCCATATTTGATCATAAGTGGTACTTGTCTCTATAATTCTGAAAAACTCTAAAGAATTACTACATTAACTTTTGCTTGTTTCTCCTATGCCTGCATGATTTTGTTATTATCTGCATTGCAACTCCTTATTTCTTCCTTCAAACTCCTCAATGTTTCTGCTAAGTCAAAAGAGTGCCCAACACCACGTTTGTCATCTGATTCATAGGAATAATCTTTGTAGTCTACCATATTTCTAGTCATCTTGATCTCTTCTCGCAAGACATACTATGTTAGCTAAACCAAATCTGAACAAACCAACATACCTTAGTATAATTTAGGGAGGATATCTCATCTGCAAGACCAACCATATTACCACAATACATATATAAACATATTCATATTAGAATTTTATCATTATCTCGACCATTATCTAGTTTTTATGCACGGTACTACAACCATAACACCAACTATACATAATGCATTCATAATAACATATGTGTGACACACACGCATACAAATTACATAAAAAACATTGACATTCACATCCAGTGCATAATCGACATTAAATCATGAAAAACACATCCAACAACAATGTCATTAACCTTCACATGGAGACACCACTACTGATAAGATTGGATCAAGGACCTAAGTGATAGCTCAAATTTCAAAGTGTTCAAAAGAGTGTTGAACCTAAGCGACCAGATAGATATCGTCTTCCTGATTTCAGCGCCATGAACGGTTCGAAAAACCAACACCGTATGAAGAAGTTATCGCGATTTGAAAAGTCCGGTAAACTGCAAATTTTGGCTTTTAACCAGGTTTGACTGGGTTTTTGGAAATTTAAAAAAAAAAGAATATTCCACGAAATATTCCTCAAAATATTCCCTGGAGTATTCCTTCTGGACCAATTGTATGCTGACAAGTGGCACCGTTTCATTCGACAGTTTATTGAACATGTTGGATTTGGCCAATCAGAGGCTGCCACGTGGCCCAGGAATGGTGTAAGAAAATTTTGGGGGAGCTGACCGGAGTCGACCCTGAGACCTCCATCATGTGCGTAAAGCTCTCCACCAACCAGGATGTGTGTTGTGTCTTAACCACTAAGGGTCAAAAGTTCTATTTAAAGATTACAAGATTAGCATTTTTTTGGGGGGGGAGGAGACCACCGGTGGTCCCAACCGGCCAGTGGCCCCGTAGAAGTGGTCACATGCTACCATATGAAACTGCGACATCAAATGTAATCTCGATGGTTGATACCTCACTGTTACCATAAACGTTAACCACCATCGCATTAAAACTTTTCACATGACTCTGCAGAATCCGCAGTTAGGTCGACAATTACAGAACTTCGCCCTCCACTCTGGTTCCACTCCAAAATTCAATGAGAATTTTAATTAAATCGCAGATTTGGGGGTCGGAATGTGGCCACCCCCTACCCAAAACAGTTAAGCTGTAATATTCCAAAATTTTAGCCTTCAAGCTAAACGAAATATTATAGTTGTTTTATCACTATGTAGGTGAATAAGTGGGTGAGAAGGCCCATAAGTCTCTTGAGCAGCAATAAAAACACTTCAAGTGTGAAAGGAGACCTTTGTAGTAGCTAAATAAAGCTCCTCCATGTGTGAATAGGGTTTGGATCATGTTGATTCAGTCAACTTTGACCAAGTCAACAACGTTGTTAAGGAGGAGTGGAGATTAATTAGAAAATAACGTAGTTTTGGAGGGAGGTGGACCTCATGAAGGAAATGACCTAATTGAGTGGGGCCAAGGACATGCAAGCTCACATTCTACTTAAGGAAGAGGATGGCAGCCATTTGAGATCATGTTTTAGATTATTATTTTGATATTGGTCTGCTTAGACTATTGCTTCCTCTTGCTGTTTAGCAGGGTTGTTGTGCTATTTAGCACTGAGTGTTCCCAAGCGGGAATCCCGCCTCTTATCTTGAGAGGCCTCTTGGGAGAGCATTGCACTGTATTTCTCCACACCCAGGCTTGATGCCAAGCATCATTCTTCAACTAAAGTGTTATTTCTGTAGAGAATAGTGCTATGTTGCAGGGTGTTGCAGTGGAGGATTGATAACACCACTTGCGGATCTGTTTCTCAGTAGAGGGAGCTTTCCTTCTCTTGAGAAATCAGCTAGGAGGATTTCTGGGCTCATTTCACATCTTGGCACTTGGCCAAAGTACTCCTCATCTCCTACAGTGAAGTCCTTTGTAGGAACTGCGTCATTTTTCATGGAGTTGCAGCAGCAAGGTTTAAGCCCTTGTGTTTGAGCTAGTTTCCCAGGGAAAGGGCCAACCCTTCTCCCAGAAAGCTAGAAGAAGGGGTTCTCATCCCTCTATTGTATTATTCATCCATGTCTATGTAATTTTTTAGTAAGACTGCGTTATTTCAGAGCTGAATATTCATATCTTCTCTTTCGTACTCAAGCTTTCAAGAAACCCTTGCCGGGTTACCTTTATAATGTATTAAGGAGGCCAGATCTCTATTTTCTTAGCATATTGTTAAATAAATTTCTAGATCTATGATTTTCTATCATAATTTTGCATAAAATATCACAAAATAATGCTATCTAGTGCTTCAGAAATTCTGCATAGCTTAAGTCATGGGGTTTGGGCATTTTTAAGCCAATTTGAGGCCGAGAGATCTGTTTAACTTAGTAAAAGGGATTTTTTTTTCTGATTCCATTTTATATATGAGGCCAATATATATATTCTAAGGTATATAAGTGTTATTTTCCCTTGTTACAGTGTAAATATCTGGGAATAACATTTTTATGGTCTAATTGTTGCATTTTCCCCACTTGGGATGATGTAGAGGAGCTCATTTTGATGTTGTTACATTCATTTGATGGCTAGGTGTTCATGTATTGTTGCATTCCCATTTTGGGATATTACAGTGGTATAAGAGCATAATATTGGCTCAGCCTGTGGATCTCAGCCATTATGTTATCAAGAGAAGAAGGAGAAGAAAAGATGTATAGAAAAGAGAAGACTCCATGATGTGGATGAAGGAAGGAGGAGAGGCTCTCAAAGCTTCTTCCTAAATATATGCAGAGCATTAAAGAAGATCTTAAGAAAATGATAAGGGAGATGGAATCTCCAGAGGAGTTTGGATCTAGAGTCAAATCTAGATTTGCACATGATAGGTGTGAGCATGCAGCTACACCCTATTATGCACAGCGCAGTCAAATGTCTAGATCTATCATGAGAGAGATGAAAGAAGGAGGAATGCCTAAGAGGGAAACTCTTAGTGATTTTCTGCAGGAGTATGAATCTCAAACTGAGAAGTTTATAAATCATCTCACTTTCTAGGAGTTTTGCAAGATCAAGGTGGAGAGGAGCAGGCAACATGACATGGATAGATTTTATCTATCTACTTCTGATGGATCACCAATATGTTCAGCCAAAGCTTGGGTGGAGGAGCTACACACCTATTTTCAGTAGCACCAAGTTTCTGAATATGAAGCCATCAGGATTGCAGCACTACACTTTGAAGGTAAGGCCTATGCTTGGTGGATATTTGAGTCATTTTCATTAAAAAACTCCAATATTTCCTCTTATGCAAGGTTCACTAAGAGATTAGTGGAGAGGTTTCATGGAAAACATTCTAAAACACTCTTGGTAGAGAAAAACAAAACAAAACAATCAAAACTTGTGCATGGGTTGGAAGAACCTATAAACTCAAATCCATTTCAGAAAACTGTTGGAGAAGCTCATATCTTGCATAGCACTTTACTAGAGGCAAGGTCTCTATCTCATATCTTTGGACAAGAGGGCATGCAAGTTCCTTTTTCAAATGAGGGCCCTCTTATTGAGCAGGTGACTCCCATTCATATTGAAGATGAAGAGAAGGATGGGGGAAATAGCGCTATCACATCTAGAGCATATCTAGTCCCTCATGCAGAGGAAGGAGGAGCACATGCTCCAACAGGAGGAATTTTGGTGTCATTGCAAGAGATTCCCCATGATCTCACATATGGAGGACAAAGCACAATAAATGAGCAACATGATTGTGAGATGCTATAAATGAAAGGAGAAGGTAGGGAGGAACGTCAGCATCACTTGATGAGGATCACACACCCCTATCTATTTTAGAGAGATAGGGCAAAGGAAAGGCAGATTGATTTGCGCTGTGAGGGCAAGGGCAAAGTTGCCCAACCATATGTACAGTCTACTCTTGACATTGATGTCTCATTACATGGAGGCATTCCACCCGGGAGGCCACCAGATCTGGAGTTGGTAAGAGACATATTGCCATTTTGTTCACCACTCTCAGATTCTGGAGAGGTGAGGCTTTAGAGGAGTCTAGTACAACGCAGAGAGTTTGGGATAGTCTCAAGGAGGAGGGAGACATTCTCCCATTTTCAGTATTACCCACTCCCACTACATATACTGCACTAACAGAAGTTGCTGCAGTGATGGAGGATGGCATCTTGATGGTGCAAGGGAGCTGCTCCATGGATTTGGAGAAACAGAGGGTACTTCCTTTGAGGAAGGAATCCTCCATACATTGGAGTAGATGGAGGCCACTCATGCTTACATTGGCCAAGATCAGGAGGTTCTTTTTGGATGGGAGCTTCTCATGGGAGGCCAACTTCTAAATATCACTACTTCTATTTGAGCATGAGCAGCTGCATGATGAGCATGGAAACATTTTTGAGGATTGATTTGGCATGGGGGATGTCAAAGGAGAAGACAACAGCATGTGGGGAGCTTCACATTTCAGATATTCAGTGTTGTCTCTTAGGAGGATTGATCCATATTGGAGGTCTCAACTCTTGGTAGAGTACTCCAAGGATCTCGGTGCTTGCATGATTATTGATGACCCGGATGGAGATGATAGATATAGAGTGGATGATGTGGTCATATATTATTATGGCAGAGTCTTCTTGACTAGAGATTCTGAGCTTAAGGAGAAGCTGCTACATGCAACACATGAGAACTTCCTTTACATGCACTTTGATGCATATCTTTCTTTGGCAAAGGAGTTCATTTGGGAGGGCATCCAGCATGATATATTTCAGCATATGGAGAGATGCATATCCCAGATGATGATAGAGAGGATGTCATAGCCACTTCCCTACTCTTTGGAGGTGAGGGAGAATTTACAGTTGAGCCATTTCAGCTCAAGGTCCCAAGTACATGGTGGAGAAGGTATAATTTCATATTATGCTTTGTACTTATTTATTTTATATGAGCAGCACGTTGTACCAAGGAGGATTATCCCTTCTTGCATATTGTGTGATGATGTACTTGAAGCCACTTAAAACATTGAGATTGGCTATTTTATTGGTGGTTTGTGGGGGAAGCCACATGATTTTTGGTGTGCACCATTGATACCACAATGTATTATCATGCTTCTATCTTATAGAATGATTGTTGCAGCAAACAAGTGGTTGGGTGAGCACTTGTTATTACTTGTTTTGGTGCAAGAAAGGGATGCACTACACTGGTTCCATGTATGGAACTATGATCCACTCTCCGGTTGTCATATGGCAGCTTGTTTCCATTGGTTTTTGCTTCCATGTATTGATGATATTTTTATGTTCATGGGGAACATTGTTTGGAGAGTGCTAGATGAGTTGGAGATGCCCATTGGGAGTATGATTCTCCCTACTTTACATGATTCATGTTTCAGGAGAAGCAATGGGCATCCCATGATTTCCAAACTACATCTCTTTTCTCCATGTGGGAAGAGCCATCTGGAAGGTTTGAGTTTTTGGAGGAGGCACTTGATGGCTTATTTGTTTGGTGGGGTAGCTTGGGCCATTCTTGGAGGCCATGACATTTCAACCAAATATCAGCAACAACCCCATACTTACCATAAATGGAGAGAGAAACCACTTGGGGGGGAGTATCCAATCTCTCCATGCAACCCCAACACATTGTATGAACCAGGGATTGAGGATCTCTTTGATGAGCTACCTAGAATGGCTCATTTCATTTGGATGATAGCATGGGTGTGGGAGTCACTCATTGGGAATGAGATTCCCCATGTTTTTCATCACTCCTACCTTGAGGAGGCCATTGTACAACAAGGAGGTTTCCACTTACACCTTCCACCTTTCTATGATGTGAGCCATGTGGTTTTGCATACTTGGGAGGAAACATTGGAGGGCAGATTTGTTCCAGATTATTTTGAGCAGCGGTGGGGACTATTGATGAGGAGGCCACAAGAGGAGGAGGGGAGGAATTTTTATCTCCTCATACAGTTTCTTGAGGAAAAGCAACATTTTGGAGGGGAGGACTGTGATATTCCAAAAATTTAGCCTTCAAGCTAAAAGGAATATTATAGTTGTTTTATCACTAGGTAGGTGAATAAGTGAGTGAGAAGGCCCATAAGTCTCTTGAGCAGAAATAAAAACACTTCAAGTGTGAAAGGAAACCTTTGTAGCAGCTAAATAAATCTCCTCCATGTGTGAAAATGGTTTGGATCATGTTGATTCAATCAAATTTGACCAAGTCAACAGTGCTGTTAAGGGGGAGTGGAGATTAATTAGAAAATAACGCAGTTTTGGAGGGAGGTGGACCTCATGAAGGAAATGACCTAATTGAGTGGGGCCAAGGACATGCAAGCTCACATTCTACTTAAGGAAGAGGATGGCAGCCATTTTAGATCATGTTTTAGATTATTATTTTGATATTGGTTTGCTTAGACTATTGCTTCCTCTTGCGGTTTAGCAGGGTTGTTGTGCTTTTTAGCACCGGGTGTTCCCGAGCGGGAATCCCACCTCTTCCCTTGAGAGGCCTCTTGGGAGATCATTGCACTATATTTATCCACACCCAAGCTTGAGGCCAAGCATCAGTATTCAGCTACAGCGTTATTTCTATAGATAATAGTGTTGTATTGCAGGGTGTTGCAGTGGAGGATTGATAACACCATTTCCGGGTATGTTTCTCAGTAGAGGGAGCTTTCCTTCTCTTGAGAGATTAGCTAGGAGGATTTCTAGGCTCATTTCACATATTTGCACTTGGAAAAATTATTCCTCATCTCCTACAGTGCAGTACCTTGCATGAACTGCGTCATTTTTCATAGAGTTGCAGCAACAGGGTTTAAGCCCTTGTTTTTGAGCTAGTTTCCCAGGGAAAAGGCCAACCCTTCTCTCGGAAAGCTAGAAGAAGGGATTCTCATCCCTCTATTGTATTATTCAACCATGTCTATGTAATGTTGCAGTAATACTACATTATTTCAGAGTTGAATATTCATATCTGCTCTTTTGTACTCAAGCTTTCAAGAAACCCTTGCCGGGTTACCTTTATAATGTATTAAGGAGGCCATATCTCTATTTTCTTATCATATTGTTCAATAAATTTCCAGATCTATGATTTTCTATCATAATGTTACAGAAACCCTCACAAAATAACGCTATATAGTGCTTCAGAAATTCTGAATAGCTTAATTCATGGGGTTTGGGCATTTTTAAGCCAATTTGAGGCCAGGATATCTATTTTGACTTAGTAAAAGGGATTTGTTTCTGATTCCCTTTTATATATGAGGGTCAATATATATATGCTAAGGGATCTAAGTGTTATTTTCCCTTGTTATAACTTAAATCTCTGGGAATAACGTTTTTAAGGTCTAATTGATGCATTTTCCCCACTTGGGATGATGTAGAGGAGCTTATTTTGCTGTTGTTACATTCATTTGATGGCTAGGTGTTCCTTTCATATTTTATGAGGTGATTTATCCCTTCTATTTCCAGTTTTGTGTTCATGTATTGCTGCATTCCCATTTTGGGATATTACATAAGCCTAACAGTTTACTTGGCGGTAGTTTAGGCGCGCCACCAAAATGTGTGGATTTGTCGAATTTAACTGCAGTTAAGTGCAGTTGCTCCAAATTTGGTGGAGCTAATTTAGGGGTTACTGGATAAAATTTGTTTAGGCTCCATCTTGAGCTAGATTCGACCATTCTGAGGGTATGAATATTCAATTTCAACTATCTCAGACATTCCAAACTCATTGGTGAGGGTTACAGAGCCATCAGGGGACTTTTGAGTATGTTTTTGCTTCATAGAAGCGCCAAGGGCCACCAGGGCCACTAGGGACCAGCAACAGAAAGAGGCTTAGCCAGGGCAGCTAGAGGCCTTATTCAGGAATCCAATAGTCAATTTTGGATGTTTCAGAAATTTTAGAACTAATGGTGTTGTTTTCAGAGCTTTTATAGGAATTTTGAAGGCCAATATGCTTCAGATAAGTTCCAGGGGCCACTAGGGCCATCAGGTGCCAGCAGGAGAATGAGGCCTATCCAGAGCAGCCAGTATCCATTCTCAATAAACCAATAGTCATTTCTGACTTCAATTCGAATTTTGAATCCATTTATGGAGTTTAAAAAATATTTTTAGGACTTATGAAAGACGAGATGCTTCAGAGAAGTTTTCAGTGAACCTAGAGCCAGGGGGTGCCACCAGGTGTTGGAGGCGAAACTGGAGTAGCCAGAGGCCAATTTATGCAAGTGACTAGTCTATTATGACTATTTCAGAAATTATGAATCAATTGAAAGGATTTTAAGAGCCACTGGGATACTTCTAAAGGTCGAGAATCCACTGTGAAGTTTCAAGCAGCCTAGGGCCAACAGTGGATGGAGGCCTAGATTGGGAAGCCAGAGATCATTTTGAGCAATTGATCAGTCTATTTTGGAGGTATGATGTATGTTGGAGACAATAGAGAAGGTTTCAGGGACAGAACATGATTTCTTAAAGGGTTATTTCCACAAATAAGCTCAGGGAAGCTTAAGGCACCGACAGCAGAAATCAATTCTAAGGGAAGCCTAGTTCTTTCTTCAGAGTGATGAAAGCCATGATAGGGGTATGATGGTATTATAAACCCATTGTTTTAGTACAGATAACCATTGGATTAGATTTTTTAACTTGTAAAATATATTTTCCATCATAATCCCAAAGAGCCAAGTCAGTTGAAAAAGGCTCAAGGAGACATAGCCTACGATATTCGGGTGAACTCCTTTATTAAATTTGTTTTTATGTGTTGATGATTATTTTCTGCATTATATGGTTGTTTCACATGCTTAATATCAGAAAAAATAGATGTTCTTAAAACACTTAAACAATAACAAAAACATACACCTTTTTCAAGTGTTCAATTCCGCACAGTCAAGAATAAGCTAGATCTTATTTTTTTTAAATGAGTGAGATGTTCTTGAAAATCATAAGAAGTTATCCAACCCATTTTCAAATCAGAGGGTATCAGAGCACTAGGTTTCTTTCTTTACCGAGAACTAGGTTGCTTGCTTGACAGAGCACTAGGTTGCTTGTTTGACTTGAAAGGTGTTTAACAATGCAAAGAATTTTATTGTTTGCAAATTGACTGTTGCTTACAAGTTTGAGTTTGCTAGAGGTGAAGGGAAAGATACTGATAGCTAAGTCCATCAGAGGAAAATAAGGTTGAAATTACTCTCCTTACCCAAAGGACCTCATGGCAACCCTTGAAGCACAAGAGGGTTTGTTTGTAAAAGGCTGCTTGAAGAAGAGATTGACTCTACAGCCATTTTGTTCAGAAGCTTTGTAAATAGTTGCTGAAAGATTTGTGAATTTTGTCGAATTTTTTTAGTTCATTTTTATAAGATGACAACTTCTTCAAGTGAGGTTTCAAAATCCTCCTCCTTCACAAGATTCTTCGATGAAGACATGAAGAGATACTTCTACATCCTTAAGGATAGAGTGCAAATTTTGCTTGAAGATAGAAAGGAAAGCACTAGAATTCATGAAAAATTGGTTGCTATGAAGCAAGAGAAAGAAGAAATCCGTCAAATAATGCATGAGATGGAGATGCAACTCCATCAAGCCCAAGAGGCCTTAACCAAACACATGCGTGAAGCAGAGGTAAATCACTCAAATTTGTCTTCAATTACCTCTTCAGAAAGATGTGTAGGTTCATTTGAAAAGAACACTAGAGATATAGGGTCCAAGTTGATGTTAAAAATGGGCTATGAACGCAAGGGTTTAGGCAAACATTCACAAGGTATGATTGATCCTATTTTGGTTGAGGAAAGACCTAAGAAATTTGGTCTAGGCTATGTTCAATCTTATGGCGAAAACTCTACAGACATGAAGGCATTTGAGGCAACTTAAAAAGGGACTTTTATTCCAAGTTCTAAACCACAAACATGTCAAGTTTTTTTTCAAGTTGATTGCCATTGTTTGAAGCCTATGTTGCAACAAGATGTTTGTAGACATGCAACTTATGGCGAGCATGAGAGTTCTGACAGCTATCAAGACATGAAAACTGATGTTGGTCTGAAAAAGAAAGTTGGAACCTCTACAAGTTCATCTCCTCATGAGGGTATAAAAGATGGACATGTAAAGCAACATTTGAGGTATAATTCTTCCCATACTCAAGTTGATTATGTTTATGATAAGCATGGAAATTATGCATGCTTGTGATGAGCGTTGGAAAAGGTATGAATTCACTATGTGTTTTCTCATTCTTTTACTTTAAACATAATTCTTTTTACTTTAGAAAGGTGACTTATTACAGAATTATGGTAGAATTGCAAAGACTTATGTTTATTGTAAAATGTAACTAAAAACTACCTTTTATTGCTAAAAACAGGAATCAAGCGAGGTGAACAGCTATACCAGAGGCGAGGCTAAAGCAAGAGTAACTGTTGTTCCTCTAGCAATAGACCAAATCCTACCAAAGAGAAGAAAATCTAAACACATTGCTAAGAGAAGGCAGGGGACAGCTCGGCTTCAGTCAAAGGAAATCAAGTGACAGCTAAAGAAAGAAGGGAAGCGAATCCCTCAGGATCCTTCGATCCTTAGGGATCGCTATTCAAACCTTGTCTCGTTCATTGTCTTTTCCGTCAAGTTTGTTATATAAGGCAACGCCTTTAGAGATTGGAAGGAGTCGAATCATTTGATTAAAACATTCCTTTTGTAATTCTGCACTTTATTGACTCTCGTGTTCAGAGAGCGATCACTGTAACCACTTTTATGTTCAATTAATACAAAGACGTGTTTTTGTTTCATCTCTCAAGCTCTGAAGTAACCCATCAGTGTTTCACTGGTGCTAAGGGCCCGACCTTGGTGGAATCGTTCTGCTGTTTGTATTTATATCCTATAATTACTGTTGTGTGATAATTGTGTTTGGTTTCATTACGATTGCAGAGTTACTTAATTACTGTTGAATTGCTTATTGGTATTGTTGTGTGCGCTAATGAATTGCATTGCTATTCCATTTGAACAAGGATCGTGATTCCTGTATTATTCATCTTGTTATCACTTATAAAGCTTTGTTGTTCCATATTTAAATCTGTTTGTTGTTCCATTGGATTGTTGTTCATTTCGATTGTTACTTGATAATGTTTACTGTCGACAGGGTTGGAGTTTAATAGGATTTGCTATTTGATTTCGTTAAGTTCATGTCTATTGTTCAGATTCATTAGTTAGCAATTGTTGTTCAATTCCAGTGTGTCGTTCATTTATAATTCGTTAGTTTCAGATTGCAGAAAGATTGTTTATTTATAGTTTGTTGTGTATGCACATAGATATTCAATTACAAATTGTTGTTCATTTCCAATTCTTGCTTTTAAAAGAATTTCTTCTTAGTTTATTTTCAACAACAGTTAGTTCAATTTCGGTTTCACTTTGATTGCTTAAAGAGCAGGACTGTCAACTATAGAGAACATTGGTTATTGCTTCCAAGTTCCCAGATTGATTGCCTTGTTCCAGTGTGATTTCAGTTGCATCAATTTCTGAAGGAATGAGTTATTGCTACTGTATCCTTGATTGATGTTTTGCAGAGTGAATAGTTAAGTTTCAGAGCATTTGAATTTATGTTATTGTAATTAAATTTCTTTTCAAGCATCTGTTTACTCTTGTATTTAGAATACTATACTACATCTCTCATAGCATTACTCTTAGCTCAATTGCAGCCTCAAACAGAGTACACTCTTGAAACAAAAAGGCGTTCTCGGATTGACAATTAATGTAGGATAAATAGGTGTTAAAAAGATACCTTTTATACCTCAACATTTTGGCGTCGTTGCTGGGGAGAGTGTATGCCATTTAGAAGGAGTGATGCACATTTGATTTTTTTTCTGCTTGGGAATAATTGGGTATTAAAGATGGAAGGTAAGAACCTACGCACTGAGCAAGGAACATACTTGCTCACAGCCCGCTTCACAGCAGAATTGGGTAAACTTCTTTCTTTAGGTAGGAATGAAGGCTTGTTTTCTTGAATGAATAAACTAGCTAAACAAAACAAAATTCCTCCTAAACCCGAAAAACCTAAGGGACCGGTGACCCTTGGGCGAACAAATTTCATTGACGAAATCCTTAAGAATACTAAGTCTCAGCCATGAGTAGGACCTAGGAAAGTTATCTCTAGACAGCCTACTAGTTCCCTTCAGGCCACAAAGTCACCATCTGTAGCCTTTGCTGAGATACATAGTCAAACAGAAGGAATTGAGCAAGATTCCTAAGAAATTGAGAATCCCTACCTAATTTATCCACAAGAAGGGAAATCTAGTAATCTCCACGAAGTAGAAGGGGAAACAGAAGAAACAGAAGAACCAAAATCTCCTCTTGAAATAGTCCAAACGGTGAGCAGCCCAGATAAGGGAAGTGCTGTCAAACTCATTCAAAATAAAGGACCTGAATCTCCTCAGAGAGTAGGCCAGCAAGGAATACTTATTATTCTAGATCAAGGGAGTGTTGTCAAGGTCATTCCTACACCTTCTATTCAGCCTAGGAATTCCCTTGAGATCCCAGAAGGATATTGGCACATATTTTATCAAATGGCCCATAACCAAAACCAGAACCAGCAAACACCTCAGCAAACTTCCACACTGCAATATCCTATAGTGGATACTGCAGTTAATGCACCTATGAAAGCCATTCCTCTTCAACATATTCCTACATTTCATGGCCTGACATCGGAAGATCTAGATGCATTTATGTTTGAATTCGATGTATTATGCAGGGGGTATGACTATACCACCGATCCCCAAAAATTAAAACTATTTCCTTCCACATTAAAAGGAGCAGCCTTACGATGGTTTATGGGGCTAGGTGGGGGTGTTATAAATGATTGGGATCAGATGAAAGCTGCGTTTCTAAAGAAATATCAGGATTATTGCAGGTCCCGAGAACTAAAAGATGAAATATTTCAAATGACAGCAAAACCCAATGAAACTCTGGAAGAATATGTGGAACGGTTTCAATACAATCTCCAGAGATCTCCTTATGCATATTTACCCTTACCTGATAATGTGCTGAAGACTACATTAATTAGGGGGATGAAGGATCAATGGGTTGAAACATTGAATATTATGGGAAAAGGTGATATATATCAGGAAAGCTATGCTAACATTATTGATTTGTGTATCAGGAGTTCGAGGGGCAATACAAGACTAAAATCAACAGAACATGACATGATCACAAGGGATAATAAGACCTCCAGTGAAGGCGTAACTCGTGCAGAGATTGGAAATCTGCTAGAATATTTTAAAACAGATATTCTAGGGACTCTAACAACGCAGTTTGACATTATGCAAGCCAAACAAAAGCAAGCAGAAGCAGAACAAAATTTGGCAATATTATGTCCTAGATGCAGGAAGAAACACAGCCACAAAGAGTGCCCGCTGGATATAATCAAAGTTTGTGCCATTTGCATGAAAGACCACCCCACAGAAGGATGTCCCTCACTTCATGGGTTAAAAGCAGTCTATAAAGAGGCAGAAGAAGAATCAGAAGTGGTATGCTTACTTAATCAGAACCGAAAATGGCAGCCACGACAATCAGGTATGCCAACTGATCCATTTTTTTCTTTTCAGCCTCCTCAATATAATGCTCAGCAATATAATGGAATGTGGAAAAATCAACCACCTTTCCCCAATTGGTCACAACATCCATTTCCTACATCATCATGGCCAAATCAAACAAATCAAACTAATTGGCCAAATTTTCCTTTTTGCCCACCGTTTTGGCAAAACAATGCTTATCCAACACAATGGTCCCCCTCTACTTCGCAGAGTCAAGCCTGGCAGTCAAACTGGAAAATACCTACAAATCAGCCAGTTGGAAAAATTCCCCTCTCTCAACCTACACTTCCAGCTCCCTATACATTACCACAAAACCCCCATACCAATTTAAGACCACAACTCCCAGCCCGGCCCAACCCAAACCCAAATAATAGGCCAGTTCAATCTGTCCAAATAATGGAACCACCAGAATTAGAAACTGAATTGAGGGAGTGTAATGACCATCAATTGAGGTCTGGGCGTATAGTATAAACAGAGGGAAACAAAAATGTTCACATTGAAGATCCGTTACCTGTATAACAAACATTGCAAAAAGAGAAGGTGGTTCAACAAAAAAATCAACATCAAACTCCACAACAAGAAACCACCTCTTCTCCACCATTCCCAGAACGATTAATCATACCTCGCCTATTAGAATATCCTGAATTTGATCTTCTAAGAGAATTAAAAAATTTGTGTATAAAAATCCCTCTCCTCCAAGATATCCAAGACATCCCTATTTATGCAAAAACCATTAAGGAACTGTGTATAAAGAATCCAAAGAGGAGAACAAAAATCAACCCAACTGTCCAAATAGTCGGTACTCTATCTGACTTATTATCAGGAATGGAAACTCTTGTAAAATATGAAGACCCAGGAAATCCTATAGTTATGGTGCAAATCAATGGGCAATTGTTCCCAAATGCCTTAGTTGATTTGGGAGTTGCAATCAATATCCTAACAACCACCACCTGTCAAAAACTTCGCATTACATCATTAGAACCAACAACAACATTATTATAATTGGCTAACCGATCAGTAGTCAAACCAGAAGGTACACTACAAGATGTAATGGTATCCGTAGATTCCTGGGAATACCCTGCTGACTTCCTGGTTATCAACCCAAAGAACCGGCTAGATGGACACTTGTTAATTCTAGGTAGACCTTGGTTGGCAATTGTCGATGCTTATATTGGCTGCCAACAAGGCAACATGACAATAACAAGGGGAAACTATGTCAAGAATTTAGCTTTATATCCCCCAGCCCAACCAAGCCTGTCAATAATCAAAACAAGGAAGCAACCTGTATCATATCTTATGGAAAATATGAGATCACCTCTAACCATAGAAGATGCCCTCGATTTTAAAGATCAAACAGAGGATGATATCATTAATAGTTTTGTTAACAAACCACAAATCAGATCCCATCTACAATGTCACATGATCAAGGAAGCATTTGATAATAAAGAAGAAGAAGATCCTCTGAAAGACAGTCCTGATCAAATAATACCCACTACTTCTGTGTATAATAGTAAGATTGTAGAAATTGAACCAGGAAAAACTTTAAACATTAACAAAAATATGACTGCTGAACAAGAAAAGAAGACGGTCCAATTACTACAAAAATATAAAGCAACCTTTGCATGGGATTATCCAGACATGAAGGGAATTGACCCCCAGTTATGTACACACCACATCTATACCGAAAAGGATGCGAGACCCATTCGCCAACCCCAACGAAGACTAAACCCTCACCTTAAAGATATTGTGAAAGCTGAAATACAAAAATTGTTGGATGTTAATTTCATTTACCCAATATCTGATAGCAAGTGAGTCTCTCCATTAGTTGTGGTACTAAAGAAGAACGAGAAGTAGAGAATATGCGTAGATTACCGAGAACTCAACAAAGCAACCCAGAAATACCACTTTCCCATTCCTTTCATTGACCAGGTATTAGATACATTGGCAGGAAAGAAATTATTTTCTTTCCTCGATGGCTTCAGTGGGTACAATCAAATCCAGATTGCCCCTGAGGACTAAGACAAAACTACTTTTACCTGTCCTTGGGGGACATTTGCCTACCGAGTCTTACCCTTTGGCCTATGCAATGCCCCTGCTACATTTCAAAGGGCCATTCTTAGCATCTTTTTAGATTTAATAAATGAAGGGCTCGAAGTATATATGGATGAATTCACACCTTACGGAGATGATTTTGAGCCAGCATTAGAAAATTTAGAAAAGGTGTTGCAAAGATGTATTGACACTAGGCTTTGTTTAAGCCATGAAAAGTGTCATATGATGTAGAAATTTGAATAATAGCTGAATTATTCACCGAGATTATCCTGATTACACACTATTTAAGCTTCATGCATAATACATAACCTCTTCTACAATTTATCATCAATTTGCGGAAATAGAAGCAGTCGCATGCGCACATTAAAACATAATCAAACACACATATAACACAGTATGTAATGGGGAAAGCATACAGCTGAAAACCCCCAACTATCTGTATATTATAATGATAGAGAACATGTAACAATCATAGTACAATACTCCTCACAAGTACTTAGTACTATCTCCAATAGTTACACACAAACTAGCTCAGATCTGAACAAGTCACAGGTTCAAATCTCCTCCACAAGTCTGCCTGCCTCTACTGCGCAATCCAAGATGAATAATGATGAGATCCAAGTTCGAATCCCACTGGCTTGTACTGCGCAATCCTCATTGGCAATCTCAATCAATGTGTGTGCAAATCTCATGCACAGCTATAGTCACAACTGATAGTAGACTCACCCTTTCACCCACCTCTAACACTGGTCTCCACTGAACTGTCCATGCATTGCAGTTAACTGATGTGTTCTTTAGTTGTTTTATGAGTTAATAATTAGTGAATTAATTAATAATTAATTCACACCACTCATCACTAGTGTATTTATCAGTTAGACTAAATACAACTAGTTCAACTAAGTTAAACCGAACACAACTCCACCAACTGTCTCATCAACTCCATCAAACTCTGCCACATGAGTTCTAACTGAAGTCAACCATGCAATAGCTCAACTAACCCTTAGGAAAAGCGTATTTCCTTCTGTCAGCTGCATGTGCCACATCCAAGCATCAAGCTGAAGTGCTCCAAGAGGATAAGATAATGTTTATAGTCTAAATATTATTAAGGGTTAATAATATTTGACTGTTCTATTTTTAGCCCGGCAGTCTAAAAATAGAAACCGCCCAATGTCTAAAAATAAAGGTCCATCTATTTTTACCAACTCGACCAATCATCCATAAATAGCATCCTACAACTCATAGACCATGATCCATATGTCTAAAAATAGACATAGTCTAAAAATAGACTTTGCGCCAAAAATAGCCTGCGGGCCCACTTAGTGAAGGCGACTTCTTTTCACTAAGATCCATCATCTTGTTGCATTTTAAACACTCCCTCTCAACAATAAATTGATTATCTGCAACCCCTATCCTGCCTCTGTGGTATTCGAATTTGCTCCTGGTGAGCGCCTTCGTCAAGATATCAGCATCCTGATCCTCCGTGGGAATGTATGAAAGTAACATGATTCTCCACTGCACACAATCTCTGATATGATGGTACCTGATGTCGATGTGTTTGGATCTATCATGAAATACTGGATTAGCCGAGAGTTTAATGCAACTCTAGTTATCACAATAAATCACAGTAGGCTCCAAGTGTGACCCGAACAACCCGACCAGAATCTTCCTCATCCATATGGCCTCGCATGCAGCCAAGATTGCTGCCATATACTCGGCCTCTGCCGAACTGAGTGCCACGGATCTCTACTTCCTGTTGTACCAAGAAACTGTTGTCGACCCAATACTGCAGATCCCTCCAGATGTGCTCTTTCTGTCCGTTGGGCTCCCTGCCCAATGCATCAAAAACAAACCCTGCTTCCTCAATATCTGTCCCTTTGATCCATATCCCGATGTGCCTCTAAGATAACGCAATACATACTTTTATAGCTTGAAAGGCTTGTTAGGCTTAACCATAGCTTGTGAAAGCTGGTTAACAGCATAGCATATGTCGGGTCATGTATTGACTAGATACATAGGCGACCCCACCAACTGTCGATAAACAGTGGCATCCACTACCTCCGCCAAAATAGCATCCTCCTTCCTCCATCCTCCAGGAAGAGTAGTATCAATAGGCTTGTAGCCCTGCATGTTGAACTTCTCCAGTATCTCCCGAGCATACTTGCCTTCAGAAACAAACAGTCCATCAACCTCGCTGCACCAAAATTTCCAATCCCAGGAAATAATGAAGGAGGCCCAAGTCCTTCATCTCAAACTCTTTTGCAAGATCAGCCTTGCATGAGAGTATCAACTGTTCATCACCCATCAGAATCAAATCATCTACATAAAGTACAATGATCAACAACTTACCCTCCACCACAATCTAGTATAGGTTTGGATCTGCCTCACTCTTGGTGAATCCAAGACCAGTGAAATAACTGCCTATCCATGTGTACCAAGCACAAGGTGCTTGTTTCAACCCATACAACGCTCTTTTGAGCCTACACACATGCGACTCACTGCTGAAGATCTTGAAACCTTCCGGCTTCTCTATGTACACCTCCTCCTCAATGACTCCGTTGAGGAACACAGTCTTCACATCCATATGATGAATGTGCCAACCCATCTGCACTGAGAGAGCAAGGATGGTCCGTATGGAAGAATACCTTGCGATAGGTGCAAAGGTTTCTTCATAGTCAATCCCCTCGATCTGTGAGAAGCTCCGGGCAATAAATATTGCCTTATACTTCTCAACGCTCCCATTAGCAGTTTGCTTCACTTTGTAGATCCATCTCGAACCTACCACTGATTTCCCTTCCGGCCTTGGGACAATCTCCCATGCACTGTTTCTGACAATCGAATCATACTCTTCCACCATGGCATCTACCCATGCGGGATTCTCCACAGCTTCCTCGAAAGAGGATGGCTCTGTCACGACACATTTTCTCACAAGAGCCACGTATCCAGTGTACGGGTCCGGTGACTGTCTCTGTCTGCGTTGTGTTGTAGGTGGTCCTACAACCTTCTCTGCATCTTGAACGGTTGGATGGCTTACGCCCAGTGCGCTTCACCCTCACGATGACCGCGTGCATGAGTGGTCTCTTCCCTCCATGAACTTCTCTTGTGGCTGATCCACATCCTAAGGCTCATCCTTAGGAACTAATAGCTCCTCATCTGCATGCAAGTGTGGCTCCCTCTCAAGCGAACACTTCATGGCTTTCTCCTCATGAAATTTGATATCTCGTCGCATAACAGTCTTCCGACTGTCTGGAAAATACACACAATAGTTATGGGGTGTATCAGTGTACCCCAAAAATATCCCAACCTCTACGGTCGGCTCCAACTTCTTCCTGGCATCCTTCGTCACATGCATGTAGACAGGTGAACCAAAAATCCTCAAATGGGAAATATCAGGCCTCTTACCAGAAAACGCCTCCTTGGGTGTACTCATGCCAATTATCTTGTGAGGACAACGGTTCTGCACATATACTACAGTATTCCATGCCTCCACCCACAAGTGAATGGGTAGCCCCTGATCATGCAACATCGCCCGTGCAGCACCCACGATCGTTCTGTTCTTCCGCTCAGCAAGCCCATTCTGCTGTGGGTTATGAGGTGCTATGAGCTCTCTCCGAATTCCTTCTGCGTTGCAAAAGTCCTTGAATTCGGCAGAGATGAATTCACCACCATTGTCGCTCCTAAGAGCCTTCACATGCTTCCCCGATTCCTTCTCAACCAACGCCTTAAACTCACAGAACTTTGAGTATGTCTCGCTCTTCTTCTGCATGAAGAAGATCCAACACTTTCGAGAAAATTCATCAACAAAGATCACATAGTACTTGTGCTTTGCTGTCGAAGCTACTGAGAAAGGTCCACACACGTCTGTGTGAATTCTCTCAAGGATCATCGTGGCACGACTATCCTTCTCGTGAAAGGTGGCTTTCACAAATTTTCCCAAGGTACACCCCTTGCACTGATCTGACTGTGTAAGAGTGCCCTTAGGAAGCCCAGTAGAAATCTGCTACAGTATCTTCAAAGCTCCATGGTGAAGGTGGCCTAATCTCCGGTGCCACAGCTCGCCATCATCCTGGCTCACCACTCCTTCTGCCTTGCATGCCATTGCTGCGCAGCCATCTACTTGCAATTGATAAAGGTTCTTGACTCGAACCCCTATCTTCCAGGTTTCTCCAGTTGTCTTACTGCGCAGGAAAGCCTTTCCCTCGTTGAAGACAACATCATACCCCTTGTCTTCTAACATCGCCACAAAGATAAGATTCTTCTTCAATCCTGGAACATGCATCACATCCTTCAATACGAAGGGTTTACCAGGCTCCCTCTCAAAGGAAATGGTACCGATACCGGTCGCACTGTATCTACCATCATCACCCATCTCGATGTGCACTCCAAGATCTTTCTCATCCAGATCTGAAAACAAATCTTGATCTCCTGTCATGTGAAAAGACGCACCACTGTCTAAGAACCAAACTGAACCCATCACACTTGATACCAAGCATGCGATCAGCGAAAAATCCAGCTCAAACTGCGAGGCTAAGGCCTCTCCCGCTGCAAATCCAGCAGCATGCTTATTTTTCTTCTTCTGCAGACAATTTGTGGCATAATGTCCGTGCTGGTGACAGTGAAAGAACTTCACCTTGGACATGTCCTGCTTCTTGCCTTTCGTACCAGACTGAGAAGCTTTCTTGCTCTTCCCCTTCTTTGCTTTGGCAGCCAAAGCGCAATTTTCTTCATCAGATGCCTTTGATGAAGGTTCGTCCCTGGTACTCCGCCTTATCTCCTCTTGCATGAGATCCGACCAAAGTCGCTCCCATCCTGGCAATTTCTCCCAACCATTAACAGAGTCCTGATAGGAATGCCAACTCTTCGAAAGACCAAGGAGAGCCAATTCCACCAAGTCCTCCTCATCTACAGTCACCCCCACACTTCCCAGCTCATCCCTGCATTGGGTGAACTTCGTGAGGTACTTGGGTATACTGTCGCCTTTCTCTATCTTTATGTTTCTGAGTTTATCCTTGAGCGCCAACTTCCTCTGGTCACTCTTGCTTTGGAATAAATCTGTCAACGCTTTCCACATCAAGTATGGAGAATTTTTTCCATGCAGGTTGGATACAATGTGATCCTTCACGCCCTCCAACAGAATCCTTCGACATTTTGCTGTCTTCTTTTGCCAAGCCTCAACTTGAGCAGCATCAGTAGGCTTTGGGACTTCAGCATCTATGAACTCCTTCAACCCATTGTCATCTAACATTGCCTCCATCCTGTCCTTCCATGCAACATAATTCGAGCTGCCCTCAAGGGCATACTCCAATCGCAATCCGTTGAAAGACATTTCAACTTCGACACCAAGAAAACTCTTCTGCAAATTCGAATTCCACCAACTCAAAACTCAACCGCTTCTGATCTGTGAGAACAAAGTATTTCTAGCACAGAGATCGACTGTAGGGGCATTTACTGGATATATCACCTTTCAAAGAAAGGATGGATCTAGAGGCTACCTGGCCCGCTTACAGACTCTGTCTACCGAAATAAATTGTAATCACTGTAATAGATCCGATGATCAATTTTGCTCTGATACCATGTAGAAATTTGAATAATAGCTGAATTATTCACCGAGATTATCCTAATTACACACTATTTAAGCTTCATGCATAATACATAACCTCTTCTACAATTGATCATCAATTTGTGGAAATAGAAGCAGTTGCATGCGCACATTAAAACATAATCAAGCACACATATAACACAGTATGTAATGGGGAAAGATTACAGCTGAAAACCCCCAACTATCTGTATATTATAATGATAGAGAACATGTAACAATACATAGCACAAAGCTCCTCACAGCTCTCAGCACTATCTCACATGCTACACACAAACTAGCTTAGATATGAACAAGTCACAAGTTCAAATCTCCTCCACCTGTCTGCCTGCCTCTACTGCGCAATCCAAGATGAATAATGATGAGATCCAAGTTCGAATCCCACTGGCTTGTACTGCGCAATCCTCATTGGCAATCTCAATCAATGTGTGTGCAAATCTCATACACAGCTATAGTCACAACTGATAGTAGACTCACCCTTTCACCCACCTCTAACACTGGTCTCCACTGAACTGTCCATGCATTGCAGTTAACTGATGTGTTCTTTAGTTGATTTATGAGTTAATAATTAGTGAATTAATTAATAATTAATTCACACCACTCATCACTAGTGTATTTTTCAGTTAGACTAAATACGACTAGTTCAACTAAGTTAAACCGAACACAACTCCACCAACTGTCTCATCAACTCCACCAAACTCTGCCACATGAGTTCTAACTGAAGTCAACCATGCAATAGCTCAACTAACCCCTAGGAAAAGCGTATTTCCTTCTGTCAGCTACATGTGCCACATCCAAATATCAAACTGAAGTGCTCCAAGAGGATAAGATAATGTTTTTAGTCCAAATATTATTAAGGGTTAATAATATTCGACTGTTCTATTTTTAGCCTGGCAGTCTAAAAATAGATTCCGCCCAATGTCTAAAAATAGAGGTCCATCTATTTTTACCAACATGACCAATCATCCATAAATAGCATCTTGCAACTCATAGACCATGATCCATATGTCTAAAAATAGACTTTGCGCCAAAAATAGCCTGCGGGCCCACTTAGTGAAGGCGACTTCTTTTCACTAAGCTCCATCATCTTGTTGCATTTTCAACATATGATGATGACCGAAGGACTTATCTTAGGACATTATATTTCAGCAGCTGGAATTCAGGTGGATCCAGCCAAAATTCAGATAATTTTGTTAATACCTACACCCACCACACAAACAGAGGTACGTAGCTTTCTTGGAATTTCTGGTTATTATAGGAGATTTATAGAACATTATTCTCGAATCGCTGCACCTTTATATGCACTAACGGGAAATGTTGATTTTATTTGGACAGATAAATGTGACAATGCTTTCAAGGATCTGAAAAAGCTGGTATCAACAGCCCCAGTGCTCAGGGGCCCAAATTGGAATTTGCCATTCCAAATTTCATCTGATGCCTCAGACACAGCGATTGGAGCAGTGCTTGGGCAAGAAGAGGATAAAAAGCCATATGCAATCTATTACATCAGCAAAAATATATCTCCTGCTGAACTAAATTATACTGTGACTGAGAAGGAATTTTTAGCTATAGTACATGATGTAAATAAGTTTAGAAATTATATAACTGGGTATCCTATAGTTTTATATACCGATCACTCTGCCATTAAATTTTTAGCAAATAAATCTGTTACAAATGGAAGGGTGAAAAGATGGTTGATTTTATTGCAGGAATTCGATATTACAATCAAAGATCGACCTGGAAAAGAGAACCCTGTAGCTGATTTCCTGTCACGAATGCCAAAGCCAACAGATGCAGGAGCAGTCGAAGACCACTTCCCAGATGAAATTTTTTTCGTTGTTACTGTTAGAACCCCATGGTATGCTGATATAGCAAATTATTTGGCAATAGGTAAATTACCTAAACATCTAACTCTTAATGAACGAAATCAGATAATACAGCGTAGTACCCGATTCTCTTAGATTGGGGGCTACCTGTTTCATACAGGGTCAGATATGCAAATTAGGAGATGCGTCCGGGAGGACGAAGTATTTGATATTCTAAATGCATGCCACGATGGGCCATGTGGTGGAAATTTTGCAGATCGTAGAACTGTCCATAAGGTTTTACAGACAGGCTACTATTGGCCTACCATTTTTAAATATGCTAAAAAATTTGTGCAGGCCTGTGATAGCTGCCAAAGGGCGGGTCACCCTAGACATTCTGACAAAATGCCTTTGAACCCACAACTAGTAATTGAACCATTTGAACGTTGGGTGCTCGATTTTGTTGGCCCCATTAACCCCCCATCAAACCAAAGAACATACATCCTAGTTGCAACCGAGTATGTCACTAAATGGGTTGAAGCAAAGGCACTTTCGAAAGCTACAGAGGACTCTGTAATACAATTCCCTTTCCAAATATTTGTGCGATATGGCCTCCCAAGGGACATAATCACAGATGGAGGACTGCAGTTTGTAGGTAATAAACTCGCTGAAACATTACATAATTACCACATTCAGCACAAGATTACAACCCCATACCACCCACAGGAAAACAGTCAGGTAGAGAGCACGAATAAAGTGATTGAATATATATTAACAAAAACAGTTGCCTCACACAGATGTGACTGGGCCTACAGATTTCCAGAAGCCTTGTGGGCGTACCGAACAACATGGAGAAGTACTACGGGGTATTCACCATATCAATTGGTATTTGGAAAAGAGCCCATATTTCCAATAGAGTTTGAAATTTAGACATTAAGAACAACCCAGAAGGTGGGTCTAGATTTAAATGAAGCCCAGGCCAAAAGATTACAGCAAATCAATGAGTTAGATGAAATTAGGCTCTCTTCTCTTCAGCACACTGTGTTAATTCAACAACAGAGAGCAAAATGGCACGACGCCCTCATCAAAGAAAAAATCTTCCACGAAGGAGATTGGGCACTCCTATATGACTCCAGGTTTCAGGATTTTCCAGGGAAACTCCAGACACGATGGCTTGGACCTTACAAGATACAAAAAGTGCATGATAATGGCACCATTACATTAACCACAATTGATGGATCTGGACATTCCTTCAAATTAAACAGTCATTGAGTGCGACTTTACCATAAACCGCTTACTTGAGAATCCTTCTACCAACAATTACGGGAAGATTCTACCATGCAAATTATTGTTGAAGGGGATAACTCCTCCTCGACACCCATTCATTAAATCATTTCTTTCCTTTGAAAATTGTACATAAAGATTGTTCATTTACTTTGCTTGTTTTTTTTGTATGGAATTATGTTTCTTCAAACTCTTTTTACTTCGCTTATTGTGAATTTTTTTTGTTGCTTTCTAAAGGAACAACATTTTTGTTGTTCCTTTCGAAAGGAACAACAGCTTTGCTGTGAGTGTTTTTGGTTTTCCTTTTGAAAGGAACAGCGGTTGTGCTTTTTATTTTTGTTGTTTCACAGATTGTTTTTAATGTTCCTTTCGAAAGGAACAGCAGTTTCGCAGACTCTTTTTGTTGTTCCTTTTGAAAGGAACAGCAGTTTCACAGATTATTTTTGTTGTTCCTTCTAAAGGAACAACATTTAGGCAAATTTTTGCTGATGTTCCTTTCCAAAAGGAACAACACTTTTTGAGTGTATTATTTTTCTTGTTTTAGAACAACATTTTTAGGATTTCTAATGACTCTTCTAAAGGAAAACATACTATTTATACAAGATCAGACAAATTAAAGCTTACTGGAATCAGCAAATCGAAAGAAATTGTCATTTTTTTAAGAAATTGTTTTGTAATGATAAGAAAAAGGAAAAAGGACATAACCACCAATATTACTTTGTTGTCTTACTATCACTAAAATTAATATGATCGATTATCTTTATCATGTTGGTTCTTCCCCAAATATTTATAACTTTCTTTGATTTTTACTTATTGAGTAAGAATAAGGGCATATTCTTCTCTATTGAGATGTTTAGACTTCTTCCACTATCCCTACTCTTAAGGAGTGCCGAGCCATCCTTTATATATAAGTAGGAAAGTGCTATATGAAAAAGAAGAAAAAATATCTATGTATATCACTAACAATTCTATAATATGGCAGATGGAGGATAGGGGGTCTCATCAAGAGCCAGCCTACCATGATCATAAGGAAGCAGTGAAGTGGCATTCCCATCATGGCCACCACACCAGGGATATGGTCCAATGGACAATTGAAAAAAAAAAACTAAAAAGTCCTTGGAACAGGAGGTCTCATCACGAGCCGGCCTGCCCACTTTTCACTTCTTTCCGGTGAATGGCATTGTGATTTACCTAGTTCCCAAGCCAGCACAATGGCCTCCATTATGACATCAAAGAGCACTTCCCTAGGCATAAATAAAGGATAATGGTTCCAAGGGTGCGAAAGAAACTTTGTCAAGGTTATGGACACCTGTGGGCAACAGAGCTCTACTGATGGTATTGGAGTCAAATTTTTACAAATCAATAGTAATGTTAAACCCTTTTTCCTATATCTCTATCTAAATATCAAATGAAAGTATGATTCCTAAACCCTTGGTTTTGAACCTATTATACATAAAATTCATCATAAATAGATCACATTAGTTTCAGTGGGTAATAAGCGCATTAGTACTTTTGTTCACATCAGCTGTCCCTCTTCCTTATCTTTAAATCATTACAAATGTTTCTATATCTATTTATGATTTAATCACATGCATCGATTTCAGTAATGCAATAATTTGATTGATTGTATCATAAGTATGCATGCTTTTTCCTGCTGTACAACTGCTGTGCAGTAATTTCCTCTCTTATTTGATGATCGAGGACAACCTATCATCCTCCAGGGGGGCACAGATGCCTCTTAATCACTGCATGCAATTCAAATCCCTATATTTTTTTACCTGCACGCGAATCAAATCCCTATATTCTAGGGAATAACAAAAACATAACGATATTATTCCAATCTACCATGTTGTGATGTTCCATTACATTATTGTGTGTTTGTAAAGAAGTAACAGTGTGCAGAGAAGCTGGGAGGTCGACCAATTCGTAGTGAGCTGCAAGTGCTAATTGTTTCTGATTCCGCACGAGAAATTATGGAAAAATTGGGATCGATTACATACCTCACAAGGCTACAACAACCTCATGAAACAGTAGCTATCGAGTTTTTACAGAATTTGCAGGAAGGATACTCCATGGTTAGAGGAAGACAGATAGCAGTAACAAATGAAATAATTGCAGAGGTGTCTGGTCTACCTGCGCAAGGAACCGTATGGACTCATAAGAAGGTCAGGCTTCAAGAAGCCATGAACATTTTCCAAGAAGAAGGACAGACATTGGTAGTCAAAGGCAAAGGAGTTCAGCCGGCATCGTTGGGAGAACCATGGACGGAATTGGCAAAGGTAGTGCAGGCCTATATAACATGCGATGGAAGGAAAGATGTGGTAATACCTCGCCACCTTAAGTTATTGGCAGTATTAAAGAAAAAATGTACTGTAAACTTGCCTGCATTTTTAAATTCCTTACTACATGATGTTGCCCGTAGTATAAGAAAATCTCGGCACATATACATGGTGGTAAGCCACCATTGCTTAATCAGATTAATAGTAATTTATAGTCTTGCCCAACAACAAACCAGTTGGGAAGAACTGATATTTTTGATTGATGGAGGATTAGCCTTACCTGCCCCAAAACAAAAGAGAATGGCTAGCTCGGCAGCAGAGCCACCAAATCGTAGACAGTCCTCTCGTTCAAAAAGAAGTAGGGGAATGATAGAAGGCCTTCCAGGTAGCAGTAGCCAGCCCTTGGAATTTCCCAGCTCGGAGGATGAACAACCCCCACAATTGGAAGGAGGGAGTCCCCGTACTGATGAGGATGAAGAAGAAATGAGCCACCACATCAGTGGTGAGGAACAAAGCCACCACACCAGTGGTGAGAAATAAAGCAGCGCAGGAGAAGGAAATGATGAAGAAGAGGAAATTGAGGAAGAAGAAGGAAGTCCTCATACTAGTGTAGAGGGAGAAATTCGCTACTCTGATGAGGAAGAAGGTAGTTACCATACCTGTGAAGAGAATGAAGATAATCACAGCAGTGAAGGAGAAGGAGCAAAGCCTCCCAAAAACACCACTACAAGTTCACCACAAATCCCTTTGCAAGAAGACCAATTGGCCCAAATTTTGGCTAATATGAGTGAATATGTGCAGCCCCACAGTCCACTGGACCTTACTGTTGATATCAAACAATTGCAGGAGAAATATTTTGCCAATAAAGAAACGGCTGAGGGAATGTCGAATGAAATAGAAGGAGGAAACCCTAACGAAATAGAAAAATCAGCTGGGGTTAATTCCCCTGAGAAGTATGGACAGGAAGAGGTGAACACTGAAGCAGTGTTCCAAACTAAAAATTATCGAGGAACAGTAGAGCCAATTGAGGGTATTTCCCCTGTAGAATGCAGCCAGGAGCATATGAACACTGAATAAGTGCTCCAAGAAGAAAACAAAGAAGCAAGCCCAACTGAAGGCATGGATGCTGAGGAGCAAACCCCCGCTGAGCAATTGGGTTCAGAAAAAGGAACAACCGTTCCATCAAGAAAAAGGAAGAAAGTAACTGAACTTGAAAAACTTCGGAGAGAACAACTGAAGCTTCAGAGGCTAGTGGAACAACTTAGGCAGACCATTAGGGTTCTTAAAATGAAACAAATGCCCAAACTAACCCCAAAGAAAAGAAGCATAGTCACCAAATGAGCCCCGAAAAAGAGGAAAGTGGCCACTAAAAAAAATCCCCAAGTTGTAGAGACTATGGAAAACCAGGTTGAGCCTAATCATGAAGATACGGAACAGCAGGTAGCTGTTCCAGATGCAGCTGTGCCAGATGGAGAAACCTCAAGTGAAAATGCACAAGCCTGTAGTCAAAACACTTTTAATGATCCTACATTAGCCAGACTCCAAGAGGAGTTGGCACAGGCTCGACAGGAAAGGGAAAAACTTGAAGAAGACACTGTTCCTAGAAGAAAATGCCAGGAGTTGCAGCAGCAGATGAAGATCATCCATGCAGCAGAGGCTGAAGCCTGTGAGAAGTGTCAAAAGGCAGAGGAGAAGGCTGAAAAGGTAATGAATAAATTAAAAATAGCCCATAATCGAATGGATACTCTCTGCTCATTATACACAGATGTTTTAGCTTGTAGATGCCCTGCCAAGAATTATGCTTTATTTTTATTAGAGAGATATTTACAGTTAAAAATTAAAGTAGTTAGGGCAGGAAAATCTATAGAGTTAAACACTATAGATGATTTTGTAACATGCTGCAAACTCTATGGGGTAAAGGTACATCGTCTCCTGTGTGATTTCTATTTGCATAATCTCATATTGGAAAATGATATTGAGACAAATCCTAGCCCTTTTGTGGGTGACATCCAATACCAAGTATTTATTTCATTTGCCGTTAATCAGTTAAAATGGCTCAAAACCTATAATGTTTTTCAAAGGCAAGAAAATGAGTTAGACTTGTTGGTTAGGAATGAACCAAAACACCCGTTACAATTATGGGCTAGGCAGAAGAATTTGATGACAAGAGAAGGTGTTGTCCAAGCATTGGGGCTTGTCCATAAAGCAATTGTCTTGAATTGGATAGAATATTTCTATCTATTAAAAACCAGGCCTACATAACAGCTAAGGTCCGATGGGGAATTTCCAATCGGAATATTCAAAATAGAGAGCCATTTAACTATAAATTTTTTGGATTAGCTTCAAACCGCTTGGTTCTCTATAGCAACCTCATTTTTAGGGAAGGCCCATTCCGACTAGGGTGTAGGTTTCGAAGCCCCATTACATGGTATCCTGCAGCAGATTATAAAGCCATTTATGAAATACCCGAAGGACAGACAGGGCATGTCTTCGAAGTTTTAGCTGTAATGCATGATTTTAGGCCTTTTGATGAAAAACCTTCTCCAGCTTATTCTTTAACTGTTTTGCATGTAAACTATGGTTTTCATGAGGACATGAAAAAGGGTAAGCAAGGGGCTATGATGAGCGTTGGAAAAGTTATGAATTCACTATGTGTTTTCTCATTCTTTTACTTTAAACATAATTTTTTTTACTTTAGAAAGGTGACTTATAACAGAATTATGGTAGAATTGCAAAGACTTATGTTTATTGTAAAATGTAACTAAAAACTACCTTTTATTGCTAAAAATAGGAATCAAGCGAGGTGAACAGCTATACCAGAGGCAAGGCTAAAGCAAGAGTAACTATTGTTCCTCCAGCGATAGACCAAATCCTACCAAAGAGAAGAAAATATGAACACATTTCTAAGAGAATGTAGGGGACAGCTCGGCTTCAGTTAAAGGAAATCAAGTGACAGCTAAAGAAAGAAGGGAAGCGAATCCCTCAAGATCCTTCGATCCTGAGGGATCGATGTTCAAACCTTATCTCGTTCCTTGTCTTGTCTGTCGAGTTTGTTATATAAGGAAACGCCTTTAGAGATTGGAAGGAGTCAAATCATTTGATTAAAACATTCCTTTTGTAATTCTGAACTTTATTGACTCTCGTGATCACAGAGCGGTCGTTGTAAACACTTTTATGTTAAATTAATACAAAGACGTGTTTTTATTTCGTCTCTCAAGCTCTGAAGTAACCCAACAGTGTTTCACTGGTGCTAAGGGCCCGACCCTGGTGGAATCATTCTATTGTTTGTATCTCTATCCTTGTGTGATAATTGTGTTTGGTTTCATTACGATTGCAGAGTTACTTAATTACTGTTGAATTGCTTATTGGTATTTTTGTGTGCGCTAATGAATTGCATTGTTGTTCCATTTCAACAAGGATCGTGATTCCTGTATTATTCATCTTGTTATCACTTATAAATCTTTGTTGTTCCATACTTAACTCTGTTTTCTATTCCATTGGATTGTTGTTCATTTCGATTGTTACTTGATAACATTTGTTGTCGACAGGGTTGGAGTTTAATAGGATTTTCTATTTGATTTCGTTAAGTTCATGTATGTTGTTCAGATTCATTAGTTAGCAATTGCTGTTCAATTCCAGTGTGCTGTTCATTTCTAATTCATTAGTTTCAGATTGCAGAAAGATTGTTTATTTACAATTTGTTGTGTATGCACATAGATATTCAATTACAGATTGTTGTTCATTTCCAATTCTTTCTTTTAAAAGAAGTCCTTCTTAGTTTATTTTCAACATCAGTTAGTTCAATTTCGGTTTCACTTTAATTGCTTAAAGAGCAGGACTTTCAATTGTAGAGAACATTGGTTATTGCTTCCAAGTTCCCAGATTGACTGCCTTGTTCCAGTGTGATTTCAGTTGCATCAATTTCTAAAGGAATGAGTTATTACTACTGTATCCTTGATTGATGTTTTGCAGAGTGAATAGTTAAGTTCCAGAGCATTTGAATTTATGTTATTGTAATTAGATTTCTTTTCAAGCATCCGTTTACTCTTGTATTTAGAATACTATACTACATCTCTCACAACATTACTCTTAGGTCAATTGCAGCCTCAAACAGAGTACACTCTTGAAACAAAAAGTCGTTCTCGGATTGACAATTAATGTAGGATTAATAGGTGTTAGAAAGATACATTTTATACCTCAACAACTTGAAAGGAAGAAAGAGTTGTTGTTCCTATTATGTTCTGTGTAACCATGATGTTTCAAGATGCTGGAACAGATTGAAGACATACATGAAACAGTTGAAGCAAAGGCAACTTGCTCAGAAGGTGCAAAAGACTTGCACACATTGCCAGAAGAGGGGACATTTTGTTGCCCAATGTTGGACATTGCATCCAACTAAACATCCCAAGCATTTGAAGCAAGAGGATAGAAAGACTGGAAAAAGTGGAACCAAATATTCCATCATTGATGTGAGAACAAATGTTTCACATGAAGAATATTTTCAGCAGCAAAAATTGCCATGGAAGTGGCTTGGTAAGAAGTGGTTTGACTTCTTGACATAGTAAGACATACATTCATTTGTACATATACAAAATTCAGTTATGTATGCATGTTTTCTATTGTAATATCACGTTTGTTTGAGCCATCTTGGATCGATGATCAAGGACATGATGTTCAACTACCTTCTATAAATTTCTCGCTAGAAATTTCTGAGTGAGTTCAAGGAAGACAATTCTTGACAGGAGGACAAGAGCATTCAAGAAGGGAAGTGTTGACTACCTTCGAGTTGGGCTTAAAGGCACTAATCCATGCAAGGAAAAGTGTACGGAGGCTAGAAAAGTGAGGGTGTTGTACTCTCATCTACTAAACAGATCAGGTAATCAGTCTTTTGGGGTCCAAAAGATTCCCAATGGGGAGGTGTGATCAGATTTGGATCAAGGACCTAAGTGATAGCTCCAATTTCAAAGTGTTCGAAAGAGTGTCAAACCTGAGTGACCAGATAGATATCGTCTTCCTGATTCTAATGCCATGAACGGTTTGAAAAATCGACACCATATGAAGAATTTATCATGATTTGAAAAGTCCAGTAAACTACAAATTTTGGCTTTTGACCAGGTTTGACTGGGTTTTTGGAAATTAAAAAAAAAAAAAAGAGAATATTCTGGGGAATAAAACTTGGAATATTCCTTAAAATATTCCCTAGAATATTCCTTCTGGACTAATTGTATGCTGACAAGTGGCACCGTTTCATTCGACAATTTATTGAACGTGTTGGATTTTGGCCAATGAGAGGCCGCCACGTGGCCCAGGAATGGTGTAATAAAATTTTATGGGAGCCGGCCGGAGTCGACCCCGAGACCTCCAACATGCACAAAAATCTCTCCACCAACCAGGGTGCATGTTTTGTCTTAACCACTAAGGGTCAAAATTTCTATTTAAGGATTACAAGGTTAGCATTTGGGCGTCGACGGTCAACCCGGCCAAGCATATTAAGTAAGTGGTCACATGCTACCATATGAAACCGCGACATAAAATGTAATCTCGATGGTTGATACCCCACCATTACCATAAAATTTAACCACCATCGCATTAACACTTGTCACATGACTCCGCTAAATCCGCGGTTAGGTCAACAGTTATGGAACTTCGTCCTCCACTCCTGTTCCGCTCCAAACTTCAATGGGAAGTTTAATTAAACCGCGAGTTTGGGGGTCGACATGTGACCATTCCCTACCGAAAACAATTAAGCCTAACAGTTAACTTGGCGGTAGTTTAGGTGCGCCACCAAAATGTGAAGATTTACCGAATTTAACTGCAGTTATGCAGTTGCTCCAGATTTGGTGGAGCTGATTTAGGGGTTACTGGACAAAATTTGTTTAGGCTATATCTTGAACTAGATTTGACCATTTTGAGGGCGTGAATAGTCAATTTCGACTATCTTAGACATTAAAAACTCATTGGTGAGGGTTTCAGAGCCATCAGGGGACTTTTGAGCAGGTTTTTGCTTCAGATAATTGCCAAGGGTCACTAGGGCCACTAGGAGCTAGCAATAGAAATAGGCTTAGCTAGGGCAGCTAGAGGCCTTATTCAGGAACCCAATAGTAAATTTTGGATGTTTCAGACATTATGGAACTAATGGTGTGGTTTTTAGAGCTTTTAGAGAAATTTTGAAGGCCGAGATGCTTCAAGAAGTTCGAGGGGCCACTAGGGCCATCAGGTGCCAACAGGAGAATGAGGCCTATCCAAAGCATCCAGTATCCATTCTAAGCAAACCAATAGTCATCTCAGACTATAATGAGAACTATGAATCCATTTATGGAGTTTTTAGAAGCTTTTGAGGACTTCTGAAAGTCGATATGCTTCAGAGAAGTTTTCAGTGAACCTAGAGCCAGGGGGTGCCACCAGGTGTTGGAGGCGAAACCGAAGGAGCCAGAGGCCAATTTCTACAAGTGAATAGTCTATTCTGACTATTTCAGACATTTTTAATCCATTGAAAGGATTTTAAGATTCATTAGGATACTTCTTAAGGTATAGAATCCATAGGGAAGTTTCAGGTAGCCCAGGGCCAACAGTGAATGGAGGTCTATATTGGGAAGGCAGAGCTCATTTTGAGCAATTGATCAGTCTATTTTGGAGGTATGATGTATGCTAGAGACAGTAGAGAAGGTTCCAGGGACATAAAATTATTTCTTAAAGGGTTAGTTCCACAGAGAAGCTCAGGGAAGCTTAAGGCACCCACAACGGAAATCAAGTCTAAGGGAAGCCTAGTTCTTTCTTTAGAGTGATGAAAGCCATGACAGGGGTATGATGGTATTATAAACCCATTGGTTCAGTTCAGATAACCATTGGAGTTGATTTTGTAACTTGTAAAATATAATTTCCATCATAATCCCAAAGAGGCAAGCTAGTTGAAAAAGGCTCAATGAGACGTAGCCCTCAATATTCAGATGAACTCCTTTATTAAATTTGTTGTTATGTGTTGATGCTTATTTGTTGCATTATATGGTTGTTGCACATGCTTAATATCAACACAAACAAATGTTCTTAAAGCACTTAAACAGTAACAAAAACATACACCTTTTTCAAGTGTCCAATTCCGCATAGTCAAGAATAAGATAGATCTTATTTTGTTTAAATGAGTGGGAGGTTCTTGAAAAGAATAACAAGTTATCCAACCCATTTTCAGATCAAATACAACCATAACCAACACCATGCACACACAACCAATATATATACCACAAACATAATAACACATATGAAACTGATATGAATGCATGGCCAACACACCTCCCATCCAGTCCAAGGGGTGAATAACACCCTCCTCCCACATTTCCCAAGTTAACCGGTCCCCTGGGGTAAACATGTGATGAGAGGCTACTATGATCTGATTCAACCTCCTAGGTCACCTTAAGGAAGTGGAACCCACAAAACACATCTAAACTGACCATCCACAGAACCAACAGAACCAACAGGAGCTACCCCATCTTTCCAGGGGATACACCTCCAAGGAAACTCAACAATTCAAGCTCTTAGAGCCCCAATCGCTCCCTTGCCAAGCCCTCCAAGCAACTGTGGGTCCCAGTCGCTCCCATGAGCCTGCTTGAGTGCGAATTTGGCCTTTTTCTACTATTACTATGCCAATAACTGTGAGAATTAAGGATGAATTCCAGGGCTAGGACCAGTCATTGCCCAAAACTACATGAAATTTACAGAAATGAAATGAAACATATAGATAATAATTCCAATGCAAATTATTGAATAGAGACTTGATTGTACCCCTACTAGCCATGACAGGAATTTCATCAAACATATCATAGAGATGCATTCTACAGGTCATAATAATAGATATGAGCATAAGGGTCTTATACTTATCTGAGAATTGCTAAGAAGTGGGATGCCTTATCACATTAGCTGCATTATCATCTATTAGGTCATATATTCATTGCTCATTCATTTACAAATCAAAACATGATGAGAACCATGCATTTTCACTATCAAGAAACACATTCATAACCAACATATAAACAAAAAAAATAATGAGGATACAACAACCATAAATTTCGAATATAATCCACTACATTTACACATAAAATACCAAGGAAATGAAATCTTATTGATGAATGAAAAAGCCAACCCGATATGGGACTACCACGTTCCACCCGACCATAGATTGGTTGAACTAAATCTCTCTTCAACCAATCACCCCCGTGCCATATTCCAAGCATGAATGTGAGACTCAAACCAAAAGAACCAACCATGGCTTCCCGAGGCTAAACCACCTCACCCTCATCAATAGAAACCATGCTTTAATGTAATCTTCACCCAATCACTAGGCCATAAACAAGCATGGATGCCCCCGGATTTCTCGACCTACACCATGAAGATTTTTCGTGTCTCCTAATCTCTATGATTTACCACAATCCACAGTCTAATCCAGGGATTACTAGGCCATAATCGAGACACCACCCTCCAGGATTTACCGTATATCCTACCATTCCCTGACAAGGATTCCTAGGCCTGATCAAGGGAAACCACCTCTAGGATTACCATATATCTCGTCATTCACCGGTCGAGGATTCTTAGGCCCACCGAGGCACACAATACCTGGATTTACCACAACCCACAATCTAGTTCAGGGGTTACTAAGCCAATGGATTTACCACAATCCACAATCCGGTTCAGGGATCACTAGGCCATGTGTTATTTCATTCAGAGATCCACCTCAAACAGTTTTGAATCCATCTAGCGATCCAACTCAACCAAAACATGAGAACCCCATCACTCCATGGCTATCTGGAAATGGAAAGGAAAGGATGAAGGACACTGTCACACCTGGAAAAACCCATGCCAATGACAACATGAGAACCAAGAACACACATGCATAACCATGCATGCCAAATCTAGTGAGGAAATAACACATGCAAATCGATACTTGTAAGTAAACCCGTTATAGCTACTTGATCCCACTCTTCCTTACTTGATCTTTGATTCCTCTTTGCATTCTTTGTCTTTCTTGATCCAATGCTAAAATACTCCAAGAAAAATCCAAGTATCCAAGAGTGTGTGGGAGAGAGAATAGAGAGAGAGATCCAAAAATGAACTGACCAAAATCCATGAACTGATCCTCATAAGCCTTTTTATTAATGTGGCCTCTATTTTCTTTATTTTCCTCATCACAAGCAACCTATGACCTTTCACTTTCCTTTTCTCCTAATTTCCATTATTTTCATAAATAGATTGCCAAAAAATCCACTTTGCCTTTCCAAAGCCTTTGTCGTTGCCTTTGCCAATTCCTTAGCCATAATAAACCAATTGAACACCCACACTAGGATGTTTTTCTCAACATTCAACTTGGAATAAGTGTCCCATAACTGTTGTTATTATTTTGCCTTTATTAACTTTGTTTACATGGAATTTTCACCAGGGTTGTTACAATTATTTATATGAATGCATGAGCTAACAAATGTTTCTTACAACTAGAAAGAGAGGGAAGTAAGTCTTCTTGATGATTCTCTAATGAAAGTAATGATACAATGGACAATTATGCATTCATGACCTATAGGTTTTATGTTTACTAAGTGTTTGTAGAAATGATCATCATGTATTTCCCAAGTTTGGATCAGGAGTAGAGTCTGGAATTAAGTATACAGATACAAAGACCTTGTTCATAAAGTTTTGGAAGGTTCCGAGTAGATCTGCGTAGTTGGCCTGAGGACTAGCCTAAAAATATGGAATAGAGCTTCTGGTCAGACCCTCTTAACTAGATAATTTCAATTGTAGCCACATGGAGGGAAACTTATGAGTGCGTCTGGAGCATTCTGGTTGCATGCATTGTCATGCATGAGTGCGGTTGGGATCAAAGTGGGTAAAAAAGGTGGTTACAACTCAAGGAATGGTCACTAGTGAAAGTGATATGATGTATGGGTGATCATGTGTCCTTGGAGGGTTACAGTAAGTGTCAAGATAATAGAACCCACTTCCATAACTGGAGCTTGGTTGTTGGGTCATGCATAGTAACTCCTGTCTCATGTTTACCCTAGTGAAGTTATAAAAATGGGTAAATGTGAGGTGAGATGTTACATAGGGTATATAAAAGGATGTAGCCTCATCTCTTTGCATGTAGGAATTAATTGGCATCCTACCTATTGATCCTTCATTATTGTTTCTTATTGGCAACGTGGGATTATGGAGCAAACCTAGGTTGGATTTTGATGTGACTGCAAGAGTATAATCAATTAGACTCAAACCCACTTAGTAAGAATTTCCTTGATCTCTGGTTGGCTTGTGGGTTATTTGGATTATATGGCAAACTATTTGGATGTACACAACATATAATTTCTAGAGTTCTTTAGTTGTCTGAACACACCTAGATCTTGGCATTTGGAATTTGTCTTGGGATTTTCGACTTGGAATATGCATGATTTATTGTTTTTGTATTATCTCGTAATTCCCACTTCTTTGTCTCTTTATGTTCCATTAGCAATCAATTTTTTTGACTCAGTGCATTATTTTTTATTAGTCTGGAATATGTCATTTTGATTATGGTTAGGAATGGCTGTGTTGGAATCCCAAATTCAAGTCTTAGATATTTATGAAAACGTAGTGTTTTAGTTATATTATCTCTAGGCTTTAGTATAGAACCTTTCGTATGTGTGGAAATTAGCTCTAAATTCAATTCCAATTTGACTTTGCCACCCTCGGGTTTCTTTGTTTTGTGTTTTGAAAATATAGATTACATAGATATGTAGGAGGTTTAGGGAACTCTTCGAAGGCATGAAGAGTCTATCCAATGGAATATATCCTTTGTGTTTTCATTGACTTCCAAAGTGCATGAAAATAAACATCAATGTGCTAGATAGAATGTGATAGTTATGACCTCCTAGTCCAACAAGGGCAAGAATTAGAAGTATTGAAAGCAGAGTGCAACTTGCTTAGGAACCTGGTTATCGATGTTAACAAAGATTCTCAATCCATGGCTTCAATTCATAGGATGAAAATTAAGTTTGTTTACATAGATTACGAGGAAGAGGAAATAGTGCATCGAATACAAAATGACATGGACATCCAATAACATAATTCTTTTCCCAACAATGTTAATCAAGAGGACGTCAATAGACATAATATATTTTGCTATTATTTATGCTTTTCAAAGTAATTCAAATAATACGAACTTTCAATACATAGTTTACTTGTAAGAATAACATGGATGTAATAATTAAAGGCATTTACACACTCTTTTTGGTGGTAGATGAAATTTGCCAATTTTACTTAAAACTCTCAATAATATTTTTTATATACTTTCTATTAACTATGCTATAATTTTTGTTATTGTCCAATTTCATTTAAAAAATATTAAATAAAAATAATCTAAAATTAATTATTTTATTTTTCTTTTAAACATAAATGCTCATCTCAACATTTTACATAATATTTAACCAAATTCAAATGATATTAGTTTAGATGGATAAGTTTTTTTCTTTTTTGAGTCTAAGTTGCTGTTAGTTTTGCTCTTGGATAGACAAAGGATTTGTGGGCTTATAGGGTGTTATAATCAAGATTATAGGAGACTCGATCAAGCTTGGACACTTTATGGGATAATTTTTATCTGTGCATGTAGTTTCTGCCCTCAACCTCTTCCCTAGGTTGGTGCCAACCCCAATTTTGTATGAAAGAATGATATGCCCACCTATGATGTGTTATCTCTAAGATTATGTGAAACTCGATTGAACTTGAACTTGGACGTGCATGTAGTTTCTGCCCTCAACCTCTCCCCTAGGTTGGTGCCAACCCCAATTTTGGATGAAAAAATGATCTGCCTACCTATGATGTGTTAACTCTAGGATTATGTGAAACTCTATTGAACTTGGATGCTCTGTGACATGATTTCAACCCCTCCCCTTGGAATGGGTCAACATCAATGTTGGATGGGAAAAGATGTGCCCACATACCAATTTCCAATTTCTATCATGAATGGTACAAAAGTCAATTGAGAGTAAACCCTCCATAAAATAGTGTTTATCTACCTTAATAAATCTTGCAGAAAATTCCATTCTTTTTCCAAACAAATTTGAAGCCTCTTATCTTCAACCCCTCCCCTTGGGATGGGTCTGCATCAATGTTGGATGGGAAAAGATGTACCCACCTACTATTTTTTATCATCAAAATTGTACAAAAGCTAGGGGAGAGATGTCTAATGTTGTTCAGGGACCAGTAATTGTTATAGTACTGGTCACATCAACCCACCAAAAATAGACATATATGCAACCAATAATTAAACATAATAAAATAACTTGAAGTTCAAATATATAAAAAATTATGTTCAAAATTTCCCAAGTCATTGACTGGGCCCACATGTGTCCATAAATAACCCACAACTGTCCATAAATAGCTTAATAAGTATCAAGATTACAAATCCCAACATTTAAACTAGAAAACTCATAAAACCATTTCTCCTTCCAAAATGGTCAATTCAATAAGTACAAAAAGCCAGTCACTTCAACCCATCTGATCAGCTCTGATGCTGTGTATGAGAAGTAAATATCAATACCTGCACATAATAAAAAGAAATGTATTTCAACCATAACTGCTGTGTTATTCAACATTTAAACCCATTGTGTTCAATAAATGACACCCACCCCATAACAACATTTAAACCCACTGTGTACAATAAATGACACCCACCCAATAAATTCAATAAATGATTTCCTATCAAAACAAATCAAACACATGGATCAACAAAAACAAATTCTCAGCCATTAGATCACATCAAATTCAATCATGATCACACATGCAAAATGAAGCCATTGTAATCCATGTCCATCGTTGTCACCAATAAAATTCAACTGCAAAAAACTATAAAAGAAGTTCAACCACTGTTGAAGTTACATTTTTCAGTTTCAAACTATTCACCAGCCTTGGAGACAATCCAGCACAGAACACACCCAGCCTTGGAGACAACCCAGACAGAACAGACCGCAAAACAGAACACAGTATATTCAAGTTAGTTTACATCCTTCTTACAATTTTATTTTAATTTTTGAGTCTTTATTTCAGCGTTCTTACACTTTTATTTTCATTTCTGAGTCTTTATTTCAGTTTTCAGTTTTTAGGGTTGTTATAAAACGTAAATGAAACAACAGCAGCAACAGATAGTGTTTCACCTCTTAACAACATCAATTCACTAGGCAATTCAAGAGAAAAAACACCAAAGTGTGCCAACAAGTTTCCCCCCACTAGCAAAATGTTGTAATGTATAAACCGGATCTGAATTTCAGTTTATGACAGTTGTAAATACAACAGCAAATCTACCCTATCTTCTTCATTATTAATGCTAAATCAGCAAGACATACAAGTGCTAGAAATTACAAAACCTTGAATAAATAGGTCGCTGAAAACAAATCTGCAAATCTGCAAAAGGGACAATTTTTGAGAGTTGGAAACTTCATATAGATGTGAAAATGAGGCCTTGGGGGATTTCAAATTCTAGATTCACTAAACTTGATCTCAACTAACATAGAAAGTAGAATAGATAGTGAACCAAAAACAAAATTGACTTTCATTAAAAATATCCCGATAACTAGACATTTGGAACTCAAGCCAAACATGACTCCAGAACAATATCACATCGGCTTTCTTTGACAGGCAAGAATTAACAAATACCAAGCATTTGGTTGAAGTAAAAATCCCAAAAAAAAGACTGCAATGGCTAGAGGCCACTAGAATGAAATGGAAGAATCTAGGCAATTATGCTTGAGTTATCAAATCACTACAACGGGGGTGGGGAAGATCAGTAGATGGACATCAGGAAGTGCCTCAAGGCTCAAACTCATAGATAGAGCACAATCTCAACAAATAGGTGTTCTTTCTTTTAAATGTGATGGCTGCTATAATGTGAAAATGCTACATGTATCTATTTGTAACAATCATAAAATGGAAGCCTGCTGTAATTTGTATAGGGTAAGGCTTACCAGCTAGTACCATAAGTATGAACTCCAACAGGGTCATCATCAAACATACTGCAGAACCCAGTATTAGCAATTGCAATCAAACCAAACAGGAGTCCCTGATCATCTTAGAGAATATGCTCACCCCCTGCCCTTATTTTCTGGAACTCTAATGCTCTAAAATCTTTCTATGGGTACAGAGGCTACAGATTGACGAATAAGCCATCACACACTTGTATCTGACTTTAGAGCACTGTCATTCGGGAAGCATTCCCTTTGTAAAACCTTGACTGGACTCAATGGCTAGAAGCCACTATGATGAAATGAAAGAATCTGGACAATTATCATCGAGTGACCAAACCACTACAAGCAAAGAGGTAGTAGATGGACCTTCAACCTCGCAGATGATACCAATTTTAACAAATAGGTATCATTTCTTTTTGCTGCTATAATGTGATAAAATTATGTACATTTTTTTTTTAGAACAATCATTACAAAGAGGCCTGCTGTAATGGGTGTAGGGTAGGATTTATCAGCTATTGGGCACAGTTTTGAATCCCAATTAAAGAACACTACAGAATCTGACTGTGGATTGCTATCAAACCTGAACCCCAGATCATCCCAGGCAATATGTTCACTGCAGTTACCTTGTTTTATTCACTCAGTGCTAGTTTTACATCAAATTTTAGTGATATAGAGCTCCCTATCATGTTGCACCTTTTATATAGGAAGACTGCATAAGTTAACTATGCACAGATTATAGGAATAACAATGTTATATACAGAATACTAATAAATTTAATGATACTTGACAATTTGAGTAACATTCCATGCAATGCAAAGCAAATAATATCACATGGATTGCCTAATTTAGAGTGCAAAATACACCCTTTAAACTTTTGTTCATTGCAAATACAAGTACACTACATGGCTTAGGTGCTCACACATCGGTAACAAATACAGTTATATAAGTTGTAGCATTTGAAATTAACATATATATCTGCAATTGCTATGCATAGAAGCTGTATTCATCATATGAAAACAATCCTTCTTTTCAATTATGAATAACAGCTTGCAATTGGTGCTTTTTCAGCCTACAGGTAGTTGCATCCATGGCAAGAGTGAGTTATGTCGCTCGCACAAGGAGAAGTGGCAGAAGAGTGACCAGGGGTGCCCAACTGCGATGCACCTCATCAGATGAAGAAAGAACAGGTGATGTCAATGTCACCAATGCTCCAGGAAATGTTGTTGACGATGAGAATGTGGCTGAAGCTGATGTTGTGGCACCATCAGCCACAGAGCCACCGTCAACCACAGTCCAAGGTGCAACTTCAACTAAAAAGATCAGCGCTATAAGAGGTTGGAAAAAAGAAGAAATGTTAGCTGCAATTGACGACATAGAGTTCAATGGATATTCCGTTCGAGCATCTGCAAATAAGAATACTATTCCCCCTTCATCAATACATTATTGGATAAATGGGCTGACTCACACCAAACGTAGAGGGTCTGTTACAGTTATGACTGAAGAGGAGGAGGCCGAGGTGGTTGAGTGGTGTAAAGAAATGGCCCAATTGGGACATGGGCTAGAGTTGATACAACTCAAATCTACAGTTGCTCAAATCTGTCAAGGGAGGCCAAACCCATTCAAAGATGGGTTTCCCGGTAAATCATGGTGGTTTGGGTTTAAAAAAAGGCATCCAGACCTTGTATTGCGTACAGCTGAGGGCCTTGACAGAGACAGAGCATTAAATTTGCGCCCTACAGTTGTATGTAAGTTCTATGACACTCTTTCTAGTGCATATGATAAACATTCTTATGCTGCAGACCATATATGGAACTGTGATGAAACAGGTTTACATGCGGGAAGGAATTGTGGCATGAGGGTAATTGCGAAAAGAGGTAGCCGAAACATGCCAAAGATTTTGCCCAAGAGCAGGAAATGGATAACCATTTTATGTTTTGTCAATGCAATTGGTGCTTCAATCCCAGGATTTTATCTTTTCAAAGGTAAAAATCAGTTGAAAAATTATATACAAAACTGTGAACCTGGAGCATGCATGGCTGCACATCCCCATGCATGGATGACTAAAGAGCTGTTTTTAAATTGGCTTTTCCATTTTGCTGCATCTGTGCCAGGTGGTGTCTCACCTAATAACAGACACCTGTTGATATTAGATGGCCATGGAAGCCACATGGCTCTACAAACAATTGAGGAAGCATACAATTTGGGCATTGACATTTTAACATTGCCCGCTCATACCACTCACAGATTGCAGCCACTTGATGTTAGTATGTTTGGCCCTTTCAAAAACTATTTCAGGTCAGAATGTGCTGCATGGATGGCAAAGAATCCAGGGGTTGAGGTCAAAAGGTTCGAGTTAGCAGAGCTTGCAAGTAAGGCTTTTAAAAGGGCTCTGACACCATCAAATATCAAGGCTGGCTTTAGAAGGACAGGAATATGGCCACTAAATTATGATGCTCTTATGCATGATACTACTTGTAGCCAAGCTTTCCATGTGGATGGTCAGGAAGAAAGAAATGAAGTGGAAGAAGAAGTAAATGAACATGATGATGTGGTTGCAGCTGATAATATAATTTCCCTCTCTCAAGGACAGTTATATGCTGATGATGATGAGCAGGTATGTGAAACACAGTATACTTGTCAACAAATTGATGGCAACACTGTTGAACATGTAGTTGAGAATGCAGACTTTGTTGAAACAGAAATTGCTGATATTGTTAATGCAGATTTAGTTCAAAATGAAAATGCTGATATTGTTAATGCAGAAAATGAAATTGCTGATATTGGGCATGAAATTGAAAATGACCAATTGACATTGCCTAGCCAAGTAAACCCACCATCCTGGCTGGCAGAAAACATGATTAATTTGAATGCCCATAGTGTCTCAAGAACCAATGAACAAAGCATGAACATGCCTTCACAAGTGGCCGAATTGAATAGTGAAATTGTTCATTTTTTTGTGGACAATAGATCAATGGAAGAAGATGGAGGACATAATGAGGCAGCAGATGAAGAGAACAATATGGTTCAATCAAGTGCCACAGATACTGAAGTGCCAAGAAATGACATGCAGGTGGGAGGGAGGGAGAAGTTACTTGGGCGGTTCTTAAAGCTACCAGTAGAAAGAGTGTGAATGAAAAAGAAGCAAGGAACAACCAGTAGTCTTCGTTTGGGGCGAAGTTCACAATTACTCACCTCTTAAGACTATATAAAGCTCCTTGTTGAGTCTGAAAATAAGAAAATGGAAATTCAGGAATTAAAACAGAAAAAAAAAAGATCAAGCCAAGGAGAAGAAGGCAGCAAGGGCTATTGCAGCACAACGTCAAGCAGATGAAAGGCTTGAAAGAGAGAGAGCAAGGCAAGAGAAGGAGCAACAAAAACAAATCTCAAGACAGGAAAAGGAAGCAAGGAAGGCTCAACAAATGCTTGAAAGGGAACAAGGGTTGACTCATATGGTTGACATAAATGCAAGCACAGTTGATGAGAATGAATCCAAGAACATGTCCAACACATTGGACAACATTGCAAATAATACAACATTATTCCAAGACCTCATAAACATTCAAGTGCCTCAGTATCAAAATCGGGGTTTACCCACTTGCCTTATTCCTACCACAGGAGGTCCGAATTCAATGTATGCTCAGCACACACCTCCACTTAACGCAAGTGTGAGGTACAGGTACTCAATTCCTCCATGGATGGAAGGGACAAATTGGTCTCAATTATATGGCAGCAATCAACCACCACCTAATCAAGCCTTCTTAGGAAGGCCAACCTACTTGGCTCAATCAGGAAACTCAGGGTTTGGCACTGAAGATTCTCAAGGCCATAAAGAATAGGAGTGTTAGATGTTTTTGGATGTAACCACATTATGATGTGGATTTTTGGATGGACTATATGTTTGGTTTCAAATCGGTGATATGTTAGAATGATTGTGATAGGGTTGTCATATTGACATTTTTGAAGACTGTTTATGAAGCAAGATATCTTCCCAGCCATACTTTTATCACTTCCTATGCTTAAGGATATATTTGAAATGTAGAAAAACACATAGTGAATGTAATTTTGTTTTTCATAATTAAATCATTTTTTTTTAAGGAAAATAAGGTAGCCTAACAGCATAATCAAAACCAATCTGGTTATATCTACCTAACATGAGATGTTAATCTAAGGGTTCAATAGATAGAATCTCTTCGTACATCATTATAGGCAGCTAGTTGGATCCATTACCCAACTTCTATTTGTTGGGATCATCTCAAACAAGACTCCCAAAGTATGAATTTTGACGCCCTACTCTCCATATCTTGCAGCGTTTGACAAAGTAAATACTTTTTATCATTCCATTTCGGGAATCCATGGCGCCATGGCGGCTTGTACTAGGGATTTCTGAGATCGAAGTAAGACACTTAAAGTGTTTCTGGTAACACCGAATTATTCTACCAGAAACACTTTAAGTGTCTTACTTGGATCTCAGAAATCCCTGGTACAAGCCGCCATGGCGCCATGGATTCCTGAAATGGAACGATAAAAAGTATTTACTTTGTCAAACGCTGCAAGATATGGAGAGTAGGGCGTCAACAGTTATGGAGAGTAGAGCGTCAAAATTCATACTTAAGTATATTGGACTTTCATATCTTAATAGATCTCATGTAATTTTGTTTTTCATAATTAAATCATTTTTTTTTAGGAAAATAAGGTAGCCTAACAGCATAATCAAAACCAATCTGGTTATATCTACCTAACATATAATGTTAATCTAAGGGTTCAATAGATAGAATCTCTTCGTACATCATTATAAGCAGCTAGTTGGATCCATTACCCAACTTCTATTTGTTGGGATCATCTCAAACAAGACTCCCAATCTAACCTAACATCTAACTTTAACGTGGTCGAGTGCTTCTCAAACATTGTACCGTAAGGTTAAGATATACTTTACCAACATAAGATACTAAAAATCATTAGAATCAAGAGTAATTTCTTAATTAATTATATGAAGTGCTCCAAAACTGTAAAGTTGAAACACATGCTACATCAAGCTGTCTGTAGTATTGACCCCATTTAACATCATCACAATACATCCACTTTGTCATAGATGAGAAATGCACAAAATGGTTATACGGCATGCACTCTTGTCAACTACAGGGCTTAGCTGGAGTATGCTACAAATATGTATTTTGAAATAGTAGAATAATGTTGAGAAGTCATTTGGATGCACTAAAAGAAGAAAGAAATGTCTCTAAAGGAAAGTTGAGTAAAAGAAAAATGTCTCTAGATGTCTCAAAGTGCAAATGTTATATTCACTAGTTATTCACTAGATTTCCCTTCACTAGATTTCGGTGTGAAATGTCTCATCTTATATTCACTAGATTTCCCATGCATGGGCTGGAAGTGACACTTAACAACATGAATAAACAATGGCAGCAGAAGTGACACTTAACAACATGAATAAGAATTGAGTAAGCAAAAGCAAAAGCTTTGATTTCCCCGAGTTCAAACATGAAGCTTATAAACTTAATTCACAACTCCAGAAACAACAACATATTCTTTGCGATAAGTTAATTTTAATGCAGGTGAAATGCAAACTGATTAATGCTCCACAGCAGGGTTTTTTAACACTTTACCTATTCTACTCCACTCCAACACTTTACAAACAACCAAACCCTACAGTAGGCATGACTTAATGGAAGAGTAATCTGTACAATGCATTGGATTTCTCAGCTATCCAAGGAGCCTCAAACATAAACTCTGTTAACCATGAAATGAATTCAAGAATATAATGGAACAGTAACGGAGTGCAACATATAAATAACATAACTACAATAAACATATAAACTCTGTTAACCATTAAATGTTTTCATCATACTTCACAAACATATAAACTCTAATATGACTCTTGCAAGCAACCAAACCCTACAGTAGGCATGACTTAATGGAAGAGTAATCTGTACAGTTGATTGGATTTCTCAGCTATCCAAGGAACCTCAAACATAAACTTTGTTAACCATGAAATGAATTCGAGAAGATAATGGAGCAGTAAGGGACTGCAACATATAAATAACAGAACTACAATAAAAATATAAACTCTGTTAACCATTAAATGTTTTCATCATACTTCACAAACATATAAACTCTAATATGACTCTTACAAGCAACCAAACCCTACAGTAGACATGACTTAATGGAAGAGTAATCTGTACAAGGCATTGGATTTCTCAGCTATCCAAGGAGCCTCACACATAAACTCTGGTAACCATGAAATGAATTCAAGAAGATAATGGAACAGTAAGGGAGTGCAACATATAAATAACACAACTACAATAAACATATAAACTTTGTTAACCATTAAATGTTTTCATCATACTTCACAAACATATAAACTCTAATATGACTCTTACAAGCAACCAAACCCTATAGTAGGCATGACTTAATGGAAGAGTAATATGTACAATGCATTGGATTCCTTAGCTATCCAAGGAGCCTCAAACATAAACTCTGTTAACCATGAAATGAATTCAAGAAGATAATGGAACAGTAAGGGAGTGCTACATATAAATAACATAACTACAATGAACATATAAACTCTGTTAACCATTAAATGTTTTCATCATACTTCACGAACATATAAACTCTAATATGACTCTTACAAGCAACCAAACCCTATAGTAGGCATGACTTAATGGAAGAGTAATATGTACAAGGCATTGGATTTCTCAGCTATCCAAGGAGCCTCACACAAACTCTGTTAACCATGAAATGAATTCAAGAAGATAATGGAACAGTAAGGGAGTGCAACTTATAAATAACATAACTACAATAAACATATAAACTCTGTTAACCATGCTTCCCATAGGAGCTAAGACAAGGTGTTGTTCTATTTGTTGCAATCTATGATCTGTGGTGTTCATGTGGTTGTGGAGGCTCTCCAGAGAGTGAAGGACATCGTCCCATTACTTCTGTCTTCCAACTAAAATGTGCCCCATAATAAACTTCATCTGCCAATATAATCAATGGTTTACATATATTGGTTGAAACACCCTCCGGTGTGCCCTCTAATAGGGATCTCATCAACCCATTCCACTAGTACTTCAGTTTCAAAGAGGGAAGATCTATGTGAGGGAGATCCCTCTCATATCTAACAGTTTATTCCTAAATAATATTAGGAGCAAGCTCCTTGTAGCATCCTACAAAGTCCTGCAAACATTTATGCCTATGACATTATCCCCTTTGGGCCCTCTCCTGATAGTATGTTGCCCCCCTACGAACTTTGGCTTGTTGATGTGGAATATTGATGATGTAAACTAGTCCCAATACTACTGAAACACAGGAAGTTAAGGCTTCCAATGATGCAACCACCCCTTAAATGCACTAAGAAAATGTCTTGTTCTAGACAAAAAGTTCCAAATTAATTTCCACCCACACTCTGCCAATTGATAAATAAGTGTTTACACCTCCAGCCTTATTACCTTTCCAGAATAACAATTACTGCAATGCACATTTCCAGCAAGAGAGCCCTGAGAGCAAAAATTATCCCATAATTCTAGTGAGCAGATTTTGATCGTCACTAGTGTAACGTATATAGGATAAGACATTGTAGGTGAGGGAAATTTTTAAGTGAAGTTCAAGTCCTCTGGCACAAAGGTATATGTATATTAGTTTTATAACTTCAGTTCCATCTCTCACCTTAAGGAACATTAAACCATGCGGGAAAATTTTGAAACCTTCCATGCTACAAAGACTTCATCCACTTGAGTCAAAACAATACCCCAGATACATGGACCTTGTCATACATTGATAGCATAATAACCTAATAGGTTTTATCCACACAAAGGATGCGCTAACAATATTTTCATAATCCTAAAAAAATAAACCACCAACATGGTCGACTGATAAAATATAGTTATAAATACAAAATTGGTTTTTCTCGCCATGGAGAGGGGAGGCCTTCACTGCCAGCATATGGGTGATTTGGCCACAAGAATCAACCAATGCAGAGTGAATTACCACCCAACCAAGGTTAACAGAGCCAAATTTACTCAGGAATTAATATAGAATGAGGCAGCCGAACTCTGTTAAACCAAACCCTAAACTCTCTTAACCAAACCCTAAAATCTGTTAACTCTGTTAACCAAACCATAAACTCTGTTAACTCTATTAAAAAATGAATGAATGCCAAAGTAAACAGAGCAGAAAGTAGACTAATTTCCTAAGAGAGAAACATCAAGACAATGAACTAATGACCTAGTTTCATTTATATTGCACAGTTTTCTCCAAAAGCATCAATACAAACATAAAAACGCAAGACAAAAAACCAAAGAAGTAACACCCAAATTCACGAGCAAGGAAAACACTCAGGAATCAATATAGAATGAGGCAGCCGAACTCTGTTAAACCAAACCCTAAACTCTGTTAACCATTAACCGAACAACGATTGAGAGTGTTAAAAAACACAGGGAATAAGTGTTAAAAAACACAGAGAATGACTGGTAGGATTGTGAATCCTACCAGAGGTTGCCGAGAGGTCGCAGGGCACTGCCGCTGAGGATGCAGAGAAGCCACCACAATCCCGAAAGAGAACCTCGCCAACGCCAGCCATGGAACCTTGTACCTGCAAAAAAAACACGAAAATTAGTATTTTATAAAAAAAATGGCATTCTCAGAGTAAAAAATGAATGAATGGCAAACAAACCTGAAGAATTCGTCAAAACAGAGCAAGCAGACCGAAACCCTGGCAGACAAGCATCGATATGAAGGCGGTCCAGCATCAGAGAAATGATGGACACAACGGTGGACTTCGCATTCAAGCACAGGAACGAGCGGCGAGCTACAACGTCCAGCAAGTGACAAACGTTCAAACCCAACAAGACAAACATGGCGTGACCAACGAACAGGTTTAGGGACTGCACGAAACCAGCAACCAGCAATGGCGGGCAATGAAAGGTTGGAGAGTAAACAGGAAATGCCGACAGGTCGCGCAGGTTCTGGTACCCGCAGCAACTACCACTGGCGGAGCCAAACACCCACACTCCGGGCCCGAGCAACAATGAACGGGAGTTAAACCTCATCCCCGTTAAACCTCCCGGTGAAACCCTAAACATGCTCCAACTTTGCGCATTTAATGGTGGCACCTACCCAACACGTGGCTGGTTGAAGTGAGCAGCTGTCGTACAGCGTCCACGTAAGTTTACACCTTGGTTGCTGATCTGGAGGGGTAGGCGCCCAACAACTAGCGCCCCTCCCCTAGAGTAAACCCTCCATAAAATAGTATTTATCTAGCTGAATAAATCTTGCAGAAAATTCCATTATTTTCCAAACAAATTTAAATCCTCATTGGACTGCGCGGATACGTATAATTACAACGTACAACGTACACCTGTGAAGGATACTTCTAAATATAAAGTACACTTCAAAATACACCTGTAAAGGATAATTCTAAAGTATTAAGTACACCTCGGATAACTTATGAACACAAAACACCACAAGCTTGCGCAAACACCTTATGGTTTGAAGCTGGAGAGAATCTCGAGGAAAAGCCAGCCTCCTTTCTCCCTTCCGACAGGCGATTGACAGAAATATGTTATTTTACTGCAAAGCTACGAAAATCCTCCAAGCTGAGGCGATGGAGAAATTGCTCGGTAGCATGAGGAGTATAGTTCTTCGCACTCGCTACTTCTCCACAGTTGTTTCTCAGTGAGTTAAAATCAATTCCCCTTCCGTTTTTGAAATTAATTTTGCTCTTAGCCTCGCATAGTAGATTTCCAGAGTGCCTTTGTGGTGTAAGGTATTGGTGTTGTCTCATTAACCAGTGGGACGAACGTATTCCTATGATTGGTGTAGGGAAGAGACGAGCCCTGCAAAGAATTCCCATTTTAAAGAACTGAAGCCATGCGAGGCGAACAGAGATCCTTTATCGCCGATAAGTTTCCTGGAGAGAGCAGGCAGCGTATATGGAGAAGGAACTTCAGTAGTCTATGGATCTGCCCGATTTACGTGGGCGGAAACAGCAGAGCGCTGTCGCAGGCTTGCCTCCGTGCTTCGCTCTCTCAATGTCAAAACAGGGGACGTTGTAAGTTATAAACAAATCCGTGGCTCATTTTTATGCCTTCAAAACGATCTTCTTTGGGTAATTTGTTTGTATAGCTCCATATTTCTTTAATTTATCCCAAAAAAGAAGAGATGAACAAATATCGATTCATATTCTCTGTTTCAAAGTGTTTATAATTAGGTTCCTCAAATAACTTGGGAGGATTTTCTGATTTGAATCCATCGCCTAATGCATTACAAAAACCCATTAAGTCTAGCTTGGATCAATTCGTGCTTGCACATGGTTGCCCCTCTTATCTATTTACAGTCGTGTGGTTGGACGTAAGTTTAGCCACGAGGAACTTTGACAGATTAGATTCCTCAAGTGACAACCCCTATCCTTTAAGAAGGAACTCTGATAAAGGCTCCATATTAATTAGAATTCATCCGGGTCTTTCAGTGCCCAGATCCAACGATAGCAAGGACATGAAGAGGACATAGCACTGTGGAGCAGATTCACTAACAATAGACAGACAGGTAATGGTAACGGCGCTCTACTAAGCTCAGAGCACCTTACGTTCTCCGCACGCTTCTTTCCACAGTTTTAGTCACTCTTCAGTTCTTTATGGCTGTTCCCCCTAAAAGTTTTGCAGATTTTAAAGTTGTCTTTTAGGTGCAAGTACTTAGCCTGTCTTGTTCAAGTATTTCCAGCCCCTCTCGCTCTGGTATTATCAACATAGAACCTTTTTAAATGTGGACTTATTATGTATTCTAGGGACCACAAAACAATTGCCCCACCTTATCATCAGTCATGTAAGAGAAAATATTGGACAAAAGAATACAATATGTTTTATCCTATATTTTCCCAACGCCACCCATGTTACACAATATCTTTTATCCAATATATTATTTGTACAGTTTGACTTGTGATTGTATTTCTCTGATATTACAGAATATCTTACTGCAAGGCATCTCTCATAATATTTTCCCAACCCCACCCATGTTACACAATATCTTTGATCCAATATTTCAATTTGACTTGTGGTTGTATTTTTGTGATATTGCAAAATATCTTACTGCAAGGAATATCCCAATGTTTGAAATTTCGTTCTACATTATATACAAATACTACCCTTGGGTGATCAGTTTCCTTACTGTTTAAATTGCCTTTTATGTCCAACGAATTGAAGGTTTCTGGTTAGCACTAGCTTTTGTACAGTACCATGCCACAATTCCATCTTCGAACTGCACAACAATTCACAATAAGGATGGTGCCATATGCTCCTCGTGGGATCCGGCATACTACTCATTCTCCTCGTATGGAAGGCCTTTATGAAACTGACGCTTACAGACAAGGATTGCCCTCTTTCAGGGCACAGTCTTTTGCCCTGCACAGAATAAACATTTGCATTCTTAGAGAAAATATGGACAATTTCACTGATCACCAGTACCAGTAAGATCCCTGCATAGGCCCCTAGACAAGAGCTCGTGCGTGTTGTATAGAGCCCCTCAGGCTCACCAATTAAAACCGAAATAACCCATGGCACTTGCCTGTGCCATGATAGCTGTTGACTGAAAAGGATGGGGATTGCCTGCTAAACTATATGTATCCTTCCATGAACTGTAATGTCTGATTTGAAATTATAATGTCTTATTTAAAATGAATGTTTGGGCAATCTTCTATTTATTTGGTTTCACAGTTTTCTTAAATAATGTTAGACTACGTTCCTGAATTTATATTATCTATTAATGTGACAGGTTGCTGTAGTGGCTCCAAATGTCCCAGCAACCTATGAAATGCATTTTGGAGTTCCAATGGCAGGGGCAGTGCTCAGCACTCTAAATATTAGACACGATGCACATACAATGTCTTTTATTTTGAGGCATTCAGAAGCTAAGGTGGTCTTTGTGGATTACCAATTCTTGGAAGTTACAAAAGCGGCAGTAAGGATTCTTTCACAGGTGAAAAAGGAATTACCATTAATGATTGTGATTCATGAATTGGACAAGTATAGAGTATCTTTGAATGATGATCATGAAGGTCTTCTGGAGTATGAAAAGCTTTTGGCAAGTGGAGATCCTAATTTTGAGACTCGCTGGCCTGAAGATGAATGGGAAGCTATTACATTAAACTATACATCAGGCACCACGTCTAGTCCTAAAGGTGTTGTGTACAGCCACAGAGGTGCCTTTATCAATACAATCAGTACCATTTTAATGTGGGAAATGAAGTTTAGGCCTGTTTATCTTTGGACTGTACCCATGTTTCATTGTAATGGTTGGGGTTTCCCATGGGGCATGGCTGCACAAGGTGGAACCAGCATTTGTCTCAGAAGTGTAAAACCAAAAGATATATTTGATGCAATTGAGGAACACAAAGTCACCCACTTAGGCGCAGCACCAACTGTATTAAGTATCATTGCAAATGCACCACCTCATGAAAGAAGACCACTTCCTCACACTGTCCATGTTATGACAGGTGGTTCTCCACCTCCTTCCCGATTGCTATCCAGAATGGAGGAACTCGGTTTCCACATAACACACATATATGGCCTCACTGAAACCTACGGTCCCATAACCTCATGTGTTTGGAAGCCTGAATGGGGTAAGCTTCCATCAGAGGATCAATTCAAGCTAAAGACCCGGCAAGGGGTTCCTCACTTGGGGGTTTCTAAACTAGATGTCAAGAATCCCAGCACAATGGAAAGTGTTCTTCATGACGGTACTACAATTGGTGAAGTCATGATCAAGGGCAGCATAGTCATGAATGGATACTTGAAAAATGCTGAAGCTACAGCCAAAGCATTTGAAAATGGATGGTTTCACACTGGTGATTTAGGGGTCATTCATTCTGACGGCTACCTTGAGCTCAAGGATAGATCAAAAGACATTATAATCTCAGGGGGCGAGAATATTTGCAGCATCGAAGTTGAAACTGTTATTTATGCTCATCCACATGTACTTGAGGCTGCAGTTGTAGCAAGACCTGATGATTACTGGGGTGAAACACCCTGTGCTTTTGTGAAGCTGAAAGAAGATTTTGTTGAAGAAGAATTTACTCCTGAAAGCATGATCAATTTCTGTCGCCATCGTTTACCCCATTATATGGCTCCTCGAACTGTGATCTTTGGAGACCTACCAAAGACATCAACAGGAAAAATTCAGAAGTATTTGCTTCGGGAAAGAGCCAAAACTTTAGGCACAATATTTCCCAGAGACTATAAAAGGGAGTGAAAGCGTCTTTATGTAACTTATAACATTAATGATCTACCAATTGACAAGCACAAAGGATTCTCATAGATTGCCATTGATGTCATATAGATTTGCTTCAGTACTTTGGTCGTGCCTTACAGAGGAAATGGGTAATTTTCTCTACACTGACCTAATGATCTTACCATATAACATATTCATTTTGATCAACGGGAAGTTAGAGCTAAGCATCATTTTGATCTTAGGAACTTACAGCTACAGTACAGTATTAGTCGCAGCTTACCCACCACTGCCTTGCTAAACATCATTCCTTCCTGTTCGGTAGCTATTTTAAGATTAAGCTTCAGTGGCTTACCTTGAACAAAGAACCCGTTCGGGGGTCATTACCTCGTTAAGATCCAAATCTTGCAATAAACAGAAAAGACAAGAACATTGACAAACTCCCAAGAGGAGAGATTAATAGATCTGATCCATCTTCGAATACACAAAAGAAATAGAAGTAGAATTCCGTATTTATAGTAATTGGATGAAAATGACACCTAAGTTGGTTTATAACTCACACTTCAATGGAAAACAACATATATGAAGAAAGCATGGGGACATTAGTTCATAAGAACGATATATTTTGCTTATTAATTCTAACACTCTCTTTTAAATTGTCTTTGCATAATTCAAGCTTATCTAAGTAAATATGTCCGTCACATTATCATTTGTGTTCCAATAAATCAGATCAATTTTTTTTGGCTGTAGGTTTTCTATTACAAAATGGTGATGTGTTTTAATATTCTTTGATCTAGCATGATAGATTGGGTTCTTTTCCAATTTGATAGAGTTTCATTATCACATTTGATGATTGTTGGTCCTTGCTTTTCTCCTATGTATTCAAGAATTCTTCTTAAGCCAAATTGCTTGAAAGACAACAATGCATAAGGTTTTGTACAAAACTTCAATCAAAGACAAAGAAACAATTGGCTGCTTTTTGCTGTTCCATGACAAAATTCCAGATCCAATACTAAAAGCATCACTAGTGGTGGACTACCTGTCATTTGGATTTCTTATCCAATCAGAATTTGAATAACCTATCAACTTCACATTTAAATCAATAGTATATTTAATATCAAAATTTTTAGTCTCTTCAAAATATCAAAGGACTCTCTTGGCTATCTTCCATTGATTTTCATGCGGCTTAGCCATGAACGGAATAAGTATGTTGACTGAATATGAAATTTATGGCTTGGTTGTAGTAAACTAATTCATACTTTTCACCAAATGTGGATACAAAGTAACATTTGCTTCTTTCGTTTCATCATCACTGTTAAGTTTAATATTATGCTCTAATAGAGTAAACATTGATTTACGTCCATTCACATTGAACCTTTTAATTCATTCCTATGTATATTTACTTTGTGTAATCGAAGTTTTATCATCATCTCTCTATTCCTTAAGGTCTAAAAAGTAATGCAATTGTCCAAGGTTCCTCTCAAATTCCTATGACATACATCTTTTTATATTTTCAATTAACTTAGTTGTAGAAATTTGAATAACTGTTAAATTATTCACCGAGATTATCCTGATCACACACTATTTGAGTTTCATGCATAATACATAACCTCTTCTACTATTGATCATCAATTTGCGGAAATATAAACAATCGCATGCGCACATTAAAACCATAAACAATCACACATATAAACACAGTATTTATGGGAAAGCTTAAATCTGAAAACCCCCAACTATCTGTATATTATAATGATAGAGATCATGTAACAATCATTGTACAAACTCCTCACAAGCTCTCAGTACAATCTCCAATTGTTACGCACTACACAAGCTCAGATCATACAAAACACATGCTCCAATCTGCTCCACCTGTTAGCCTGCCTCTACTGCGCAATCCAAGATGAATAATTGCACATCCTGAGTTCAAATCCCTCTGGTATGTATTGTGCAATCCTCATTGGCATCTCCATCAATGTGTGGTGCAAACTCATGCACCAGTATAGTCACAACTGATAGTCACACTGCTCTTTCACCTACCTCTTCACTGGTCTCCACTGAAACTATCCATGCACTAAAGTTAACTGATGTATTCTTTAGTTGATTTATGAGTTAATAATTAGTGAATTAATTAATAATTAATTCACACCACTCTCACTAGTGTATCAATTAGTTAGACTAGATACAACTAGCTCAACTATGTTTAATTGAGTTAAACTGAATACAACTCCACTAACTTCCTCAATCAACTCCACCAAACTCTGTCACATGAGTTCTAACTGAAGTCAACATGCAATAGCTCCACTAAACCCTAGGAATAGCGTAATTCCTTCTGTCAGCTGCATGTGCCACTTCTGTGCACTCAACTGAAGTGCTCCAAGAGGATAAGATAGTGTTTAGAGTCCAAATATTATTAAGAGCTAATAATATTCGACATATCTATTTTTAGACTGGCAATCTAAAAATAGATTCCGCCCAATATGTCTAAAAATAGAAGTCCATCTATTTTTTCCGACTTGACCAACCATCCACAAATAACATTTTGCAACTTATAGAACATGATCCATATGTCTGAAAATAGACATAGTCTAAAAATAGACTTTGCGCCAAAAATACCTTGCGGGCCCACTTAGTGAAGGAAACTCCTTTCCACTAAGCTCATCATCTTGTTGCAATCTCAACATTAGTGGCATTTTCTATTAAGATAAGATCATCAACATATAAAGAAATCAAAGCAATATACCCATTTTCATCCTCCTTGACATACAAATTGGATCTCCTTTACTTTACCTAAAACCTTGCTAAAAGAAGAATGCATTAATCTTCACATAAAAACAAACACCTAGGTGTCTGCTTGAGTCCATATAAGACTTTCTTTAACTTGTAAACAAGATGCTCTTCTCTCTGCTTTACAAAACCTTATGGTTGAACAAGATAAACTTCTTTCTTTAATTCTCCATTTAAAAACTTTGACTTAACATCTAAATGATGTAGCTTCCAATTGTGTTTAATAGCCAATGCAACCATCAACTTAATGGTGTTCATTTTAGCTACAAGTGCAAAAGTTTCTTTATAACCTATTCCTTTTTGTGAATAGCCCTTTTCTACCAATGTAGCTTTATACATATCACTACTTCTATCAACGTTAATGTTAGTTTTGAACAATCGTTTTGAACCTATGGGGACTTTATTCTTCTTTCATGGCATCCATCCAATCTTTATGGTCTTTATCTTTCTCATAGTTTAAAGACTCCAATATGTTCATAAATTGAGCCATTAATGCATAATTTTTATACCTTATAGGTGTCTAGATTTTCCTTATTGATCTCCTTAGTGCTACATTATTTTGTGGAGATCCTTCACCTCCGTTCTTGGTGCACTATAGCTACTTGAAGTGACCATGCTACTTGAAGCTTCAACTTGAACCTATTCAGCATCTTCTTCTTCTTTGACTCTTTCATCATTACCTTTAGGAAGATGCCATAAATCACGATGTAATATCCCTGTTTAGGGCGGCGACAGCTAAACAGCCCCGCGGCTAAACAGCCTCGCAGACCTCAGACACGTGGCAGGGCCCACCCTCAATAGGGCTGCCCTAAACAGGGATATTACAGCCCACCACGCTCCGCAGGTCTCGACCTCGAGACCTCGGCTCTGATACCATGTAGGCTCAACCACTACACCAAAAGCCCAGACTGTTAGTGAGGGCGGCATCCCAGGGTGTTAAGGGTGAGCTCAACAGCCCATCGGAGCATCTCGAGGACGACAGCTAAATAGCCCTGCAGCTAAATAGCCTCGCAGACCCCGGACACGTGGCAGGGCTCACCCTCAACAGGGCTGCCCTAAACAGGGATATTACACACGACTAACCTTTGTTCAACCTTCATCTGCATGATCATGAAATCATATATATATTTTTGCAAAAGCTTTATAAATGTTGGGATAATACATTTTGTAAGCTTTCTAATTAGTACAAGAACCAATAAAGATGCATTTGACTGCTTTAGCATCAAGCTTTTCCCTATCTTCTTTAGGAACATGAGAAAATGCTTGGCTTCTAGAAATTTTCAAATGACTTACAATTGGTTTATAGCCATGAAATGCTTCATAAGAAGTTTTATGCTCTAAAATTTCTGCAAGACTTCTAGGTTTAAAATATACAACAATACCTATTGCTTCATCTCAAAAAACATTAGTAATATTTTTACTTTTAATCAGTCTTTGAGCACATTCAACCAAAGTTCTATTTTCCCTCTTGGCTACTTCATTCTATTGAGGAGTCTGTAGCATTGTAAGGTGTTATTAAATTCCATTGTTCTTGCAATGATGAACATGAAAGATTTTAGGGGCTAATATTCGCAGGTGGGCTAATTTTCCATGTTTTTTCCAAAAAAAAGATTCGCCAATTTCCATCTTTAATAAAAATGATTCGCCCAAATTTTATAATATAAAATTATTTTACCTTAAAAATCGCCAATAGTATAAAGAGGCTCTATAAAAAACCATTATAAAATTTAATAATTTTACAAATATACCAATAAACGTTTTATAGTTTGCATATTAAGGACTACTGAGATTCACCCATTTTTTAAACTTCAAAAAAAATTTCCTTCCTTGAAATTTTCCCTGATGATGAATGTCCTTGATGTGTATTCTCCCCCTTGGTCCAACTTAAGGATCTTGATGTATCTTGTCTACTTTTCAACCATATTCTTAAATTCCTTAAACTATTCAAACACATCACTTTTTATTTTGATAAAGTAAACCCATGTGAATCTAGTTCTATAATCAATGAAAACAAGGAAATATGAAGCTCCACAAAGCGACTTGGTTTGCATGGGACCATCCACATTAGTATTTATTAGCTCAAGAATTTCCTTTTTCCTCTTTTTTAATTCTTGTAGGAAACTTTTTCCTACGTTGTTTTCCTAATGCACATCCTTTACATTTAGCATATTCTTCTTAAAATTGGGATGACCTTCAACCATTCCTTTCTTTTGAAGTAACATAAGATCATTATGATTGAGAAGACCATACCTTTGATGCTATAATTTCTTAGTTGACATGGTTGTAGATGCCAATGTTTGATGATTCCTTCCTTTTAACATCAAGCTTTTATAGACCCCCAACTTTGACTCCTCTTCTTATGATTTTGTAATGATCCTATATATCCTTCATAATTCATTATGACCTCACAAATTCAACTTTTAGATCTTGATCTACAATGGTGGAAATTGAAATTAAAGTCTTCTTTGTTCTAAGAACATACATAACATTTTGAATTTGTTTCATGTGACAACTTGGAAAAGTTACACATACATCTCTATAACTTTTAATTTGATGTGATCTATTATTTACTAGATAGATATAAGCACCAGCATCATTATTATTTTCCATAACTAGTCCTTATTGCATGTCATATGAATTGAAGCACCATAATCTATAAACCATGCATTAACATCATCAATTTTTGCTAATAAAACAACATAAAAAATAAACGCTGTGAGGTTTTTGAAGTCACCACAAATTGTCGCTTCAACAAAAATAGTTGAATGCCCTCTATGTTTGGACTTGTCAAACTTCTTTTTTTGACAATCTTTAGCAAAATGTTCAAACTTACCACAACTGAAGCATACGACATTCCTCTTCACATTAGTATATGTTCTTGGTGTTGTTGTTCCTTGATGTGGTTTTGCATGTGACTTGCTTCTTTTTTTTTGTCCTATGGCTTCCCTTTGTATGGATGTTTCCCTTTGTCTACCAACGCCAAATGTGAACTGCAAGATCTACAACTAAGGTTATTCCTTCTTTCTTCATATTGCAAAAGAATGTCTATCAATTCATCAAATGTAGGTGTTTTTTCTCTAGTTGCAAGACCAACGATAAACATTTGATGTTACTCCAATATGCCATTTAGTGCAACTATGACTAGGTTAGTGTTAGAATCTTCTCACCAATATCACCAAAATCATCTTTAAGCTCTTTAATTCTAGAAAACAATTGTTGATGTTTTTTTTTTGCTCCATTCTAATTAAGGGAATCCTATTTCTCAAAACAACACTCAGTCTATATTTGCAATCTCATTTGAATCTTTAAGTGGTATTACATTCCCTAATATGTAGAATAATGTTGTCCTTCACAGACATTCTCAAGAGAACCTTTAATTTGGTCTCTCATCACTTGCAATCCCATATTGAGGCTGATGGGGATGTTGGTTTTCCTTCAACTCTAGACGCAATCAACCAAACACTATAATCTTCCATCAATGTCTACATCTTAAAATTTAAATTTCCATAAATTTCTCCATCTAGCTTGGTTGACTCAGTTAAATATGAATCTGCCAATGATTTTCAACATTTGAATACTAAATTTTTTGATAAGTTTGAATCAACCACCAATTTTCCAAAAAAAATCAACACCTTTCTTTTACAATCCAATGATAATTATTATTTTTTATAATAAAATCACTTTCAACCAACCCTTAATTCAATATGAAATAAAGGATCATATCATCCTTTTACCCCCCCCCCCCCCCCCAAAAAAAAAGAAATTACCGAGTTTAACTTTGCACAAATCCTTCAAAACAAACCCAATAAATTTCCAATCATATTTCATCTTTGGATTCTAAAGTCCACTCAAAATATGTTTGGGTCCACTTCACTTAGTAATTAATAAAATATAATTATGAAAAATCAAGCCTTATGTCTTATGATTTATAAGTCAAAACCTTGATATACACTCCTCTCAAATCGGATCATCAAATATATACACCCACACCTTCAAGATGAATTAATCAAGAATTTTTCTTAGATAGTTTCCTTTGGTATCTTTCTTGACTTGAATTAATTCAACACTACTCTTCATCTTACAACTATCTTGCATGGGTTGTCTTCTCCCTCCTTTCTTCAATGAATACACAAACAATTGGCAGTAAGAAATTTATGGATCTTCTCTATGCAATTTTGGGACCTGAAACGAAAAGAAGATAGGGAGAAAGTCCCTCACATGTTTCCGTCACACATAGAATTACTCCTTTGGAAAAAAATTTCCCCACATGTGATCTTGTATTTACATCATAACTATGGGCTTATCCACATATGAGGATGGTTCACAATACATAGTTCTTGGGTCACTGGCTTGAGCGATGGCAAGCAAGTTGTTTGGACCCAATTGTAAAACACTTAGACTGTGATATGATCACATAACAAAACAAGAAAACAATGGAATGAACATCTCACTTTTTATCTTATATCTGATATGCTAGCATAGTTTTTGACCCCTTCCATAATGAAGAAAATCACACACCCTCTCTTGCTTGGACAACGAACTCTGCAAATGATTATCCTCATATCAATTCATTCTCTCTTCACCAATTCTCTTTTTAGGATGAAATGCACACTACGTTTCTTTCAAGCTACTTCAATTGGCTCTTATACAAAAAAAATATCAAACAATGAAAAATTCTCAACAAAAGCGATCTTATTATTAGATGTATTCCATACTCAAATATATAATAGAATCCCATATTATTATAATGGGATAGCTTATTACAACTAGATGAGAATATCATCTAAGTGGATTTACAACTCACACTTAAATTGGAAAGTAACAGTATAAAAGAATGCATTGGAACACTAATGAATATGAACAATACATTTTTCTCATTAACTTTAATTGTAATGACATGGTAAAAATGTGAGACTTTATGAAGCAAAACAATTGAGCCTTTTCTTCAAATCTTCATCCTCCCTCCTTTAATGCATAGGTTGTAGAATTTTGAAAGGGTAAAAGATAGTGATAGAGATAGTATTATACTTAAGGTATATTGGATAATACACTAATTAAATGCATGTTATGAAAGTCATGATGCAAATATTATGTAATACTAGTTATAAGACAATTATTATGTAATGTGATCATTATTATGTAATAATTGCAATACATAAGCTTTCGAAGGACATGATTCATCACCCTTGCATATTTTTATATGCACACTCATTATGTCTCAAAAGATATGAATGAATACTAAGTACTAATTATTATATTCCTAAGGAATATATGGATTTGTCCTTATTATAATGAATGCTTAGTTGAAGTAACTGAGATGTTCCTTCAAGTTGGTATTAGTATTAGAGTGTTCTTCTCTTTCCCTGTGGTCAAGTGCATCTTTTGTTTGTTTGTTTCACTAATTTGTGATCAAATTTATTTTGTAGTGGTATTAAGGAAAAAAAAGATCTTAGTGGCTTAGTCTTTATTCTCATAATTAAGAAAAAAACAAGAGGTAAAAAATAAAAAAAAGTTCAGAAATAATTTCAAATGATGATTAAGTCAAATGAAGATTTTGTAATTTACATAGCTACCCATGAGGTGTAGACCACTTGGTTTATGTGGAGTTTAGTCCCCATTAGGTCATTGGTTCAAATATCATGGGGAGGGGTTGAGGGTGTAAGCCACCTATGGAGGATAAAATTGTCCCATGGGGTGTCCAAGCTCAATCAAGATTTGCACAATCTTGGTGACAACATCCAGTGAGTGGAAAGATCATTATTCCCTCCAATATTGGGGTCGAGACTTGCACAATCCTGATGATAACATCTTGTGGGTGGGAAGATCATTATTTCATCTAACATTGGGGTTGAGCCCTCACTTAGGCTCAAACCTAGTTGGAATAAAAAAATGAAGAAGTTAATTGCCACATGCATGTAAGAAAGGTAATTAAAAATGAAGGTTTCCAAGTTCTTAAATGTGAATAAGTATCAATTACATCAAAAGACTCAATAGTGGAATAATTTTGCATGGAGAAATAAAAAGAAAAATATACATAACTCTTTAGGTGGAGGAATTTTTTCCCAAAGGAACTACATATGTATGTTTGTGTGTGGAGGGACTTTTGCATGGATGAATAGAGGAGAAAATATAAATATATCTTTACATGGAGGATAGGACTAGTTTTACATATTGTGAGAAGTCATGAGGTTAATACAAGTATATAAGAATTCATGTAAAAGTGAATAACATAAAAATACTCATAAAAGGTGAAATATTAAAGTTAATAAGAGATTCATGGTAAAAGTAAGGGGTGCTCTAATCATGAAAGTGTATTGCAAAATGATAGAAAATAGTAGATAGAATGAATTTCTCCATATATAAACAAATTTTTAGATAAAGTAACCTAACATGAAGAGAGATAAAACATTAGAATTAGAATCTGATATTGGGAAACATTGTAGTGGATGACAAGAGAAAGGTAATTTTTTCTTAAATAATCATATTCAAGAGTTAAATGCACAAATCAAGGAACAAAACTCTCTATTAAATAGCTTATGTGAACAAAAACAATCTCTCATACATGAACTACATATCACATAATCTAAATTAGAGAAGTTTAAAAGGACAAAATACCTCAAAAGACAATTACAAGCATTAGAGAGAAAATTATGACTAATAAGCAAATAATCAAAGTATCAATTCAATGAGATATTACAATTCAGTGTGATCAATAATCTCAGGAAAATCAAGATACAAAATCCCCAAATTTCAACAACAACGTAACAATACAAAAAGCACCCACAAAAGAGATATTGAAATTATCAGTAAAAAACTATCATCCAAAGATGATGAAATTTATCTTTTCGTAAATCATAATTAAAATTTATTGATATTAATGAAAAAGTTGAAGAATGGGAAGACGACACAACAAAAAATCCCTAGAGATAAGATATTGACACCAACTCAATCAACGTGGAAAAGTCTAATGTTAATATCAATGAAATTGTATAAGTGGAAGAGCTTCCAAAAGTTGAAATTGCAGATAAAGTGACGTTAACAAAATGTATGAATAACTTAAATGGAAGCAAAGCATAAAATTGAAGATGAGTTCAATGAAGTTGAAGAAAATTTTTGAAAATTAGAGAAATATAATGAAGAATTGAAATAAAATCTTAAGAAGGGTGAAAATTTTGTAAGATGCAATCATTTAATGAATCTCTCATTAAGGAGGTTAAGAGCTTAAAACAAGCAAATCATATAACAAAGGAAAGTTACAAAAATATGAGTTAAAGGAAAAATTGAAAATTAAATATGAAGAAATCAATTGTTACACAAGCAAAATCAATAATTTTTTTAATGATTTTAAGAAGATGAAATGAAATTTACAAGAGTTTGAATAAAATAACATGGATAAAGATATTGCCATAAAAAATGAAGAGGGTACTATTAAAAACTTGAAGAAGAAATTTGCAGGAGGTTGAAAAATCTTTCAATACTAATGAAATAAAATTAGAAATGCAATCTAGAATTGAGAAAGGAAGTAAGAATTTGATAGATGGGATCCTATCACAATTTCAAAAGGAGGAAAAAAACAAGATTCAAGAAATTTACCAAAAGATATTTGAAAATGTTGAACTCCATTTAGAGAATGTACATGCCAAATATAACAGTATTATCTCCATGGTTAGACTAATCAAAGTCCAAGTGAATAGAATAGATGATGCCATTATCTTTAGAAAGAAGACATATGTAATGGGTATGTAGAATAAAGGAAAATCATCACATGTGAAATAATATTGACACTCATTTCCAAGGAAATTTACAAGAAAGATAGAAGATCGATACCAACATTATCAAGGAAGAATATGGAAAACTCATCAATATTCATCGAGCATGGCATCACAAAACCATTATTCAACAAGACATTATTAGAGTCCAACAATTACTACAAATTGGAAAAATTACAACAATAATACATGGAATCAAATAAAAGAAAATTATGCAACATTCACCCATCAAGGATTAAGAGTGAGAAGAATTGAGTTTGGATGGATTGATCCTTTTTCAATGCACCAATATTGTTTGAGGCTTTGAAAGTCATATTGTCTCATGTCCTCAACCTTATCTAATTAATCATAGTTACAAAGAGTATTCATTCTATGAGGAGAGGCTCTTTATTTCCTATGCTTTGAGGACAACAAATTTTTAGGGAGGGAATACTTGTAATATACCTAACGTAATAATTAAATATCATGTAATAATAGTCATAAGACAATTATTACGTAATAATGATAAGTCATGACCTTTTCCAAGGACATGCCTTATTACCTTTGTTATCACTCCGTAATTTTTGAGATTGCAGAGAAAATCACAAAGGTAACCACAAAACCACTTTGGAAACTGGGAATCTAGCCCTTCCAGTTTCAGAGAGGGATCTCTCTTTATGATTTAGCTTTGTTTGATTTAAGATATTAGGCTAGCTATCTAGTTCATTGTTTGTTTGTTTGTTTGTTTTGAGATTGTTTGGTTGATTAATGCCAGAGGTGTTAAATTTACATATCCATGGTGTTTTATGCTTGATGCATTTTTACTTCAATTTTTCTTAGGCCCAATACAAAATAACAATCACATAAACATGAAAGTAAAATTATGATATAACACAATAATAGATCAGTAGAAGACAAGCCAAATATAGATCAGATTTACAATTCCTTTTGTCCAGCAAAGAAATTAGATATTGTTGCGTTACGACGGTCAACAAGATGCTTCAACCAGCAAAGTCTTTCACGGTCAACCAACCCTTCATGTGTCACACCCACAATCCTCAAAGATAGCTCATCACAATTCAACACTAGTCAACCTAAAAACATAATAGAAAATTCAACGCAGGCAGTAGCATAAAAGTCAATGCAACAAATTAGGGCTTTGTTCAAACCCAAAATTCATCGATTTTAGTGCCCAACTGTACGACCTCCTAAAATCGGATTTTTGGCAGAATTTGGAGGTCAAATGACCAAGGGTTGACCATGGGCAACGCTAGTCAACATTGCTGCAAAAGTGCCCTAAAAAGATCCGCAAATTTCAGACTTCTGCTCCACACGTGTGAGGGGAAAAAAGGCCTCCAAAGGCTATCGAACCAATCAGATCACAATGAGAGAATGTGCGATGAGATGATGAGAAAATGACCTCCAAGTCTCTCCAATTTATATCCATTAATGAGGGTGTGTGACACATCTATTTAGGCATGTGAGCCTACATTACAAATCTGATCGACCTTGCACATGTGGAAAATAAATTAAAAATAAATGTTTTGCTCATCTAATCAAGATGATCTTTAGATCAATCTTGCACCTCTTCGAAAGAGGAATCCAAAAAAAATATGACCATCGTCATATGAGAAGTGCAACATGGAGTTTGGGCCTAGTTGCTCAAAATTAACACTCCCTCTCAACTAGGGAGAACTCCATCTGTCCACAAGTTCCATCCATCATGTACCAAACCAAACACCGTGCGTCATCCCGCCATAACTTGCATTGCTAGCTCTTTAAAAAATGTGAGTCACAAAGACATCACACTCAGTTGACCCGAAGTCAACTTAGAGAAAAAAACTCTCTTGGACTCAAAAAGAGTCTCATACTAACCCAAAGTTAGTTTACTGACCCAAAGTCAGTTTAGAGGATAAAACCCCATCATACTTGTTCCCAGATCAAGGTGTTGGACATGTGCCATCCTAGACATAGAGAGTATGACAATCTCCGATGCATCCATCGGTCTTACTATGGTCTCTATCCACATTTCCCACCTCATTGTCCAAATGAGAGGTACATCCCTTGAGTCCGAAACTTCGTGGGTAGGATGCATGCGGGACACAGATCAGAGAGAGGTGAATCAACTCAATATCATAACAATGGGGCAGAAGCACCACAAGGTTCAGAAAGCCTAGCCCTGTGAGTGCTTATAGCTCCAAGAAGCTATTCCCAAGCCCCTTGGAGCTCCTATAGCTCATAGTCCAACTCAAGAAGAACCCTCAGAATAGGGTCTTTCCATGATTCCAAGCTTCTCACAGAAGGTTGGGAACTTGACCTTCTCCATGGGCTTTGTGAGAATATCCACGACCTGCTCATCAGTTCCTATATGAACGAGCCTTACAGCTCCTCGCTGTACCATATCTCGGATAAAGTGGTACCTGATATAGATATTCTTGGATCGATCGTGGAACACGGGATTATCCGAAAGGCGAATCCCACTCTAGTTATCACAAAGGATAACAGTGGTATCTAGCACATGCCCGAACAACTCACTGAAGAGCTTTCATAACCAAAAAGCTTCACAATAGGCCATACTTTCTGCAATGTATTCGACCTCAGTGGTGCTCAAAGCCACCGATTTCTGCTTCCTGCTCATCCAAGATATCGAAGCAGAAAGCAACATCCAAATGTGCTCTTGCGATCCACCACACTTCCAACCAAATCGACATCAGTATATCCATGGAGTCTCAAACTCCCGACAGTGTATCTCAACCCATGGTTGATTGTGCCCCGAAGATATGTCAACATATTCTTGGCACCAATCCAGTGAATGTGATGAGGATCAACCATATGTTTACTCAAAGTGTTCACTGCAAAACATACGTTCGGACGGGAGTTCACTAAGAACATTAGGCCCCCCATGAGTTTTCGATACTTGGTAGGATTTTCTAGCATGGGCCTAAAAAAATTTCCACTCAACTTATTAAAGTTGAGTTCCATCGGTGTTTACATAGACTTATAGTCCACCATACCAAATCTCTCCAGCAGCTTCACGACATATTTTCCTTGAGAAAGGAAAATCTCGCTTGGCCTCTACCAGACCTCCAAGCCTAGGAAGTAGTGCATCAGTCCTAGTTCTTTCATCTCAAACTCGGAAGCTAGCTCCTTCTTACACTGGTGAATGAGAGGGTCAACACCTGTCAAGAAGAGATCATCCACATAGAGAACCAGAATGAGAGGCCTTTCTCTATCAACCTTAAAGTAAAGGTTCAGATCAACATTTCTTCGAGTGAAGCCCAACTTCATCAAGTAGCTATCTATCCTCTCATACCAAGCCCTGGGGGCTTGTTTCAACCCATAGAGGGATTTCTTCAACCTGCATACATGGGTGTCTCTATATCAGACTTTGAACCCCAGAGGTTGCTCCACATACACCTCTTCCTTTATAGTATCATGTAGAAAAGCGGTCTTCACATTCAACTGATGTAGACTCCATCCTTGTGTAGCATCAAGGACAATAATAGATCAGATGGTGGTATAGCGGGCCACAGGTGCAAATATATCATCATAATCTATGACTTCCTTTTTAGAGAAGCCTCGAGCAACAAATCTTGCCTTGTAATTTTCAACACTTCCATCAGATCCATGCTTGATCTTATAGAGCCATTTCGAGGTGACAACAGATTTGTCCTTCGGTCTTGGGACCACTTCCTAGACATCATTCTTCATAATAGACCCATATTATTCGTGCATAGCATCCTTCCAAACTTGATTCTTTACGACTTCTTCAAATGTTCCAGGCTCAGATTGTACTATTGTACTCATGGCTTCTAGATACCTTTGCTATCTCTTCGACTTCTTTCTTTCATGGAATGCCCCCCTTGGGGCAACATGTCTCTCGGCATCTGCGAGAGTATACTTGAAGCATGAGGGTCTTCTCTTATTTGAAGGAGGTGGATCAATGGGATCCATAGGTCTTTCAACATTTGGCATCAGGTCATCCTTTGGCTCTTCCTGCTTCCCTGCTTCTTTATCTTCTTTGTCTTCCTTGGAGCTAGGAAGATTTCTCACTTTCTTCAGGGCAACATCTTCATTGAAGGTGACATCGTGGCATACTTCTCTTTGACTAGGCACATAGATTCTATATGCCTTCGAAGTTTCACTGTAGCCCACAAACATTCCCTTATTTCCAGAAACATCCAACTTGCTTTTATTTTCTTTTGGAACATGATAGTAAATAGGACAACCAAAAAATCTAAAATGAGAAACATCAGGTTTGTTACCAGAGAATATTTCTTTGGGAATTTTGGAGTCCAAAGCAGAATGTGGGAATCTATTTTGAACATACACAACAATGTTCGCAGCTTCTCCCCATAGAAACTTCGGAATACCTTGGTCACATAGCATGGCGTGAGCAACTTCCACAATGGTCTCTTTCTTTCTTTCAGCAACACCATTTTGCTCAGGAGTGTACACAGTTTTGGTCTCCCTCTTAATGCCAGCTTCCATACAAAAGTCATTAAACTCATTTGACTCATATTCAGTCCCATTGTCAGTCCTCAAAACTTTGATTTTCTTCTCGGTTTGATTTTCCACCAAGGCCTTGAAGGTATGAAACCATTTGAATGCTTTTTCCTTCTTCTTCAAAAAATATATCCAGGTCTTGCAGAGAAGCCATCTGTAAAAGTCATGTAATAGGAACATCCTCCCAAGGATGTCACAGGCACCATACCAGATAAGTTAGAATGTATCAACTGCAAAATATCAGTTGTCTTTGTGACACTTGAGGGGAATGGTCCCCTTGTATGCTTCCCTTCGGCACAACCCTGACATATACCTTCACAATCATCTCTAAATTCGGGCATCCCTTTCATCACCTTCCTTGCTTCGTGAAGGGCTTTGTAATGAAGGTGTGCAAACCTCCAGTGCCATAACTCTATTTGAAGAGTTGTATCACATGACACAATCCCCAATGGACTTCCTCCAACCTGGTAGAGTGTATCAATTCTAAAACCAATAGAAATATCTTCCTTGAAGTTCTTCTTCTAGATAAGTACCTTTCCATCAACGAATGCCACCTTGAACCCTTTATCTTCCATTTCCGAAATGGACACAAGGTTCTTCTTAAAATTAGGTACGTACAACACATGTTGTAATCAAAGGACTTGACCTTGAGATAGATGGAGGGTCACAGTCCCTGTCCCTTTCATGGGATAGGTGGCATTATCTCCAAGGATAATTTCCAGATTAGTACCCTTCTCAACCAAATCAAAAAGGGCTTCTTTACAACCAGTGAGGTGCCTTGATGCACCACTATCAATCAACCAGACATCTAGGGTGTGAGGTGGAGATACAACAGAGAGGGAAGATACAAGAATAAATTCATTTCTCTTATTATCAACAATATTAAACTCATCGTACCTAGAATTTCTTGACCTCTTGAAAGGTTGCCCATTTCCACTACGATCAGAGGGAGCCTTCCTTTCCTTGGAACCTGTTGTTCCTTCCATTTATTCTCAAGTTGTTGTTGTCATCATCCCTAGGAGAGTCCCTTCTATTAGGGCACTCTCTTGAATAGTGACCAGACTTGTTACATGTGTAAGATATTCCCTTCCTTCCTTTGGGTCCCGCTCTACCATGGTTTTGATTTCTCTGGCCACCATGGTTCTTCTTCTTTGCATGAGCGGCGAAGGCAGTAGGGTCACTTCCATTTCCATTAGAGGCATAATCCATCATTCTTGTTTCCTCTTGAGTGCATCTCGTCAATATTTCAACAAAATAAAGAATCACATTATTATTAAGAATAGTGGTGTGGAGCTATAAAAAGGGTCTCTTTCACCTCTAATTACCTCACATTAATATGTCAATCCGGGAGCGTTTTGTTATTACAAAGAGTGACTCAATCTGAGGCTATCATTTGTCAGAGTAATGCTAGTAGTACAGTGCTTAAGAAATACAAGAGTAAACGGATGCTTTCTAGTGGTATTGAATACATGCCAATCATGAGGGATACCTCCAAGTGCAATAAGAACCATCTCTCGATTAGATATTGCTTCTCCAATAGCTAGGAGGTTATTCCTAATTTCAGTGAGCCTCATAAAATAGGATTGAATAGATTCATCCTTACCCTTGTTGATATTCTTCAATTGATTCTTGAAGAAGAGGATTTGATTAGCATTGCTAGCCTTGAACATGCTCACCAACTTATCATACATCTCCTTAGATGTCTTCAGCACAGAAATGTAAGCAACCAAGTTCTTATGAATAGAATCTCGGATAATAATCTTTGCTTTGATTTCCCCTGTTCTTAATTTCATCTTCGTGGCACCAACTGCATTTGATGGAGGCTCTTGAATCTTCCCCTGCATATAGTCCATGACATATTTATCTTCTAGCACTAAATCCAAGGACATATTCTATGATAATCATACTTATCTGTCAATTTATCATCAGCCTTGAAACCCTTGTAGGTTGAGGAGGCCATTTGTCCTTGATAGGATTTCTTCCTTCAGAGATAGCTTCTAACACCAGCTTGGACTCTTGCACTTTGTCTTCACCTTAGCTCTGATACCATGTTAAATTTAGATAACCATGGTCTTCTATGCTTGATGCACTTTTACTTCAATATTTATTAGGCCCGATACAAAATAGAAATCACATAAACATGAAAGTAAAATGCTGATAGAACACAATAATAGATCAATAGAAGATAAGCCAAATATAGATCAGATTTACAATTCCTTTTGTCCAACAAAGAGATATGAGATATTGTTGTGTTGCGACGGTCAACAAGATGCTTCAACCAACAAAGTATTTCATAGTCAGCGAGCCCTTCATGTGTCACACCCACAACCCTCAAAGACAACTCATCACAAGTCAACACTAGTCAACCAAAAAACATCGCAGAAAAGTCAATGCAGGCAGCAATAGAAAATTCAACGCAGCAAATTAGGACATTAGTCAAACATCCCAGAATTAATTGATTTTAGTGCCCAGCTGTATGGCCTCCTAAAATCATATTTTTGGAAGAATTTGGAGGTCAAACAACCAAGGGTTGACCACGATTAATCTTGCTGTAGAAGTGCCCTAAATAGATCCGCAAATATCAGATTTTTGCTCCACACGTGTGAGGGGAAAAAATTCCTCCAAAGGCTATTGACCCAATCAGATCATAATGAGAGAATGTGTGATGATATGATGAGAAAATTACCTCCAAGTATCTTCTATTTATATCCATCAACAAGGGTGTGTGAAACATCTATTTAGGCATGTGAGCCTACATTACAAATTTGGCCGACCTTGCACATGTGGAAAGTAAATTCAAAATAAATGTTCTGATCATCCGATTGAGATGATCTTTAGATCAATATTGCACCTCTTCGAAAGAGGAATCCAACAAAAATATGGCAATCGCCATATGAGCAGTGCAACATGGAGTTTGGACCTAGTTGCCCAAAATTAACAAGAAGTTACCATTGGGCTATGGAGTCAATTACTTAAATTTGGATTTGTTTCAGTGTTTTACAGATAGATTTGACATGGCAAGGTAGCCAGATTAATTGGATTCTGTAAGCTAAATGAGATGGAAAAGAAGAAAGTTTGGAATTTTCATTAAGTAAAGAGAAATTAAGGATTCATTACTTAACTTCAGTTGAAAACATTGAAATTATTCAAAATAGAAATAGAGTGTATTCAAACAAATTCTAAGCCTTTATTTTCTTTTGAATAAAAGATAATATAAAACAATGATAAATTACTTCAGAAACATATAAACACAAGAAAGAATCACTTCACCAACAATTTGACATGAGAATCCTGTGAAAGAGCTTTCTGTATTGCTGAAATGTCCTCTGGAACTTGGTGGAACAACTTTACAATAGTCTTATTCGATGCAAAACCAACTCTTACTACTTCGAATTAAGAAGTATTTATAAGCTTTGAACAAAATACCTTGATCTAAAAGATCAGGATGAAGTTTAGGAATATCTAACAACTAATTACATTAATTAATACAAAATTATAGGAATGCTGAAACTATTCAGACTATTGGCACTAACTTTGAGGAAAACTGTTGATGACTTGGCCCCAATGCGCTGCCTTGCTATCTGTCTGTTGGAGATGAAAACCTTTTACTCAATGATGTCACGCAATTGATCCCATATTTCATCACTTGGGATATAAATATTGAGTAACTTTCTTCAGACTTCATCGACCTCCATATATTTCTCAAAAGTTGGCTTGTTGATGAAAATATGTTTGATTTCATGTTTGATAATTAAATCAAACTCGCACGCTTCTAAGAAAGCTTTCCCTGTGATGTGTCCCTTGATGCTTGCAAATTTGGACTTATTTGTTGCAATAGTGTAGAGCTTCTGACAATATTTTTCCAGGATGATTAACCTGTCATTTGGTGCTACTAATCCTAGAAATCCTCTTTGGTTCAACAAATTAAACTTGATATGAAATCTCTAGACAACATTTTCCAGAGTTTGACATTTATTTTCCTATTGGGTCATTAAATTTCTCTTCTGTAAAACTTTCTTAATCTCCAGGATGGCCTCTGTCCTGTCTGCAATCTGAATATGTTCTAATTATTCTCTTGTTTTTGAATTCAAAACTTTAATCATAGTTGTGGCCTTAGCTAGTTTATATCCCAACAAACATAGTTACCGATAAAAAGGGAACTATTACCTCAAAACAGGAACTCTAGCCGAAAAAGACTAAAAAAACATGCAAAAACACCCCAAAAACGAAAAGTTTGTATTCCAGAACGCATTTTTTTATGAGGGTCAAATTTCAACATTTTTTAAAATTATGCTAAAAACGAGATTGTTGTTTGAAAAAAGGATTGAAGAAACACCCTCGAAAAAAAACGAGTTGATGCTGGAATAACAAAAAAAAAATTGTGTCACAATTTTGACACATTTGAACAATGGAATTAAAGAAAACATATTAGGACATTGGAAAATCATAAAATTCTAAAAATTTTGATAAATGATGTTAAAGATAAAAGTATCATGTCTGAAGGCCTTATCATTTCCAACAATTTTCATCCATCTTGTTAAAGATAACATATCTTGACTCTAAAAAACTCTAAAATTGTAATTGTTTTCAACCATAACATCAAAGATAAAATATCGTAGCGCATAAAAACCTTAATGACAAGTTTTAAATATCAAGTTTTTAAATCTTAAATTTTCAACATACTTGAACCATGAAATTATGGAGAAATTATATGACTTAAACAATTTTTAAAAATGAACAAGTAAATGAAATATTTATTATTCCAAGAGTAATTTTTTATTTTAAAGGATAAAAATAGATTTCTTTTCAAATTTTAGCCTTAGACAACTTTAAATCTAATTGCAACCAAAACCTAAAATCAACCATCAAAACAAAGTGTCCCCTTTCAATGAGGCATAATTTTTTAAAATTTTTTAATAGTATCTTTTACCAAATGCTAACAATACATAATATTATGCCAATATCACTGCATAATCTAAAAATTCAACATGGATTTTTTTTTTTTTTAAATCAAAATATCGACATTGGTATGTTGAATATAACATAAATTATTTTTGTAATTCATTGTTGCGTTGTGGATATTCTAAAGAGATGGATTCTTCATAATTAAAACATATAATCCAACAAACATAGAAATGCCTCTTAACTTCATGAAATATCATATGGAAGTCAAAATATTTATTTCAAGTTAGCATGCAGACATCAATTACATAAAAATGTCTTAGACAGTTATTCAAAATCAATCACAGGTTCTGGCACACCATCAGATACTACATCTTCAGATGAATGACTGGATGCAGATGAAGATGATCTATATTATTCTCTTTCATAAACTAGTGCTCCATCTGAGTCAACATGCATGCCCACCATTTCAGAGTTAAAAAGTCTTCTAGATCTACGACTACATTCAGCAGAGTCCCATCTCAGGAGCATTTGTTCTGGTAGAAATTTCTTCAAAATATTTATGGTCTTCAAGCGAAGAGTTCCTCTCTTTGTCAAATTGAAGTTTTACACAAGTATGTAAACATCCTCTATTTTTAAGACATCTATGCGACGATGATTTATATCCGTGCCATTTATTTTTCTTTCTGCCATTTTTTTTTCAACTACCGTCTCTGGCTTGTACACACCATTGAAAGGGTGGGTACTTGTGGCATACCAATGTACTTCAACAACTGTAATATTTTCATTTTCCTTAATGAACTTTATAACCTTGGAAATAGCCAAGTGGATCTTCATCTGCTAACACTGCTATCATGCAACCCTCCTTAACATCCTGCACAGAACCCCTCTAAAGGTATTCCATGGCTTCACGTTATGCACGTGATCTTCTAGAACCCATATAGATTTATATTTCTTCTACCTGTGGAGAATTAATAATAGTTTGAGACTGTTGTTGTTCAACAATGTGTGTTTCCTCATGTTCATTTGGCATATTTTGTGGCCAAAAAAATGGAGTCTTCAAAAGCATATCCTCATTTATTGATCTTGAAATCGTATCACTTTGATTATTGAAAAAAGACTCCCACCAAACTGAATCAACAACATCAATGTACTTATATGTATCTCTAATAAATCTTTTAATTTCCTCCAAACATTCAGAATAATTTTTGTCACTCTTATGGCTTCCTGCATTATGGATTTCAACAACTGACTGTAATAACAATATCTTTGATGAAAATATTGGACGCTCTGGAATGAACTTCAAAAATGCTAAACCTAATGATGGCCCCCATTCTGTAGCAGTTGAATAATTCTTGCCCCATATAAGTGTTATCCCACCAATTTTTTTGATACGAAATTGATGCTGGAAGATAATGTCGTTAAATTGTTCAATGCATTTCTCCTCACCACACGATCCTAGAATAAACCTTCGCATGTCAATAGTTTCTTCCAACACATGAAAAACAGGCTTTGGAATGTAGGATTTCTTAATACATTAAATTAATGATGGCAAGCTCCCAACACCTTTCCTCCTCAATGTTACTGAAAAACGACTGAAAATTTGATCAATATGGTCATGAGTATGCCCAACAAGAAGGAAACCAACCTTTATCTTTCTAAAAATTCCCATTTCAACGAGCATGTTTAGATACCAAAAAAGAACTTGATTCTTGTTTTCACGGCTTGTGTTGTTTAATTGTACATACAAAACTTCATGAAGAATACGAAACCAATGAGTAAACACACCATGTATTATAGTTATGGTCAGATTTTCATCATTATGAATATTTGGAGCTATGAAGTAAATCCTTGGAAACATCTTCTCATTAAAGACCATACAACCAACCAAATGAAACTGAATGAAATTTTCCTCCTGTAATTTTTTTGGCGCGTGGACAAAATGTGGCAGAAGTGTTTTCTTTTGGTCCATACCATCAATTATCAAACCCAAATATTTATTTGGATTGTCATAACATTTCTTTCGATGTTTATACAATTTTTTCCTTTAACTTGTTTGCTGATTGCGATGCTCTTAAGTTCTTTGACAACAAAATATATACATAAAATAAAAGAAACATATCAATAAATATATTTTCATAGTTGATAACTATCCAATTTTTAAAAATAATGTTTTGAATGCATACCTCTTTCTGCCCCTTGACATTTATCTCTTTTTTCTTTAAGAGAAGCACATGTGCTGCAAACCCCCATCCTTGTCTTCTTAGTAATACGAACATTGTTGAATTCGTTCTTCCACACCCTTTTAAAAATATGAATATGTAATAAAATTACTAACTCCTTCAGCAACTTCTGCATAATATTTGTATAAGCTGAAGATTTTTCACCTCGAGAAATTATCTGGAATATGAATTGTGTCTTTATTTGGCATACACTCTCCATGATTTGAAAAGAAGTATTTCATCCATGACATAGCAGTATTTTCTAATGACCCAACCTCCCGTTTATAACATACTTCGGAATAATATGTGGGATCCTTTTCCAATCTTTCTTCGATTATTGACAAACGAAAATTGCTAATTGAATGCAACATTTTGAAAGCCTTTCTGCAGAGCAATACATTCCCAATATGATAATCATAACCTGCTAGTGTAGATTGCATGCAACCCACTAAATATGAATTTTGCATGCTTTTATTCATTGAAAAATATATTTTCCTTTTTTCCAAAGCAAAGTTGAAATCCATATGTTTCAAGCAATCCCTTCAACAACATTCACTTGAAATCAAATGACGACATAACTTCTTTTTGTGAGATATGTTGTCCTCACCCTTGTATAACTGAAATGTTTTGGATTGATATGAAAAGATATACTCTTGCTCCTAGTTACAATATTTGCTTGCAACTGATTCATCATTCCATTATCCTTTGTAGAAGCAGTTTCATCACCATTAGGAGGAATATTATCCCCACTATCATCATTCTCAACATAGTTAAGAAATTTATCAACATCATTGCCTAGAACATATTCAATACTATCCTCACTTGAAGAAAACATTTCACAAGAATCATCTGCACTTTTGTAACCCTGAATCAGATGAAATACTTCAGCATCTTGATCCATTCTTTCGAATTCTTCCCTTGGAGGATTCAATTCTTCATACTCACGAGTGTCTTTGAAACGGTAACTTAGAGAAAATGCATTATTTAGATTTGTGCCTCTAAAATTATCATTTCCAAGAAACTCTTCATCCTCCCCTTCCTCAGTGGTGCTCTAATAATCCTTGGGATTAGGCCTAAGTGGAATCTTTGAATTTGTATTCACCAGAAATTCTTCATCCCGCCCCTCCCCTTCCTCACTGGTGCTCTCATAATCCTTAGGATTAGGAATAAGTGGATGCCTTGAATCTCTATTTATTGGAAATTATTCTTCCCCCCCTTTATCAATGGTGCTCTTATAATCGTTAGGATTAGGATGAAGTGGAAATTTTGACTCTGGAAATTCATCCCCCCCCTTCATCAGTGGTGCTCACATAATCCTTAGGATTAGGATGAAGTGGATATTTTGACTCTGCAAATTCTTCATTCCCCTCTAGATCAGTGGTGTTGACATAATCCTTAAGATTAAGATGAAGTGGATATTTTGACTCTGGAAAATTTTCATTCCCCTCTTCATCAGTGGTGCTCGCATAATCCTTAGGATTAGGACGAAGTGGATATTTTGACTCTGGAAATTCTTCATTCCTCCCTTTATCAGTGGTGCTCGCATAATCCTTAGGATTAGGACGAAGTGGATATTTTGAATCTGCAAATTCTTCATTCCCTCTTCATTAGTGGTGCTCTCGTAATCCTCAAGATTAGGATGAAGTGGATATTTTTACTCTACAAATTCTTCATTCCCTCTTCATTAGTGGTGCTCTCGTAATCCTCAAGATTAGGATGAAGTGGATATTTTTACTCTACAAATTCTTCATTCCCCTCTTCATCAGTTGTGTTCACATAATCCTTAGGATTTGGACGAAGTGGATATTTTGACTTTGCAAATTATTCATTCCCCTCTTCATCCATGGTGCTTTCATAATACTTAGGATTAGGACGAAGTGGATATTCTGACTCTGGAAATTCTTCATCCCCCCCTTCATCAGTGGTGCCCTCATAATCCTTAGGATTAGGATGAAGTGAAAATTTTAACTATAGAAATTCTTCATCATGCGCTTCATCACCGGTGCTCTCATAAGAATAACCGACTCTCGATTTACAAAATTTCTTTTTCTTCCCTTCATCAATTATGTTCTCATCATCCTTAGGATTATGACCAAGTAGAATTTTTGACTCTCTATTCATGGTGAACGGACTCTTGTTATATTCAACAATATGAATAGAGTTGTTTCGTGACAAAGACGTTGATGTTGCAGGAAAAAAAACTTCGCTATCAGAAGAACCCATGGCTTTCAAAAAGAAGATGTTGAATGATACAAATGCACTTTCTCCCAATTACAATATATAGCTTAAAGATTGAAAATTTCCCTCTAAAATTTTTTGCTAAAAGTTTTCCCACCAATTCTTTTTTGCTAAAAACTTTCCCTCCAAAGCTTTCATTTAAAATATTTCCATACAAAATATTCGTCTAAAATGTTTTTCAAAACATTTTAATAAAATACCGGTCTTTAAATATTTTACCCTAATTTATAATCAAAATATCCACAAAATATTCCTTTCATGCATGCATTCCAAACTAAAATAAATTTCTTATTTGAATGATTTAATATTAACTATGTATTATAATAAATTCTTAAAATTTCTGTTTTATTTTTTTTTGTAGATTTTAGGCTTTTGCGATCAGTATTTTGTGTAGTAGTGTTTCCCGGGTATGCCACATCTATGTTTTTCATTTCGACGTTTCGAACCAAACCACCGTGGTTCATCTTCAAGAAAAGATCCATGAGTAAGTGAAATCTCACATGAGGTATAAATAGGAAAAGGGGGAGAGGTGAATGGTGGGGAAATGAAAGGGAGGCCGACTTTCAAAAATAATAATATGTTAATATTTTTATTTAATTTAATTTCTTTATTAATTATTTTATTTAATTTGATAATTATTAATATATAAATTTAATCAATGTGTTTATTCTTTATTTAATTTATTAATTATTTATACCTAAATTAGTTTTTAGGAATTTTAATAGTTTAATAATAATTTTATTTTTTTGCCTACAATGAATAAAAGTTAATATGAACCAATAATACTAACTACATGTAAATATTTTAAATTTTAAATTTTAATCCCACATTCGCGAAACAATAAACCAATCACACAATCTTCGCAATATAATAACAATTATTGTTTCTATTCCTCACATCACATCACGTCTTCTGGGTTTTGTTGAAGCAATTTTGTAGAGGCATTGTGTTGACATTGGTAATTTTATGGAGGCATTGCGTTGGCATTGGAAGCGTTGCGTTGGCATTGGGAATAAGAGTTTTTCGCATTTCAAAGGTTGGGTTTCCTTCTATTTTGGCTATTTAATGATGAATTTGGGGAGAATCTGTTTTTTTTTTTTTTAATGTTCCAAAAATATTTCTTTTTTTATGGTTTTTAGATTTGAAAAACCTATTTTTTGTATTTTTATAGCGAAGAAAATGGAAAAAAAAAAAAAAAACTCAAATTTTTAGGACAAAAATTTAGATTTTTTTATTTTATTTAATTAATTAATTAATTTTTTTATTTAGGGTTGTTGGGTTACTCCACGAAACAAAAAACCAAAAAATGACCATGCACATCAAAAAAATAGTTATATTTATTTTATTTTTATATTTTTTTAAAGTGCAATCGAAAAAAAAAACTTATTTTTATTTTAAAACATGAAATTTTACCTTTTAAAATATATATATTTACCTTTGTATTTTACCTTTTAAGGATGGGAAATTATTTTGAAGTTTAAAACATTGGCGAATCTCACTAGTCCCTAACATGCAAACTATAAAAGTTTATTAATATATTTGTAAAATTATTAAAATTTATAATGATTTTCTATATACTCTCTATATAATGTTGGCGATTTTTAACTTAAAATATTTTTATATTGTAAAATTTGGGCGAATCATTTTTATAAAAAATGGAAATTGGCGATTTTTTTTGGAAAAAACATGGAAAATTAGCCCACCTATGAATATTAACCCCTAATTTTTTTTTTTTTTCTCTCTCTCTCTCTCTCTCTATATATATATATATATATATATACACACACACACACACACATATATATATATATATATGATGATGATGATGATGATGATGGTGGTTAACGTGCACTGAGACTAATCTTTGGTCTATCGGACCTAAAGAAAAGAGTTATTTAGTTTGATTTAAGATTTTATTCTTATGCTCAAAAAGCTTGGAGAGAAGCCTTCCGAGCTCACTATAATTTTGACATCTTAAAAGGCTAGGAAGGTTAGTATTGCAATAAAGATTATGAAATTGAGCTCTAATGTGGTTGTACGCGGGGCACTCTAAGAGGAAGTGATTTTCATCCTCGATGTTCATATTCTCACAGAGATGGTAGATCCTTTCCATCCATGGTGTCTTAAGAATTGTCCAATGACCTGTTTCACTATGGAGCTCATGAGAGTTCGTTCTAATCTTGGCTATATTAATTTTCTTCTTTGAGCTAGTTAAAACATATAGATACTTTTGATCTTCTAGGGTGGGGTTGATGACCTCCTTATAATATCTTAATTTTCTTTTAGCTGCTAGATTTTTCTCACACCACATTTTTTCTTTGAACTTAGAAGTAACAATTTTTTTAATGTTACTAATGTTTTGTAATGCAACATTCTTGTCGATCTCCCAATGGTTTAACCAGGCCCTGGTGTCTTTATATATATATAATTTTTTTTTTTTTTTTTGTAAGGAAAATACCAATTTCTTTATATTTTTATTAAACTTGTTTTTTTTATTATAAATATATTTTACAATTAAAAACAAATAATTTTAAAATAATTTTAGTATTTTATTTTTGTTTTCTAAATTTTATTAAAATAAATTAAATTTTAAAAAAATTATTAATTTATTAATTTTTTTTTTTTTTAGTTATTATTATTATTATTATTTTTTTATTTTAAAAAGTTTAATTTATTCTAAAATTTTTATCATTTTAATTATTGGATGGAAATGATCTGCCATCTCTGTGAGAATATGAACGTCGAGGATGAAAATCACTTCCTCTTAGAGTGCCCCCATACAACCACATTAGAGCTCAATTTCATAATCTTTGTTGCGATACTGACCTTCTTAGCCTTTTAAGATGTCAAAATTATAGTGAGCTCGAGAGGCTTCTCTCCAAGCTTTTTGAGCATAGGAATAAAATCTTAAATCAAATTAAATAACTCTTTTCTTTAGGTCCGATAGACCAAAGAATGGTCTCAGTGGACGTTAACCATCATCATCATCATCATCATATTATTTTAATATTTTAAAACATTTTATTTTAATTGTTTTTTTTTAACTAAATTTAAAAAAAATATTTTTAAATTTTTTTTTAATAAATTTTAATTTATTTAAAATATATTATTATTAAAAAAACATTTATTTTAAAATTTAAAATTTATTTTTTTTTAATTTTTTTTTGTTTTATTTTAAAAAAATTAAAAATTATTTTTGCCACCTATAGGGGGCTGGAGGCCGGCTGGGCGATGGGAATCGACCTCTGCCTAGTTAGGGGTTGGACGCTGACTGGGCAACCCTCCATGGTGCTGCCTGGCTGGCTTCCGACCCCTGATGGGCGAAAAAATTCAAATTTTTTATTTTCTATTTTTTTTTAAAACAAAAAAGATTTAAAATTTAAAATTAAAAAAATATCGTATTAATATTTTTTTATAACGTTAAAATTTAAATAATTTTTATACTAAAATTTTATAAAATTAAAAATAATTTATATTTTAAAATTTTAAAATTAAAATTAAATTTTAAATTTTAAAATGACATTTAAATTTTAAAATGAAATTTATTTTATTATTATTATATTTTGAATCGTAAAGTACAAATTTAAATGTTTATAATTATATTTAAAATTTTAAAATTAAATTAGCTCAAAGAAGAAAATTAATATAGTCAAAATTAGAACGAACTCTCATGAGCTCCATAGTGAAACAGGTCGTTGGACAGTTCCTAAAACACCATGGATGGAAAGAATCTGCCATCTTTGTGAGAATATGAACATCGAGGATGAAAATCACTTCCTCTTAGAGTGCCCTGCGTACAACCACATTAGAGCTCAATTTCATAATCTTTGTTGCAATACTGACCTTCCTAGCCTTTTAAAATGTCAGAATTATAGTGAGCTTGGGAGGCTTCTCTCCAAGCTTTTTGAGCATAGGAATAAAATCTTAAATCAAACTAAATAACTCTTTTCTTTAGGTCTGATAGACCAAAGATTGGTCTTAGTAGACGTTAACCATCATCATAAAAAAAACAATTAATTTAAAAAAATATTAATATTAATTTTTTATTTTATTTTATTTTGTTTTTAACTTAAAAAAAACCTTAATATTAAAATGTGCTAAACATTTAATAGTTTTATTTTTTTGAAATTAAAAAAAATTGAAGTTTTAAAATAATTTTTGTTTTTTTTTTTTAAATTGTTTTACAAAACTACTTCACATTAAAACAAATTTAAAACAACTATTTATTTATTTATTTATTTTTTATATATAAAATGTATTAAAACAAATATATATATATATAGTAGTTATATTAAAACAAATATATATATATATATATATATATATATATATATATATATATATTTGGTTTTTAAATGAAAAAAATATTTAGTTAATTTTATTTCTTTATTTTCAAGTTATATAGTTTTAATTTTTTTTTAAATTTATTTTATAGATATTAATTTTCGATTAATTTAAAATTTATGTTGGCAAAATTTAAAAAAAAAAATTTATTAAGTTATGTGTTTTCTCATTAATTAATATATATATTTCTTTTTATCAGGAAGATGACATCAAAAAATCCTTTTGTGAATGTTTCTGGACCTAGGGCAACAACTGCCAAATCTAAAGTTGCAGCTGGACGCACTATGGATACTGTTGGACACAATAAGGGTATTGTTTCACACACTATGCATACTCCTGAATAATCAAAATTGAAAGACGTAATAAAAGTCAAGCAAGTGGTCCACCAGGTTCATTAAAGCTTTTTTCTGACTCGAAGAACGCAAAGGAAATAAATAAAACTGATTTTTCATGATATCTTGAAGACAATGAAATAGAGGATGATATACATATCTATCTGATATGTGGTAAGATTGACTTAGATGAATCATATTAGGTGATGGGAAGAGTACGAGACATATGTATGGTGCCGAATACAAACATTATTTATGTTCTTGCAAGAATGGCTAATAAACGTGACAAAGTTAGATATCGTCTATCAAAACTCACGTATGACACAAATGAAACATCTACAAAATTCTCTGCAGAAATCACAAGCAATATTGCAAATAACATTGTAAGTATGCTTATTTATATTTATGTTACACATTATTATAAGGATCATTCATTATTTTATAAATTATTGATCATTAACATGTTTTATTTTGTTTCATAGGATTTTGTTCTGCCTCTTTCAAACATGTTTGAGGGTATTTATTATATGGAGCCAAATGTTATGACTTTGATCAACGCTTTCCAATGACAAAGAAGAGGAAATGAGAATGAAGCAAAGATCAATAGCTCGTGACATTACAATAGTACAAAGAGGGGATCAACCAAAAGTCACTAAGGTGGGTCAATCTAGTAAACCTAAACATGTTTCTTTTGAAGATGTGGAACATGAAACTGAAAATTATGATAGAATTAGTAAGGAGGAGACTAGAACTGTTGTGCAAAAGGAGAAAACAAATCAGACACGAAAAAGAAAAATGACCAAATATGTCTCTCTTTTACCTGATGATGAAGAGTTTGTTTATAAAAAATATGATATGTTAACTAATAAGAAGAAGAAATCAAATCTTGGTCAACCTATAAAAGTCATGAACAACAGTGAAGAACAAACTGAAAGCTCTAAAGGAAGTAGAGAAATCATAACACCAGGTGCTGAGTTAGAGGATGACATTATTAAAACAAAACAAAATTCCATTCGATCTGAGTTGAGGAAGAATAAATTAATTTGTGGTGGCCAAACATTTGAGCTTAATATCAGCCAATTTTATAGGCCTGATGAAGGACAATCTCAATATAAAATTAGAAAGGCACATCACCTACATGTACATAATCTAAAAACATTGTTCAGGTTCAATCCATATGTGCATGTGGTGGATTATGTGGTTCTTGTTGATCCACGTTAGATTCCCGACAAACAAGCATTTGACAAGACAATTTTTTATTATTATAAATATTATGTAATTGGAGGGAACCATTCGGTAGAGGCTGAAAGACAATTGATTGAGGAATATCCCAATAACTATCTGTTTCAAACAGTGAAATGCATCATTTACGTTGGCTTAATAGAAACAGAATCAAAGTTATTGGCATGGGATCATAATGCAGATAATGAGTACAGAATGAAAATGAATTTCATCCAAAGGGTCAAATTTATTCATAATGAATTCGTAGAAAATGTGGCGGGGATAAAAAAAAAGTTAGTCTAACATTTTAGAAGGAATGTTAATGGAAACAAGTTAAAAAATTGATGAAAAAATCAAATCAAAAGATGGAAAAATGCATTCAAATATATTCAAAATCATGGATAACATTTTCCAGTTGGCATTTAGAACTGGGGAGATATGGAAATTGATTGATGAGATTTTTGAGTGGTGGGAGAATATTTCCGTAAAAAACTAGAAGGTTAGAAAGAGTAAACCCCTAATATGTACCAAAAGTAAGACAGGTCCTGAAATGAAGAAAATTATAGAGGATATGACTATCACACCTTGGAGAACAATGCAAGGAGTGAAGGATGACAAACTAGTCAAATCAGTACTATCCCGTGTGAAGTCAGATGAATTACTAATGGATGAAATGTGCGCAGAATTTAAAAAGTAAGTTTTTTGAATTATTTCTACCTTCCCTTTCATTATAATTTTATTTTAAATAAAACATAATGTTGTTGGTAGAATTTGTTATATATGTCACTATATTAACAGTTTTAATTTTATTTATTTAGTTATAAGATTTATATGAAAATACAAGAACATATGGTTAAAATGTTGAATGAAGACAGTTGGGATGATGTCGTGTGAAACTACACAGAATCAAGTTCTACAACAACGCTTAAAGATTTTTATATTGCATTCAATAAGGTATGTTTATTTATACATTCATTTTATTCATATGTAAACTATTTTTATTTTATTACTTATATATATATATATATATATATATATATATATATATATATATATATATATATATATATATATATATATATATATATGTCATCAAAGATGTCGAAGAAGGATGGAAATACAATACCAGATACTTTCAAAAATTTTATTGAATAAATTAAGTTGGAAAATATGAGAAAGAAGCATCTTATGAATGTTGAACTTGATCCTACTCTTAATCATTTCATTTGGGATGGGCTCGACATTATCCAATATCAAATAATACAAGGTGAATGTGAAGACATTGCAAAACTAATACCTAAAAGGGAATATGTCGTAGTTATTGCAAATATTCTTCATGGTTTCAATTTCCCAGAAAATGAATATGATAGTGAATTATATACTTATCAAGCTTTTAGTAAAGTGGTTACAGGTTTTCAAGAAGTCACAACATCACCACTTTGGAGATTTGTGACATTTCATTCAGACACACAGTTTGCAATGCTATTAACAAGCTTCAAGGGAAAAAAACAAACTCAAGGATGCAACTTACATGGTAAGACATTGAAATTGTATGTTCGATTACTGTAAATTTTTTATATTTATGTACAATTTAATTGAACTTTTACTATGTTATGTTACAAGCAGAAGTCAAACCTTGTTTCTTCTGAAGATCAACCAGCCTATTATAAATGATTGTGAGTTCATCCATGTTGAATGTTGGACAAAAAAGGATAGCTATAATCGTATTATTATGAATCATGTAGATGGGAAGAGTCATAGTCAAGTATTGGTTCATGATGCTGTTGTAAGAAAACTAACATATCAGGATAAAGATGCAAAAGGAGATATAGTTAACATTTATCAAAAACTGTAAGAATTGATTAACTATCTTATAGATCTATGTTCAACTGAAGGAGATTTGGTTTTCGATTTATTCTCAGGTCTAGGTAATTTTTATTATAAAAATTTGAATTTAAATATTTTATTTTTTACTTTTTATGTGTTTATACTAATTTTCTTATTTATTTATTTTGTGCCTGATGACTAGGTACAACGCTAGCATGTTGCCTACAAAAAGGAAGAAATTGTATTGCCATTGAGAAAGACCCAGTGCAATGCAAATTTATTCAACAAAGAATTAACACTCTTCAATTTCTTCCAGATGCAAAACAAGAAGTTGGTTTTAGGAAAGGGGATTTTAATAAATCACGTGTGGCAAAAAAAGCAGGGGAACCTCAACCACCATTATATGGAATGATTGGAAAATGACACTTTGGAAGATTTGTAGACATGAAAAATCCATTAGAAGATGACAATGACCAAAATGAAGCAGAAAATGTTGCGGAAGAAGACATTAATGATGTTCTAGAAGATGTTGAACATGGATTAGTTGATATTGTTGATGATCTTTAAGTTATGCTTGCAAATAAAGCTCAATTTTAAGAGCTATTAATCAGTTTTACTTGTAATGCTTAGACTTTGATATTTTATGAGAAGAATCCTGATTTTTTGTAAAAAAACTTGTCATTACTATTATTTTTTGACATAAAATTCATAAAAAATGCTATTTTCTTAAGTTTTTTTTGTTAAGATTTCCCAAAAAATTAGTTTATTTAACATGCCCTTTTTAACAAAAAGTCTCTAAAAGTGTATTTTTTCTATTGTATTTATATTGAAAAGGTGTATTTTTTTGTCATATGGTTCAAAATATTGGTTTTTTAGCGACAATTACTTGATGTGCATTGAAATATTAATTAACAATAAATAAAGATATAGAAAAGACAAACCTTAAAATATTGACCATTTTTTAATTATTTTTATCTATGTGAAAAAATGAAGATTTCATTACAATTTTTTTTTTTAATTACACAAGTACATAAATGCATTAAAAAATAAACATCCGAGGGAAGAACAAGACATTAGAAAATGTCTAGTGTCAAAATCAACCCTCTAAAAAAAAGTGGGTGATTCTGCACCACCACTATTCAAAATCAACATGAAAATTATCACATAAAAAAATAATAATTAAAGTGCCAAAAACATGCATTAAAAAAAAGAGGGTGATTCTGCATCACCATTTTTCAAAATCGGGTGCTTTTTTTCCTAACTCAAAAAATTAGGTACCAGTTTAGATACCTATTTGATTGGTAACTATGTTAACGTTGTTTTAACTTGTTCTATTATTGTCTCACACCTTTAAATTAAATCGTCTTGCTAAAAAATTATCTGAAGGGATGGCCAAATTTCAATCATGGGTTGATTTATTTCCAGCCAAAAATTCTCGTTGGCCTGTGCCAAATTATGAGCCATCAGTGACTCATTTTCCAGTTGTCTAATCTTCTGGGAAAGTTGGTGAGATTTCTGCAACTCAACTACATAGAAGTTGTCAATTTTTAACTTCTGTTCTTTCAGATTCTTTAGTTTATCCTTTATCTTGTCATTCTATTGTTTTTGAAGATACATGTCTTGCATGACTTTGTTTAAATCACTTAATTCTGATGTCGATTCCTCGACTGTCCTTGCAATTGAAATTGGTATAAATATAAATTGAGCTATGGCCAATTGTGCAACCTACTCTTTTTCCTTAAGTAGTTGTTCTATTTTCTCCTCCATCTCCTTGATCTGTACATTTTGCTCAATAATTAGTTTGAGCATGTCTTCTTTATGCTGCTCATTCTCTTCTGTTTCTTTTGCTTGTGGATCCTCTGTAGATGGTAATTTAAGTTGCTTTTTTGGTGATGCTATCTATTCATTTTTTCTTTTCAAAATCTATTCCACTTCTTTGACATCATTGGGATCATAAGCCATCTTGATCACCAAATCCTCCAATGATTTGATTTTGTTGTCATTTTCCAATGAGGAGATTTTCTCCAACTTTAACTGTGTCTGGACATTGATGAGTGATGTCCTTAATTTTGAAACTGCCATAGAAGTGTTGGTCATGGTGGAGAAAAACATTTCTCTATATTTTCTATGCATATCCATTTGATCTATAAGATGTATTTGTTTTGCATCAAATGAAAAAATGGTCTTCTTGTAGTTTGTAGGGGACTTTGGAAATGACGCTTGTGCTTGTAAGAATGCTATCTGCATTCTTCCTTTCTTACTGTCAAATACTATTAATAACCTATGTTGGGAAGTAGAGGTCTGTTTCCAAAACTGAGCACATGCATTGGCCTTAAGTGCTTCATTATTCTATTTAATTTCCAAAAACTTGTTTAAAGTGTTAGGCTCATCTTGGTTATCAACAAATTCTGTCGAGTGAACTACGTTTGAAGTATCCTATGAAATCGAGGATGATGGAGCATCAGAGAAAGGTCCTCTGACCCTGTTGAGACATGTGGACAAGTCACGAGTATGGTGTTTTGTCCCTCATCATTCCGAATGGTGATTGTTTTTGAGTTTGTCTTCTGATTTTTCTAATAGATGATGAATTGTTTGGCCCCAGTCTTAGTAAATGTTGGAGATGTTTCAACCCTCTATCCTTTTTCATGTTTCTCTTGAGGCACTAGAGTTTGGGAGGTGGTTGTTGACATATCTTCTCCTTTGATTCTTGTAGTGTATTCTCCTCCCATTGGTATTGATTCATGAATTTATCAATCTCTAGTACGGGGGTATGATTGTAAGGTGTGGTTTTGTGCTCCACCCTTAAATTAGAAATTATGCTAAAGGGGTCATATGACCAGGTAAAACTTGGCTTTGAGGATTGAATCTACCTCATTACCAACTTCTCTACTATTGCATATGAAAGGTCCCACTTATGTTTTGATCTTAAACTGTGACTTATTTTTAGCTGAAACATAGTGGAGTTCATCCATATTAATCATATGCCTTATATATTCTAGAGAAAAAATACTCATTGGAACATATTTGGGTAGTCTGTACGGAGCCAGTTCACACCCATACACTCTTATATATGTATAATTATGGTATAGATACCTGTCTCCAGTCTTGGTCTTCTCACTTAGGTGCAAAATTATTTTGATTTCTAAACTGATCCTTGGCTCAATTTTCTTGTTGAGAAGCCATGCAGCTGTATGAATAAACCTGTCTATGAAGTCTGCAAAACTAAACTCTGTAGAATTTATTCTCACCAATGAGGTCCATTGTATCATTGACTGATTGATTGACTCCTTGATCATTTTTCTTTTTCAATGTTATTGGAAACTTGTCACCTTGCTGAAAAAGAAACATATAAACCGATGCAGATGCATAATTAAACATGCCTTCTGTAGTGATCTTCATCAATTGTTCATGCATATTATTAGCCAAAAACTGAGTGAAATTGAACATGAATGCTAGCTTGTGTTCCTTGGAAAAAATGGAAAGAAAGCCTAAAATAGGCTCATCCACCCACTCGTCTGACTAGTACCCTAGAAGGAAAGATACTAAAGAAACAATCTATTTAGTTTTTTCTGGAAACATAGAGGCAAGATAAGGGGATTTTTCTTAGGGAGTTAAACATCCTTTGGGAGAAAAAATTGGGCTATCCGAGGGAAGGTGAGTTTATGATACAAATCCATAAGGGTAGCTGTAGAAAAATGACCGAGGGAATCATTTTTAGGAATCAATAACATTTGATTGATGGCTTCTGGTGAAATTGTGACCAAAATGTCTCCATTCTGGGCCACAATGGTTCTCTGAACTGGATTATATTTGGCTTGAAACCATATGATGAAATTGGGAAAATGGTGTGATTGTGGAAACATGAAAATAGGCAATAGGGATTCCCAAAGATTATTTTCATCCCCCTGGTCCAAATAGGTTTGCTTCAACCTATGATGCAATTGGAACAAGTCGAATTCACACTCGGTATCAGCGATTTTATAATACTGGTCTGCTAGGGGTATATGGTCGAGGCCCGAGGTGGCAAAGGACATAGGGTTTTCATCATTTGGTTTTCTGTTGGTAGATTTCCCCTTTCCCTTGGGTGCCATATCCATAAATTTTGGGAAAGAATGAAAAGTGACAAAGACTTAGTGTGGACAGTACCTGGATGGATAATTGGATGCCTGTAATTAGTAATTGGGCTCTGAATTTACTGGAGATGATAGGCACTATTTGTATAATAGGACTGTGATAGTCGATATCAGTACTTGTAATTGAATAACATCAACAGTTCAAAAGGAGGACCGTGCGGAATTTAAATCGGGTTAATTTATAACAATTGGATTGGTGGCTGTTGTGTATAGATTTGTTACGGAATGGGTTGCTTGGGATATAAATAATGAAACTGTTAACAAAAATGGGAAGATTGCAAAAAGTTTATTATGTAATGGGTAAATAATCAATGGTAAAAGTTAACGGGTGAATGGGGGAGAGACAAGTGACATAGTGTGGTTTGTAGAGGATAGAATGCGAGAGTTGACATGGTGGACTGTTGGCGGGAGTGGAGGAGAGAGATGTTGTTTTCGGAGGGGGTGGGGGTGGTGGTATATGGTTTGAATCCCGAGGGTTTGGGGGAGGGGGGGGGGGGGTGTTTCAAATTCACGAGTGGCCACCACGTAGCGTGGGGACCGGGTATTACCTTACCACTTTTTGGACCCCCCCCACCCCGCCCCCTTCCACCATTAATGAGAAACTGTGCGAAATTGCTTCCCCGCCGTTGATCCGGGCGAGGAAAAACTTCTATGTCAGATCATGTGCTTTCTATAACCACTAGACACCAAAAGGATTTTGTCCTTTTGCGGACTTTAGAAAAGGGTCTGAACTTAGGTTAAGTGCTTATTTACAAAAAATCAAATAGTGTTCTATTTTCACAATTAATCCTAACTCACACACTAATCTATCTTTCTAAGAAATCATGGGCGCATTTAAATGTGCAAGCCCTTTTGATTTTTCAAATATATATTTTCCTAATTTCCACTCTAATCTATTGATTTGATTGATTAATCAAGCTTAAACACTTTGATTAATTTTTTCACCCACCTACCTAATTATTAACCAAGATTAAACTGGTTGCTTAAATTATTCCCTAATCTAAAGAACATAAATTCAAATGTGTTTGATCATTATTAAACTGCATGATTCAAACACGGATCTTTGATTGTGGCATTCAAACAAGCTGCACACAAAAACCCTAATTTATTTTTTCAATGCAAAAATTGTTTTTCTTTCTAGTGGCATTTGGACTTTTTCACTTCTTTACTTTTTTTTCTTTTCATGGGGTTCTTCTCATTTTTTATTTTTATTCTTTTATTCCATTTTTTTTTTATATACCCTCTTTTCATTTTTTTATTTTTTATTTTAGGAAATCATTTGCAGAATGCAATATTATTTGCAACTTGAAGTGAACTAAAAGAAACTATTCAACCATCAATTGATCCTATGAATCATAGGACCCTCACAACCTCTACATGTATTTATATATACACTCATTGTATCTTAAGACATGTTAATGAATAACGAATAATAATTAGTTTATTCCTTGAGGAATATATCGATTTTTCCTTACTATAATGGTTTCTTAAGAGAACTGACCAAGATATTCCCTTCAAATCCATAAAAATATTCAAGGTTATAAACATACCAAAACCAAACAAAAAAATATGAATTTTTTTATACCATGATTGCAATACAGGAGAATATGGAAATATTAAAAAACTATACATGTGAAAATATATTAAGAATCATAATATTAGAACAATAAGAAATTAAAACCCAAATAGATTTTTTTTCCAAATGTTAGATCTAAAGAGATGGTAAAAATATGTGTAATTCATATTGTACTATAATTAACCAGTGGCAACTCAAATTTTTGAGTTTAATCTAATTCATAATAGTAGATCTCCCTTCTATTAAAGGACACCATCCTCCACTACTCCCATTCAATCAAGGTAGTGAGGATTCCATCTAAGAAGTCACTCATCTTGGAGTTATGTCAGTGATTTATTGAATGGAATCACTCTTCTTATAGTTATGTTAGAAATTTATCTCTTATGAATTTGAAGTTACATGTGGAATGTAATATCCAAGTCTTGAAACTTTGAACATGATCTTATTTATATTTTAATTATATTTTTCATCTATTTTTTGTTCCATACCATGAGATAGATTCCATGTTGATCTTGAAAAACATATAAATGTGATTGTTTCATTGTCATTTCAATGAAAGGTTCCTAGACTAACTGAGGTAGAGCACCTAAGGGGCTATGAGTCCACCAAATGGGAAAGTTAAGGGGATCTATGTTTAATTTTCATTAACTTGTAAGTGTGTTATGTTGTGAATTGTTAGTTACTAGTTCCTAATTGAATGAAGATCTTGAAAACTTTATTTTGTTGTCTAGAGACTTTCGTACTTAGGCTTTCAATTTAAACTTAATGAAATATTAACTTATGTTGAATAATATAACACCAAACACTATCATAGTAATTAAGAGGAAGGGTTTGTTTTGAAATGGTCTTGCATTATTAATTTTTTCTTTACATTTTGTGGTCATAGCTGAATTAGATCGAAAAACCTTACGTATTGATTTCTTCATTGGAGATATACTATATGGGAATCTCAATTCCTAAAAAAAAATTTTACTATATAAAATTTAGCATTCTTAACCCCGAGGGTTAACATCGTTGGTCGAGTCCCCATCGTTAAATCACCTTTGCTATTGAGAGGCCACAAGGTCAATTCTCTTGACACTCTTGGGGTCAAGCTTTGTAGTTGAGCTGATAGGAACAAATCCTTTTAGGCAGACCTACCTGGTACAATATTTCGTGGATGTAGTGGGCATTGATCTACGAGGATCGTGAACCATATATTAAAAATAATAGCATTCCCATAAAGGTAATTCCATGTTCGTGCCTATCATAATCACCCTAGTAATTCTTGGAAAATGATTATCTATTATTATGATAAAATTGCTTTGAAATTAGACAACTTGGGTTCTCAACTACAACTTTTGTTGATTAAATATAACGAACAAGTAGTTAAATAAATGCAGCTAAAAAATAAGTGACCTCATTGTTAATATAATTCTTTAATATATGATCTTTAAAATAGGAAGATCAAGGAAGATATATCATGGGACAAAGGCGACATCTTGTTCAAACCATGGTTCATAGAATTCAATCTTATTTCAATGTCCATTTCCTAAGCCCCAATATGTTTGAGATTTCCACATCTTCTCTTAAACTTTCTGAAGAGGAATGCTTACAAGAAATTGGAACTTCATTGGGTTGATTTATTACTAAAGATATAATCTAAGAAGGAAAGGGAATTTTCTTTGATTTCAAAAACCATATAGATGATAGAACTTGGCCAAAGTAAATGTGTACAATAAAAAATCACAGTAGAGTGTGATGACTCTAAATAGACCTAGATGTTAGATTACAATAATATGGCCTTCAAATGTTGAGTTTGTCTAAAGGTAATCCATCTCAAGGAATCTTTCCCAAATTCTAAGGTTTCTTAAGTGAAAAAATGAAAGAATAGAAAGCTAAATGATGGGAAGGAACTTTTGAAAAAGCACATGGGATGGCTATAGAAAAGGAAATGTCGACATCAAGTCTAGTAGCATTGATAAATGTCCCTATCCCATTGTTTGAGGGATGTGACATTGATATGGATACATTCATAAAAAGATACTCACCTTCGTCATAGCTCTTATTACCATGCTTGTTTACCCCTTAAGAGGGGTGATAAGGATGCACTAATCAAATAATTCAAACTAGGAAAATGGCCTAATTCCTTTGACTAAGCCACATGATGCAATGTAATCAAAATTATTACAAACTCTATCCATGTCAAACCAATTGTATGGTTGGATAGAAATCATGAAGAAAAAGGAAAATGGTAGATGATCAACTTGCATTGTCCTTAGCACGAGAATTTAAAAGAAGGATGCATCTCTTTAAAAGTTGTAAAGAAATGAATTCAATGTTTTGGATTTATGTAAAATTTTATTTTCAAACCTTTGGATGTCTTGAATATCATTATGTATATGTTGTAAATCAAGTAAATAATTTTTTTTCATTATTTTCTTTTAACATACTATGAGGTTGATTTGCCTTGGTAAATTTGAAAGCTTGTAAATATTATCTTTGAAGATTAATAAAAGATTACAACCAACAAAGAAAGAGCACCTATGGGGGCATGAGTATAAAAATGGGGAAAGGAAATGGGTTCCAAATGGATGACCTTTGAATCATGACCGTGCTAGTTTATAATGTCAATGCAAATATCCTATTATGTCATGCATTTTAAATATTATGTCAGATTGGACTAGAGGCCTAGTAAAGTAAGAGGAAACTTGAAAAAAGGTAAGTAATTGATGGGATATTGAATTTCCTACTTATGCTCATCTTTTCTGTGCTATGTTACCTTCCATAAGTCCTATAAACACTCATTTCCATATTTTAATTATTTTTATAGTTATCAATTATTATCCATTTCAGTTTATCTCGTATTTTTTTTCCCAGGAAAAAGTCGTAATTTTCATTAATGATAAGAAAATTACATGTTAAATTTAGCAGCATATCCAAAAGTATGCAAGTACAAGATAGGTAGTCCAAACCTCCGAAGAGTCAAATAAGTGCCATGTAACTAGCTAACAATTTTCATCTAATCTACTAATGGTATGTACAATGAAAATATGATGGCTGCCGATAATATATTGCAAGAAAAATAAATATAGAGTTTTGTCACCATTAATGGACACTATGAGTAATGCCGCCAAAAAGTGAAAAATAAAATCAAAATTGTAGTCATGGGATGACTACATCCATAGCCTAAAGATCATCAATGAAGGGACAATGATAGAATTGGTACCCCTGTGCATCATTGTGCTCCCCAATGTGCCATCGACCCCACTCTAGATCCGATGCTTCTTTGGATAGCTGGTCGACCGCTTGATTCCTCTGCCTATAAATGTGAGTGACAAAGATAATGTAAAATAGTGATTTCAACAAGCTGACGTAATCCAATAATGAAGATAGAGTGTGTGTATGATAATGAGTCTGTAAATTGAACCAGTTTATGATAATTTGTGAATCCCCAAAAATCTGAATTCTGTTGCATCCTTGTTCACGGGAGAAAAGAAGAAGAATCCGAAGGATATTGAGTTCAACATAGTTATTTGAACTCGAACCTAGACCCATCTTAAGATGAAAATAATGTGTATCCGAAATTTGTAAAACAACACCGCCCCCGACATCCAAAATATGCACCATCAAAATAAGCCCAATGATATGAGTGATCAATAGTTTCAGGAAAAATAGTCCTGTTGCGAGCACGATGAACATCATTAGGGATGAGCTAATAAATGGATATGATACTACTACAGGTAAGATCCCATTCAACAGAATTTTCCATAAATATAAAGCGGTTCCTGTTAATCCAGACTCCCCAAGCTATGAGGAGGGGGATGTTCCTTTTGTTGGAGCGAGATACAGCCTGCCACCAATTGGTCCAAGCCAAGGAAATTGAGAGACCATGTCAAGTAAGTGAGAATCCTAGAGCAATAGCTGTATTGTGCCAAAAATTATTTATAATTGGGCATTCAAGGAATAGATGAAAGGTGTCTTCGGCCTGAGAGAGACATAAACAACATCTATAGGGTCCATGGAAAGCGCGCCTGTTAAGATTATCTGAAGTGGGGATGCAGTTAGTGAGAATACACCACATGAGTAATCTAGCTTTAGCAAGAGCCTGTAATTTCCAAATAGCTTTCCACCACCATTGCTTAATTTGAGGTTCCAGAGATGCACAGAGTGATATGTAACCAGATTTTGGGATGTATTTGCCGCTGGGGGAGAGAGCCCACAAAATTTCATCGTCATGGTCATTGAGTCGAGTGTTAGTGGCCTGGAGCGCCCTAATGTATCTGTTCTAGATGGGTTGCCCTTCGATTGGTATGTTCAGATATTGTGTCGATATCCAGGCTTGTGAGGCCCATGTGGTGTGAATATTGTCAGCAACCTGAGATAGATATAAGTAGCCAGATTGTGCCAAATGTAACTTGATGTCCAGTGGAAAAATGTAATTTTGACTGCATTCCGACCATGCATCCTTGCCTAATATGACTTTAGTGCCTGTTCCAATGTGCCATGCCAAGCCCTTCTTAATCAGGTGGATGGATCTAGTAATAACTTTCCATATAATTGATGACCCCAGGGTTGGTAGGATGTTGCCCCTGATCCAGTCCAATGGAGAGCGAGGTGTAATGTATTTTGAGCATGTGACTTCTTTCCATAGGCTGTGACCAACAATGATATTCCAACCCATATTAGCAGCCAGTGCAGTTGAAAATTTAGAGAGATCCTTTAATCCCCAACCTCCCCATCCCTTTGGCTTATTTATGTGATCCCATGCAACCCAAGAAAAGACACGGTCCTGTCCCATCCCCCGCCAAATAAATTGCCTACAAATATGTTATAGTATATTGGTCACACCCTTAGGAAGCCATACAAGTGACATCCAGTAAACTGGGATGGCTTCTAGGATGGATTTTATCAACACCAACCTGCCAGCCCACAAAAGCCACTGGTGTTGCCAAATATTGATCCTACGCTCAACCAGTTCCAGTCATTTATATGGTAATTTTTTGGCTTGAGGTGGACCCAAGGTATTTTAAGCCATCCTCAATATGCCTTCGTTCAAATGCAAAGAACCTTAAGGCATGCCTAGTTTCATTATCTGAACATCGAGTCATCGTGATGGTGGACTTACTGTTGTTGGAAGCCATCCTAGTGGCTTTGCAGAAAACATTCAATAAGTTGAAAATATTTGTGTTTTCCTGGAAAGAGCCATCAAGAAATATAATAACATCATCAGAAAATAATAAATGAGTCAATTGAATAAAATCATTTAGGTTAATCCCATGAATGGATCCATCAGTTTTCGCTCGAGTCATAAGGGGGGAGAGGCCTTCCATGATGAGAAGGAAGAGTAGCGGTGAGAGGGGGCATCCTTTCCTAAGACCCCTCCCAGCATGAAAAAATTTAGAGGAAAATCCATTGATAAGTATACTGAAAGTGGCATTCGTAATGCATCCCATAATCCAATTAGTAAATGAATGAGGGAAGCCAATATTGATGAGGATGAGGTGTAGATAGTTCCAGTTTGCATAGTCGAATGCTTTGGCTAGATCAATTTTGAGAATGGTGCCTGTTATACCTCAAGAAAAAATACCTTGGCTGTGGTAAGGAATCAGTGCTCAAGACATTCATAAATGCATGTCACAATTTTAAGTTATTAGATGGTCTACATTAAGCACCTTTGGAAATTAATTATTTATAACCCCCAATGATATGATATAATGAAATATTTCACAATGCCATTATCTGTTGATGTAACTTGAAATGGAAGGAAGAAATATGGAATGGAAACTAAGAATGATATGCTGGATAACATAATCTATCACTTTAAATCTCCGAAAGAACTTTATAGAGAGAAAATAGTTGGAGTGAAGGAGCGCAAATTAAGGACATTTAAATCTTACTTACAAACTGTAAGAAGAGACCCGTAGCTATAATACTTCACCTCATTCACAGAAGAATAAACACATAACGAAACTGGAAAGATGCATCAACATCAACAGGTGCAAGAAACTTGATCTTCTTTCCTTAACTTTCAGAAAATTCAGCACAATTTATAGTCCTTCAGAGGTCCAAAACCCAGAACCTCTCCAATGTCTTCCTTTCTCTCTTTTATTATCCTCCTAACTTTACTGTTCTTGTGTAACTTACAAAACTAATTATTTTAACAATTATAAAACTGTTAAATCTCTTTAATCTTTCTAAAATATGTAAGTTACAAATCGTTATTTTGAAAATTACAAAAACCCAAATAAGAGCTACTTTTACAAATTTCGTAATATAAATATATGGATGTCAGAATTTAAAATTGAAATAATAAATGCGTAGGGGAGGATGAATGTTTCAACATATATAAACCCTTGTGTGAGTCCTTGTGGTTATTTATATGCATATGCCATCTATTAAAACCATAAACTGCTTACGGAGGCGCTTCAGTAGTTTCCAGAAATGAGGATCAATGATGCCGCATTAAAACATAACCGTTGATTTGCGAACATTGGTTTAGATCAAACCACTATGTGGGGTCACTAAATATCATAAGTTCCATGCAACTTGTGCTTCCACATTACCGTTAGATCTGGGCCGAATGATCCAAATATCAAATTTCTATCAGATATGGCATAACTTTGACCTGTTTGTTTCTCTTCTTTTTCACGCAGAGTCTCATTGAGCTTTGGGATTGCATGAACTAAAATTACAATATAAAATGTACTGGATTTTATTTAAATATCATCTGAATTCCAAGTGATCATCTGAGAATGAAATTTTCATTATGCAAATCGAATTCTCATGGAATGAATCAAACCTAGTTTTGCAGGACGTTTCTGAAAAAATCGCCTTTGAATAACTGACGAAATCTCTTAAACCACTTTGATTTTTTGAACAATTCTCATGGTCAAGTCAATTGGGGTTACTCTACAAAAAACCCATGTCGCGGATTCTTGAAATTGTCCTCGGTTTGACCGAAATTTGAAATTGAAAATCCTGTGATGGGAATGTTAGCGTTTTCTGAGATTTTTGATAAGAAATCTCAAAACCCAGATTATTCGGCAGTGATTGTTTCAATGCCCAGTTCATTAATCCAAAATAACTATTTGGGTTTCCAAAAATGCCAACACCTAATTCAAATCAGGAATGACTGCTCCAAATATCCATTAAATAAATTCCAAACAAGTTATTACCTTAACATTGACTATTTTTAAACCTTCTACAATTGTTTCAAATACCTTCTGAACCAACCAATACAAAAATGACCCACTAGGTCTCCCAAAATTCCAAATTCCACTGAATCAATCCAAAAAAACCTACCCAGCTCTCCAATCACTGAGGATTAAATGAACACCAACACCTGCATAAGCTTTCATAATATTAAATTGTATATCATTACCCATAGCTAAAATGGGGGGAAGAGAAATAACAAAAAAAATAGAAGGAGGAGGAGCAAGAGTGATACCTAGAATAGGCATCGAGTCCTCTAGGGGGATTTAGGCCGCACAACTATGGGACTGTGATCGAGTGACCAGGTAAGTCTGTTGCACCTCCGCGGGCTCAGGGCGGGAGCTATGCTGTTACTCTTCCAGAGCAGAAGTAATGTACACTGGATCCGTTTCAGTAGCCATGTGTACCACTGTTTTGGTAAGTGGTGCAGACGCGATGATAAGAGGACATTCTTTGTACAGATGTCCAACCACATGACAAGGATGACATCTGAAGGGAACCCTTTCATAATCAAGCACATGATATCAAACCATGTCATTGAAGAAAATATTGTAGCCATCATAGAGTCCTTCCCGCGTATCCAAGTAGACCAGTATTCAGGCCACATATATATTGCCCGTCCCCATATATGAGCGATCATGATCCATATATAAGCCAAGATCCTCCCCAATGATACGAAGTGAGTCTTCATTCCAGAATTGCAATGGAAGTCCAAGAAGTCGGACCCAAATCGGTCCCGCCCCTGATTTCTCCTTATCTGAGTCAAATAAAGGAGTCCAATGCTTCAACAGAACATGATTCATTTCAAGGTGCCAGTATTTGGTGAGGACCCAATCCACCATAGCTGGTTGTGAGAAAATTAGGGCGAACCAACCCCTATTCATGGTCAAGACACTTGGTAATTATTCTAATGTGTTGCCCCAAATCTCCTCTGTCCAGATCTTGAGTCTGGAAAAATTATAATTCCTACCCCTGACCCTGCCCACCAGAACTGTCTGCGCAGTATGTTCAATGTCTAGCATACCGAACCCCTGACCAAAGTTAATATCACAGATATTCTAATTCTTTGTGCAGTGAAGATTTTTCTTGCCACGACACTGAGTTCGACCTTTAGCAACTCCACTTTTCTCTATAGGTTCATCAAAATCCGATGATTTGGGGTCATCAGAAAGAGGCACAACAAGGGGAATGCCCTCGAAGCATCCAAAGGCCGCTGTAGGAAAAAACCCTGCCTGTACAGAATGCTGTTGGAAATTGAGCTCTTCCCTGCAAATATTAAGATCTGCGAATGCCAAGTCCTCAGCCCTCGAGATACCAAATCCTGTAGCAACACTAGGACATGGAGGAACGTCTAGCGATGCTTGTGCTTGATGTTCCCATTGTCGCAAGACATATGGCGATGGGATAGAAAATAACGGTGAGTCCAACCATTGTAATATCGGCTCTGTACAGTCCACCGTAGAAACCGGGTATGGTTTCTCCAGCAAGGTTGAAGGGTTTGTTGACTCACCCACATCCATGGCATCCACGTCATTAATCAGATCCTTACCACAATCCAACTACCTAGTGAAAAAATGAACACCTTCTAGCGGGTCAGAGGAGTAGTCCACCTCCTCTTCATACATACTCATGTCTGCAGATGAGCCTGGACAAAGGTGCACGTGAATAGATAGGAGCCGTTCGAAGAGAAATATAGTGAGGGTAAATATGGGTCCAGAGGGCATGAAAGAGGGAAACCAGAAAGGTCAGAAAAATGACAAATAACTCGGGAGGGGTGAATATACCAACCAGAGAGCACTGATTAAGGAGAAATCAGCACATGGGCCCCCAGCCGCGCGTAGAGATAGATGTCAGAAGCTAGTGGAGGATGTCGGCATAATGTTCGGGCCCAGGGTTCACGAGATAAACAATGGGTAAATAAAAAACATCGCAACCAAGGTTAAATACCCAACCAAATCGAGAAATATTCCAATATGACCAGAACAAAACAGAAGCCAGCCATATGTGAACAGAGAATAAACACGATGGCAAAGAGAAAAAGACTTACCCGAGGCCAAAATTGTCATTAGAAATCAGCTGAACCGTGTCGGTGCCATGGCTAGGGTTGTGCATGATGCCATCGCCCGCTCCGCTCCCTTGCTTCCGCGTTTCAGAGAAAGAATATGATTATTCAGTTTATCTAGTATTTTCTTGTGAATTGATATGTTTGGAATAATTATGGGATCATAGTGACATGATATTTGGGTTTCATTAGTAACTTGGTCAAGTTTTTATATTCTATCAAACCTTATGCTACAAATACTATGCTTCCAAACCTTATGCTATAAAATGATATACCACCAACTTGTATGATGTAGAGCACTATATTGCTTGCTACCAAATTCTATATTTTATGATGGATCACATATATGTAAAATATGTATGTCATTGTTGGAATCACATATGGAATGGATTGGTGCCACAAAACACTTATTAACTCAAAGAGTGTTATGTAGAATTCATATCTAGATTTATGCTACAACATATTAATTCAAAATCTTATAGATCATAGGTTTGGAATGTGCCTCTCACCACATTGCATAGTAAGCATGATGAGGAATATTTCATGGATTCCATGTAGTAAATCAAGTGGTTTTAAAACTCAAGTAAATTGGTCACTTTTAAAATTATTCTTAATGGTTAGAAACATATCACTAATACGTAGGAATCTTGTTAGAAGGGGCCACAAATTTCCTACCAGAAACATATCAATGATAATGTGTAGCAATGTTGTTGAAGGGAGCCATGAATTTCTTGGAATATGTTCTATGGGATACTTGAGCTCATTTTGTAAAAATTAGTTACTATAGTTTAGAAAATGTTAGCAATCAAAGTAGAAAGATATGGGATTGATTTCTATTTCCATTGACATTTTAATTTTATATTTTTTAGCTAATACAAGATCAAAATTATTGTATTAACTTGTTACGCAAATACAATTTCATTTTTAGGGATAATACCTTTTTTTTCGTAAGAGCACAGAACCAATCTAAAGTAAATAAGGTTGAATCCTCTTTACCCATAGATTAGATTGCTTCTTATTTATTTATTTAATGATTGTAGATTTTTTTTTCACTATTTTGTTGTATATTATTTTATATTTTTATTTTTTTCAACATTTTTATTTCATGGCCGGCGTAGAGCGATCGGTGATGGGGTGCACTCTTAAGGCACTCGGGATGCACGCAAGGTCACTAGGTTCGAAACCCCCGTGGGTGTAGGATTAATCTAACCGAGCAAAAAAAAAAAAAAACATTTTTATTTCATCATCAATCCATGGATTCTTTAGCTACGTGTTCCACGATTTAAGAGTTCATTGTGCATTTGTTATGTAACCACATATAATAATGGATTCATATTTAAATGTGCTATAACAATGTGATTAAATGAGGAATCAATGTGTTGGTGTGCATAATGCAAATGCAAAGTTGATTTCATGTTTTTGATAAAATATATTTCTTTCCTTGAGCGGTGTATGATTCCTCTTTCAATCTGTTATGACCTGATGGTTGGCTGAGGAATTGATTTCATTGCATTTGCTAGATTAAATTTACTTTCTAGCAATTGTGTTTCAATTCTTAGAGGGTAAAATAATTACATAGTAGTGAGCCAAAGTAACAAAGGGGAAATATATACTTAAAGAAACTCATGATAGAATTCCCACACCTTTAACCCATGCATAAGTAGTAACATTTAGGTTATCATTACATACAAAATTATAGAGTTCATTCAATAGCACTTGTGTTATCACTCCACCGGATCTCTGAGGCTGAGAAGAGACCAGCAAAGGTAACTACAAACAAATATTTTGCCAAGTAGCTAGCCCTACTAGGTAGGAGAGGGCTCTCTCTAATGGATCTCAACCAATATGAATGGATAAATGAGATATTATGCTAAGTATAGTAGCAAAGGGGTTTGATTGATTGAATTTTGAGGTGCTGGATGGTGAATAGGTCAAGGAAGGAATTAGGTTAGGGAAAACAAGGATCAAAATTGCAGAGATCTGATAGAGCAAGGTAGGTAAGCAGTTCAACACAAAAGGATATCTTGATGGAGTGGACTAGACTGGTAGGGTTTGAGAAAAGTGCATAAGAAATATGAATTCTTTTCTACTAAGAAGAATATGAAACAAACTACAAATACCCTCCAAAACAGAGCATAAACTTAATGAATTCTGGCCTTCTAACTTAGGAAATATTTACATTTAGAAATGGAACGAATATGAATCACAATACATTCACACATTTTCATAACAAAATAAGAAAAAATGTCAAATCATTTACCACATGAATTCCATCAAAATAGCTGCAACCCAGTCTCTTATTACTTTCCAAAAGTCTGATTACAAAACGTGTTCCAAGATCAATCCAACAACATCCAACCCTTTCTAAGAGAAAAAAAGTGAATAATATAGACCAAAAATGATTCTCCCTAGCTCAGGGGTTGAATCCCTGACTTGTGGAGCTGGGCCACCAAGTGCTCAACTGGAAGCCCAAAGACTAGGGAGATTAACAAATTCATCCCTAATTTTGGTGAAACTGATTCATTTATCCAAAAATCCACTTTTACCCAATGTATCTACCATATGGTAACTATTTAGGACATAATTACATTTACAAGGATGAATTACATCACTAAAAACTCATAAATTCTATCAACAACTAAGAAATCTGGAAATATTTCAAAATATCAGGTAACTGGCAAAAGCGCAGCGCATGAAGAATAAGCGCAACACCAACTTCAAGGTGAGTTTTTGAGGCCTTCATGAAGTCCAAATTAAGCTCATGATAGCTCATTGGAAATATTCTCCTACCTAGTTTCCAAAAATTCCCTTAATTTCTAAAAATGATGAAGTTAAGGCCATCAAAAGTCAAATCTCCCAAGACTGGTCAAAAGCGCAGCTCTGGCCTAAAAAATGAGGTAGAAAGGTGATTTTTTTGGTGTTTTTGGCCATTTCTCCCTATCAGAATGTCCAATTTTGGTGTGCCAATAGTCAGAATTTGATGTAGAAGGCCTTATGAATCTAATGGCGGCAGTCATTTGTCATTTAGAGGCTCCTAGAAAAATCGCATCACCCTAGGCGTTGCGCTTTAGACAGGTGGACTATGCTGAAAACCTGTCAAAATTTTTCAAAATGCCTAACATTGCAAAAACTTACCCAAAAAATTTCAAAATGGGTAGATGAATTTCTAATTATGTGCCTCAAGCAATCAGGGAAGCATCAACAAGGATCTCAAGTTTATCTTCCTCCTTTTTCTTGATTAGGGTTTGCTTGTATTTCTCCTTCAACTGCTTGAGTTTGATGTTGTAGATCTTATTCCTAGTGATGTACCTGTTGGACATGTGTCTGAGCATTTCATTGTCTTTGTTAGCCTTATGGAGGATCTTCTCAAGGTGGAGGTTTACCCTATCTAGCCATACCTCTCTATCATCTTCAACTTCCTTGGAAATCGTTTCCTCAAAACTAAGTTGCTTTGCCTCATGTTTTTGTTGCTCTAGAGCTGTCTTAAGACCTCATGTTTTTGGTGTTAATTTGATGTTTTGAGTATCATCATGGTTAGAATCATTAGGTGCCATCATTGGCTTACCCATGGTGTCTGGTATTTTTTCTTTTAGCAGCTCTAGCTCCATGAGTACCTGCTTGTCTTTCAGCTGCTTATTCTCTTGTTATAGGAATGATATGATAAATTGAGCTCTTTCCATATTGTCCTGCAATTATTTGATCATGGAATCCTTATCTTTGATGATCATATTTGAGGCCTCCTTATCATCTTGATCATCCAAATCCATCAACTCAAAGTCTCTTTCTTCCTCATGAAGGTCTTCCTCTTCATGGACAACTATCTCTCCTATTGCACATCCTGATGTACCTACTTTGCTGATGAAGAAGGCAAGGCCCCTTCCACAATTTGTGGTGAAAACACTTGCCTAGGTCCCCTCTAATAGGGTTTTACCGTTTTGGTTTCTTTTACTTCTTTGATTGTAGCCTTGCTAGATGACCCTATTTGTCTTTGAGACACTAATGCTAGTGGTGGAACTGGTCTAGCAGGCTGAGGTGGTGGATTATTGAAGGCATCATTCTCAATAAAGGTCTCCCATGAAATTTTTAGCTGATTGAGATGATGAAGGACAATTATTTTGATTAGACAGTGATGAAAGAGGGTGTTAATATAATGTTCATAATCTCTCCTCTACACTATGTATGACATTTTATCAATACTCCTATACAAATAGTGAGGGATGTTGAGCAATTTCACCCTTGTGAAATGCATGAGTAGTATGATGTGATAGGTATATAGTCTGGAGAATATTCCCTCAAAAGTGAAATAATTCATGATGATATTCATCATGGGAGAAAATCTGTTAAGTAGGTGGCTGAAAGGAAAGACTTTCTTTTTATCATTGTTGTACCTTGGCTTAAGAAAGGGTTCATAATGCTGGCCATCTATATCTTTGGCCTTAAGCCATTTTTCACCCACATTGGGTATCCTCGTGGCTACAACAATAGTATCTATAGAGATGGTGAAGGTTACTCCTGCAATGGTCACTTGGTTTTATTTGAGGTTAGAGATGAAAACTCTGGTCAAAGCAGGGTGATGTTGTACTCTTTGGACCATTTCATAGAATTCAAAACAACCCACATGTTTGAAGCAATTGAATTCATGGGTGAGGCCAAAAAATCTCTATTGTTGGATGGTTCAAGCCTCAAAATCATCCCTCCTTTGTGTTGTCTCCACTCCTCTTCTATGTTCATGTCCTCCTCCATAATATCTATTTCCTCCTCGATAGTAATTGTCTTGTTTTGAAACCCTAGGGAAGGGGCAGGGAAATGGGTAGGATAGTAGGTTTATGAAGTTTGGAATTAGTGTAAGAAAATTTAGGGAATTGGGGAAGGGAGTTAGGGAGCTTAGGGAAGTGATGGGGGATATAAAAACTTAGGGAGATAGGGTAGAGAATTTGATTACAAGGATATGGGCAATCTAGGATTAGGGTTTTTAGGAAATGGGACTTGGGGATAAGGGATAAGGTGATGTAGGGATAGAGGGAGTGATTTTAGAGTGTGGGAAGGGAAAATAGGGTCTAGGGGAAACCACCTTGGCTTGCAATGGTGAAAATTATGGTTTCTTGGTTCAAAACATGAAGTGGTAAATGAGGAGGGTTTACACCATGAATTTACAATCGTAAACTGAAAGGAGGGTTGAGAGAGGTGTAACCTACTTGCAATTGACTGAAGAAACCCTTGTTTGATTGCTGGAGCTGCTACACTAAAGATTTGGAGCTGTGGGAGAAATATGGAAAAAGCACAACACCTTGAGGAGAAGCGCATTGCCTCCCTGGTAAAAGCGCAACTCCTTAAGGAGAAGCACATCACCCTGTCTGTAAAAAGCGCAACTCCTTCCAAAAAACTCATCTTTCTTGCTCAAAATTCAATTTTTGACTTGGGGGTTTGAGAGCTTAGTGCATGAGGATGAAAATGAGTGTCTTTTTGGTCTTTGATGGCCCTTTATACTTGGTGAATATTCACAATTTGTCATTGGGACCCCCATTTCCTTTTGAACTCAACTTTGACAATGCACTTTCCCTTTTGAACTTGATCTTTGGATTTGATCTTTTGATGGATTTTGAACACTATGGATTTTAGAAAATTGACTTAGTTGGCTAATTGGAACTTTGAGTATTCAACTATCTTGGAACCACGAGAAATTATTACATATTAAGAAACATAAAATTGCATATAGAATTGAAATTAATTTACAAATCAAACTTTCATAATAAAATCCTTTTATTGTCACTCTCTTACTTGTTGGTATTTTATTCATGAAAATGGTGATTTGATGGACCTTGAAAACCATAAAACCTAATGAAGGCTTTGACTGAATGAACTGTTAGCCATCAATAAAATTTTGTCATAACTAATGATGGCTAAAATAGGTCTTTTAGTCTTCAAGAAACAAGTTTTGAGCAAAATTGTGAGTTCTTGAAGCCTTGCTGTTTTCCTTGTCCAAAAGATCCTTTCCTCTAATTAAAATTCATTCAAAAAATCCACTAAGTAACCCTGCTGATACCAAAAGAAACTATTTTTTAGGCCATTTTCCATCATTTCCTAAGCCTGTTTCATTAATTTTTCCCACTCATTTTCACTTATCCAAATCAACCATTTTTCTCTGAAAAATCCCTTTAACCTTTTCATTTACCCCTTTTAAACCATTAAAACCCCTTTATAATGGTTTAAAGTCCCTTTTTACAATTATCAGAACACTAAAAAACCCAAAAAAACCCATTTTTGGGCCTATTCTGACCTTTTTCAAACATAAGGCTTTAAGCCCCCTTTTGTTTCTTCGCCATAGAACCCTGCGCCCGTGACTAGGCGTTAGCCCCCATTGCGCATTGTGCATCACATTTCCAATTTCTCTTTCCCCTTACCTTTTTTATGGCGATTGGCCGATCTCTTGATGCAATCACAACCGTCGATCGGGTTTGATCTGACGGCCAAGTGATTAACTATATGCGCTTATTCATAGCCCCTTCTTTCCTTGGCCCCCGGTCCCTTACTCCTCCACAGGACCATGCCCAAACACCTACCCTTAGCCCCCATCGACATCGGCAAATCACATTCTTTTTCTCCATTACACTTCTCCTTTCCCCCGTCGATGTTTCAACCTCCGATGAGATCCGCACCGTTGATCTACCAAGATCAATGGCTCTCTGTGTTCCCTCCCATTACCCATCGCCCAAAAGCTTTCTCATCCTCTTTTTCTTTCCGACAGCAGATCTCCACCGTTGATCTGGGAGATCCAACGATTATCAAGCCCCTTCCTTCGTTATTCCCATCCTCTGCACTGTGTTCTTCCCTTGATTGATCTTAACCATAGATCTCATCGATCTAACAACTACCATTCTCCCTCCTTCCATCCAATTTCCTGACCATCCCTCCTCATGCATCTACATAAACACATCTCAGCCATTGATCCCTCCCATCTGACGACCCCTGTTCAACCCACATCTCTAACCTTGTCTGATGAAATTTCACTCTGTGACAAGATAGGTGACATCACCTGCCGGCCCCACCATATGTTTTCACCGCACAACTTCCAATGTTTCGCGCTCGTCCATGACCGTTGATCTTCGACTTGAAGATCTAATGGTCCCAAATACGTTTCGCGTTCAAAACTCCAATGAAACTAATCGTGCATTTTCCACACGAAAATGATGGTTTTCGCCTGGAAACGTGTCGCTCGACGGGCGATATCGTGTTCGTTCAAAGCTAAACCACTTACCACCCTTTGCGTGCACGAAAACCATTCGTGGTTTTCCCAAAACCACTTTCCTCTATTTCCGTGCCAAAACTCAGAATTAAACCCTATTTTTGCAAGTTTTGTCCACAAAACCTCCTCCTACATGCATTTTCCCCTCCTCACTGCTCTTTTCACCCTCTGCTGAGCCTCCAAAGTAGTTTACCCAATACGCGCAGGTTTTATAATAGTTTTGTGGTTTGTGGTAGGTTTCATGGCGATAGTCTTAAAAATCCGTCCCGCAGTCAAGATTACAGTGATATAGCCTTAGATGACGATCCAAAAAGGCCCAAAAGCGAAGAAAAGGGAAAAAAGGGTTGAATTCCAAAGATTAATCAGTGTTTCATGGGCATTGATTACTTAATCGAACCCTCCAGCGCAACAGACCTGTACACAAGCACTAAAGATCAGCGAAGAAATTAAAGGATAGAGGTTAAAGAACAAAGAAAGAAGATCGAAGACTTAACCAATGGTTTACAAGGATAAAGAACAGTTAAGGAAAAGAAAAATAAACTTAATACAGTCAGCAGAAAAGACAAAAGCCCCGAAGATGATAAGAAGGCCTTAACGCAGATCAAGGCCTAAATCAGTGTTTAAAGCTTCAAAGCAGATTAATTAAAGGCAGATCAAGTCTAAAGGCCTTAAATACAGTTTAATGATGAAATAAAGGAAAATTAGGCCTAAAGATAGCCTCGGATACATCAACAGAAGCAGTTATTCACTTAATAAATCAAACTGACACCTTTGGCCATTCTTTATCTGAAAAGGAAAAAACGCAGTTATTACATAAAAGAATATATTTTAAACTGTCAGAACAATTATTGTAAATATAAGATAAAGCCTTAAAGTCAATCTTTTCCACTTATCTTTATCTCAGAAATTAAGACAAAGTTATTTAACAGAGAAGTGGCTGCAAATATTCTTACCTTATGCACTATGTGGTTTTCAAGGCTAGGAATGCATTTACTCTGTAATTAATAACATTTTGAACCCTATAAGAGTTTCAAATCCTCATTTGCAGTATAAATACTGCATTGGAACTCATTGTAAATTTTGTATTTTGATGACTGATGCTGGAATAATACATAGTCCTTTGAAGCTCTTGAAGAGAAATTGATGTCTTGGAACTCATGCATGATCTGATTTGCTTGTTGATGGAGAAGGATTGCTTGCAGGATACATAGGCTTGGTTGATGGTGAAGTTTTCTTCTGTTTATGTTTTCTAGTTTTCCATTATGTTTTCCATCTTGCTATGTTGCAGTAGGACAAAGAATTAAGATTAAGAAATGTTTCTAATGGCACCTTAAATATGTTTGTCCTTCATTGCCTTAATGTTTTCTTCTGCTTAGATACATTAGAGAAATCATTCATTTTCTCTCTAAAAAGTTCTTAGCTTGTCCATTTCCTGAATAATTTAGATCAGTTAGCATCAATTATGATTTATGGTTAGCCTTGCATATTGTTGCCACTGAAATATTCTGTTCTTGGAATCATCTCTTTAAAGCAGCTTTGTCTAAGTTTGTCAAAGAAGTCTGTTTAAAATCATGCTCTTTGCCTTTACTTAGCTAAATTTGTTTTAAGGAAACCTTATATCTGTAACTTTGGATGTTATATTTTTCTCTCCTTCTATGGTTATAGTTACTTGTGTACCTTAAATGTTCTTATGCTCTAGATGATAAAAGCTCTAAAAATTTGATAAGTTTCTTACCTTTCTAAGTTTTTATCTGAATTTTTTTTCTTGCTTAATTATCTATTTTCAATATGAAATCAAATGGATTAGGTTCTGCTTATGCCTTTGATTCTCTTGTTGTTCTTATAATTTTTCTAACTCCCTCAGTTTACAAGTATATAAAGGATTCTGTTTCAACCCTTTATTAGTTTGTTGTTCTCAATATGTATGTCCATTTCATAAAACCTTCATAACCTTAAAAGATCCACCAACCAAGTAAAATTTCCCTTCAAATGCTCTTAACATCATTGATGAAATTATCTGGACCTTGTTAGACTCCATTGCCCAATGACTTAACAATATTCCATGTTTCCTATCTAAAATCTATCAAAGTATCATACCCAACCAAAAAAAAATCAAATATCTTGCACTTAACATCTAGCCTAAAATCAAACTCTTAAAAGCATCAAGCTATATCCTTACAAAAATATTGAGAGATCCCTCTATGAGACTAGGATGGCTAGATCCTAGAACTCTAAAGCTTGGTTTGATGTTACCCTTGTCAATTTGTATCTCAATCAATCTAGAAAATTACGGGGAGCTAACATAGTGGCGATCACAATGGGATTGAGTTCATAGTAGCCTGACAAACTCTTATAGACTCATATACATCCCTAGTCTGTCTTAAAAACCAACCCATAGCCAGAATAGAAATTAATTACTTCATCATCCTAGCAAGATAATGACTTAGTTAGGGGATACTTATTAACCTTAAGGCTGCCTAAAGAAACTGAAAACCCAAAAGTACTCCCTAGATTGATTTTTTATCAGGAATTTGGTGGTGGACCATAAAAAATTATACCTTTAGAAAAGCTAAAAATTTCCACGTGGCGACTCCACTAGCCTCCAGTAGGCCTTCCTCATTCCACTAGTCCCATAGGTTGTTCTAGGATTGTGTCAAATCAGTCCTAAACAGTTTTTTAAGGCCTAGTTATACCTTGTGTGAACAAAGAGATCTCGCTTCACGAAGGATCTATACTGGATCAAACCTTGACCCAAATCCTCCTGAGATAGTTGATAATCCAGAAAGTATCCTTAGGAAATCTTCTCAATCCAAGAATCCAACTTTTGTCAGACAAATTCATAGAGCTAATTCTGTCCCTAAAAATCTCTCAGCTCTACAAAATACACAAGTTGACTTACCATTCATAAGAAACCCATCCAAAACTAAGTCACTTAGTGATATAGATCAGATAGACTTTGAGTCTCCACACTCACCCCAACATAGTGGTGAACATACTGATAGTAGAGAAGCCACTTCACCTGATCTTCATTTCATTCATAGCTTTGGTTTCTCTCATCCTAGATCTGCTCAATAGTCTCTTGCTGATCCAAGTACTTTTTTTATTCATACACCCACTATTCAAACTACTCCATTCCATCCTCCCCCTCATTTCATAAACCCTCCACTTGTAAACCCCCCATTTATCCCACAACTTCCTATCATGGCAACATGGTATGCTCCTCTATTCCTTCCTTTACCTTTAGCCAATTTGCCACAGGACTATCAGTCCAAAATTCTCCATTTCACCAGAAATGAACCCACTACTGCTCAACAACACATAGACAAGGTGAATGATGCCTTTGATTATATGGAAATAGAAGATGATACCATTAATATGAGAATATTTTCCCAAAGTTTAGGAGGAGAGGCTAAGAAATGGTTTAAGGGTTTAACTCGTAATTGTTACACCATTTTTTGGTCATCTAACCTACTATCATTAGATGGACCCAAGTACACCATGTAAGACCAATTTTACCCTAAGTAAAATTGCTTTCACTATGAAAAATAACTTAATAAAACACATTTATTAGGTTGTTTATGGTCTAAACAGGAAACCCCAAAAGGAAATATTAAACAAACCTATATTTGTTTGATTTTCCTCAAGGAATAATTAATTAAACAATAATTTAATTGTTATTCCTGGTCATGTTTAACCCAAAACAAAGAAATTAATTAGATAAATCTTTATTTATCTTATTATTTTCTAGGAATAATTATTTAAATCTTATTTAAATAATATTCCTTGTTAAATATGACTAAATCACCCATAAATCATTAAATAAATCATTATTTATTTGATTATCCTCCAACCACTTCCTTAAAATGATAAATAAATCATTTATTTATTTATTATTCACAAATAAAGGAATTTGACCCAAGTCAAATACCTTTTCCCTCCAACAAATATAATAAAATATTCCATAAAAGGTGGATCTAGATTTGGTTAATGTTATTTTAATCATGCACCAAGATCTAGAATGACCCAATATTTTGTTATAAATAGGAGGGTTTCTCCTACCATTATTCACCTTTTGTTGCCTATTAGATCACTCTGGATCTATACTCTTGATATGACTTTGAGCCATTATCATTGTCATATTTTTCATTATTTACTGTGTGAGCTCCCTTTGAGTTCTATCTTTGTCTGGGTTTTCTACACCAACAAGAGAGAGAAATACTAGATCTGAAGTGCTGAGGACTTCCAAGAACCCATCCCATTGAGGAGAATTGGAAACACCTTCTTGTTTTCCTCCCAGGTGCCCTTAATACACAAATTCTTTCAAAAATATTGTTCTTGTCTTGTCTATTGGATGTATGGAGCAAAACCTTATTTTTACTGCTTAATGTCTCTTTATGCATAGATCTGGATTTTTGCAGCATTTGTCTTGATCAACTAACTGCAGATCTGAAGATATTGGTAGCCATATTTGATGTTAGGGCTATAAGTTATGCGTAGCTAAAGTGGTATTTTTTCGTACACTTCGACAAAAGATTCATACTAACAACTGGCGACTCCACACGGGTTTTCAATTACGACCGCTGTCGTTTTTCATATTCCTGCATATCCAGCTACTTCAGACCCTAGGGTTTCTTTTCAGCTTTTTGTTTTTCCTATTTTTATGATGTTTTTCACCTATAAAACCCTAAAAAATTAAAATTTCTAACTTCCGCGTGTTTCTGGCCCTATTGCGCAGGTGACAGACATCAGCCGCAACTGAGACGACAACTTTTTCGGAAATCTGCCGTCGGGACACCCGGAGCTTCAGGTCGCACTTTTCAGCCCAGAAACTGCGACCTGGTCTCCAGGTCGCACTTTTTAGCCCATTATCTGCGACCTGCATAGAAAACAGGTCAGAACCTGCGACTTGCCAGTTTTTCTGCTATTTTTCTGGGTTTTTCTGAAGCTTCTGTCAGGGTTTTCCAGCCTCTGTCTCAGCCCGTTTAGACCTGTTTCTGATCTGTTTTTCTCATCTAAGTGGGAACATAGCCCCCTAGGGCTTCAGTACCCTCCACTTCTGGTGGAAGAGTTTTAACTGTTTCAGGTGTCTGATTTTTCAGAGTTTCAGCCTTCCCTTTTTCAGATCTGCTGCCTCCTTCTCAGATCCCTTTAAATCAGCTCTTCTCCCTTTCAAATCACCTCTTGTAGTTTTGTTTGGACCTTCTTTTAGGGCCTCCTCCTTGTCCCTTCTGCCTTTTGCTGATTTCCTCCTTTTTCCCAGCCACCTTGCCTCTGTCTCTCGGCTGTGTTCTGCACCTCTTTTCAGCAGTTTTCTCCTTTAGATCCCTGTCCCTCCCGACCTTAGATCTATTGGCCTCTTGTTAGTGTGTTTTGACTAGATTTTTTCCCTCTTTTTAGACTAGTTTTGAGAGACCCGCCTTCTTGGGTTAGATCGATGCATTGTTAGCTGTTAATTTTCTGTTATTTCAGCATTATATATTGTTCTTTGCAAATTTATTTTCAGTTATGCAGCACACTTTTTCTTTTTGCTCTCAAAACGTCTGGGTTTAAAAATTAAAATTAACGCACGCCACACACTCACCCTAAGTGAAGAAGAGCCTGGTTAACACCGCCAGGCAAAGACTTTAAAACATTGTAAAATCAATTGACACTGCACCTTTCTGCCCTTGTTTCGACATTGTAATCACTTGATTCTGCACCTCCCTGCCTTTGTTGGTCGTTCTTCTTCCCCTTGTGCCGTGTTTGTGTTGTCACCATTGCGCCCCCAAGGCGCACATCCCGGAGACTTCTTGGCCTTCACCCTCAGTTTCCGGTCGGTCGACCTACTCCTTCCCGCCGTCGTCGAGTTAGTCCTCCTCCGAGTCCGCACTCCGACTCCTCTTCTGATTCATTGGGTTCTCCTTTTACTTCTGGTTCTCCCCCTGTCACCTTCACTATGTCTGGTCCAGGGCCTAACACTAGCGGTAATCCCGGCCCTAATATCGGGACTACTACTAGCGGAACCGCCACAGGAACTACCTCGGCTGCACCCTTGCTCCCTTACATGGCAGGCCTCAGCCTCCCCGATTTCAATCAGTTGATCAATGACCCTATCTGCCACGATGTTGGTTGGCCTGCTATGCCAACCAAGCTCCCCTCCGACATCCCTAAGTTCGAAGGCCTTGCTGGAGAAGATCCAACCAACCATGTTCGATCTTTCCACATGTGGTGTTCCTCCAATTCCATTACCGATGATTCCATTCGTCTTCGGTTGTTCCAACGCACGCTTACGGGCGAAGCTTCTAAATGGTATGTTGACCAGGCCACCTCTTCCCATACCACCTTTGCGACCATTGCCCAAGCCTTTTTATCTTATTTCCAGCTCCCTCTCCGATACGACACTGGTACCGAGCTTTTGACTTCTTTCCATCAATCCTCTTCAACCCGCCTTTCCACTCATGTCCAGGAATGGCGGAGAAGAAGGAGCTTATGTCGAGCTCCCACCTTTGAAGATCGGGTTTATATGGACTAGTTCCTTCACACTCTCTTACCTCCCATTGGCAAAGATGTCGCCTCCCATTTCCCTCAAACCGAAGAAGCCGCCCTCCAAATAGCCTTGAAATATGACCTGATCTACGCTCAGTCTGGTTATGTTTATACCATCCTTCCTGACCTCCCCAGGCCCGGTGGCACTAACGCCCCGGGGGCATCTCATTCCGATGACGGTATCGTTGGAGCCCTTTCTCATCCGTATGCTCAACCTCCTATGGGCTATGGTCTCCCTTCGAGAGGGGCCAACACCTCTAGCACTTTTCCCCCTCTAGGTAGCATGTATTCAGGATACGACATGCCTCATCCTTTTGCCCAACCTCCTGCTTACCTCAATGTTGCCCAACCTAACCATTATTCTTATCCGTAGCCTGGTGCTCCAGCTCCTCCAGCATATGCACTTCCACCTCCCTTGCCTTCTCAACCCCAGCAACAGCACCTACAACCCCCTCCAGGGCAAGTTTTTGCACAGCAGGGCGTGACTAATCCCCCTTCCTCTCAAAGAAGGCAGAGAGGCAATCAAAATCAATCTGCCCCTAGTACTCATGGACCCAATCCTCAAGGTACTGACCCTAACACTGCTAACCAGCAACAGGGCACTCAGCCCAAGCCGGATAGGCCTATTCGCACAAATAAGCCTTGTTCGTGTTGCGGTGTTTACGGTCATTACACTCATGATTGTCCCCTTCTACCACAGATGCGGCAGATGTGGGAGTCTCAAGCCACATTGTGAGGACAACATGCCTCCCCTCATGCTCCCCCTAATGTGGCCACTACTCAACCGGCTATGTTTACCGATCCTTTCCCCCAGCAAGGATTCATGGCTACCCAACCACCTGATGGACAGGTTGCCACTCAACCTTCCCCTTCTGGTTCCTCCGATTACCAGATCCTCATGATGAACTCTGATCCATCCGCAACCGTCGACCTTAACCTTCAAACTCGGTCTCGCCAGTACCCCAAGCCTCCTGCTCAGTCTGCCTCTGAGTCCCCTTCTTCAGGTTCCACCAAGCCTCTTTCGACATCCAATGGTCCCTTGCATATCCCTCAACCCAAAGTTGAGGTTCATACCAAGATTCCAAAAGGACCATTACGCCGAAATGCTGCTCCTGGCCGAGCTGCTCATTCGTATAGCATAGTAGATGATTTGGCGCAGTCTCCTGCTACCATTTCCACATTGGAACTCCTCCAATCGTGCCCTTCCCAAAAGAAGGCTCTGCTATCTGCCGTGGGCACTGTAGATCCTGCTGATGACCAAATGATTGTTTTCGACGCCCATCAATCAGAACATCCTCCTCTTCCTGCTTCCGTAGCCTTCCAAATCCCAGTCAAAATTCAGAACGCTAATGTTTCTCGGTGTATAATTGATGAGGGGGCATCCACCTGTGTGATGTCCGCTTTGGTTTGGAAGCAACTCGGATCTCCTGAGTTGGCCCCTTCCACGATCGCCCTTCGAGCATGGGATGGCCACGCCTCCTAGCCCATTGGCCTCTTCCGTAATTGTCCTATCACTCTTGCGGGCAAGACTGTTTGCGTTGACATCGAAGTCATCGACGCCCCTCTAGATTACAACATTCTCTTGGGGCGAAGCTACACCTATGCCATGTCTGCTGTCCCATCCGCGGTTTTTCGCAAGATGTCTTTTCCTCACAATGGAAAGATAGTCACCATCGACCAGTTGACTTATCATGAGCCAAAGTCTCAGACCTCCCCTGAGACGACCATCTCTTCTGTAGCCAATAAGAAAACCGTCGATTCCTTGACCAGTGTCTCTCCCGGCGTCTACAAAGACTCCTCTTTTCTTGGAACTTTCCCTGGTCTCCCTCCTCCTCTTATCTCTGATCCCAGCTTATCGAATGTTTGCATGATGCAATCGTCTCGGGACCCGCTTCGGCTAGTCAGCAACCTCAGACTCAACCTCGCCCACAGCAACCCGCTCCTAGCCATTCATCTCAGCCAGCCGGACCTCCTCCTCCTGGCCCTTCTCCTACAGCTGGTATCCCTGAACCCCTCTATCCTCCTGGGTTGGTTCCCCCAGGCCTCAACCATCTCGGAGCCGTCCCTCCTGGTAATTATCCCGCTGGTCAGATACCTTTCCTGGCTCCCCCTCCCAGATTCTATATGGTCCCCGTCATGGCCACCCTCTCTCTCCCCAACCTGACCCTGGGCATACCCGTCTGGTACCTTGACCCTCCAGCCGCTACCCCACCTGGTCACCCCAAACCTTATCTTGCTTTGACACCGGTTCAACCGGTCCCCCTCGCTTCCTCCGTTGCCACCATGCCCCCAGCACCTCCCCAGGACCCTGCCCCTGTGGTGACAACTCCAGGAAAGAAAGGCAAAGCTCGCAAGGGGGCATCCAAAGACAAGGCCACCCCGACTGACCCGGCTCCTCCTCCGCCCGCAAAGCCTTGCGCCTTGTGTGATGTCGTCGGTCACGCCACCCATACTTGTCCCGAGTTGCCCTGTATTCAACCCATGGTTAAAGTCGCGTTCCCTGAGTCTACGGTCCCTGACCCCTCTATTCCGTCCTCATCCGTAACCAAGAACCCAAAGATTATTCGCACCAAAAAACCCTGTGCTTTGTGCGGTATACATGGCCATTACTCCCACCATTGTCCTCACCTGACGCATTACCGCGCCTCTTTAGAGGTAGTTCGAGAGTATGAGGTTGAACAAAATCAGTCCGCCTCTCCCATACTTGCGCAGTATGCTTCAAGTCAGCTTGAGGATCCCCCCACTCCCATTGACATCCCCCCCCTGATGTCCAGATGACGGAGTCTACTACCACCATTCTCTACCTATCATCCTCTGTGAGACCCTTGGAGAACATTCCCTTTGAATCCTCCCCTGTTGTTTCGCTCGACCCCCCTTCAGCGACCACCCTGGGCTCAACATCTTTTGACCATCTATTTATATATTCCTCTGTCATCCCCCGTGATGATCCGTATGTTAGCCTTTCTTCCTATACAGATGATCTAGGTAGCTTTGCCGTGTCATGTGGTTTCCCTTCCTCTCATCATCCCCTCTTTTCCCGTCAGGATGCCCTCTTGGAAGCCTTCTCCACCCATGACCTCATCCTTCCCGCCCATAAATGGGATAACACCGCCCGTATCTATGTTGACCTCCGTAGCCTGAGTCCCAGCCATACCTCCTCTAGCCCTCATATCCCACCATCTAGTTCGTATATGAGTCATAGCCATCCTGCCCATCGCACTCCCTCCCGCAGTTGCCGCTCGATGTCTACTATACACTCACGCTGCCGTCATTGTTCCTCCTCCTCCCATTTTTTTGTCTTGTAACACTATTCCGCAGGACCTCCCGTCCCCACCCTATATCGGTTACACCGATGGTGCAAGTCGTTACTCCCAGAATCTAGCCTCGAAAGGTTGGGCCATTTTCACCCCCTTGCATGCCCTTGTTCTCTCGAACGGGGTCTGCATTGGTACTGCGACCAATAATTAGGCCGAATATGATGCAGTGTGTGGTCTCTTAGTCGATGCCCTCTCTCATCGCATCCTCCATCTGCATGTTCGTTTAGATTCCCTACTTCTTGTCATGCAACTAAATGGTGTCTATCGTGTGCATAATCCTATCCTCTTTAGACAATATTTACGAGTGAAACTCTTGATACGTGAATTTGAAACCATAACTTTCAACCATGTACCTCGAGAACAAAATCACTATGTAGATAGCATTGCAAACCATGTTCTAGATTGGAATTTATCACACGCATTTTATACAAGACAATAACATTCATAATCATTAAAAAAGATGCATATCCATAATATGTGTCGCAAAACATGTGTTTAGAGTCCATCTACTCTGATACATATGACATGCCCATAGCATGTTACAAAAAACTCAAAACTGGGGGCACCACCTGTCCCTACATACACACTAGGGGGCACCACCTGTCCCACACCTAATCACTATCTGGCGGATCCCGAGCCAATGGCTCTGCTCCTGCAGCTTGTAGATCATGTATCCCCTGACCGGCCATCGCCATGCGCCGCATGACACCCCGCCATTCCGGGGGTAGACCAATACATGGCTCTATATAATGGTCGTCCAAATCTTGCCACCCGCGCTCTGAAACACCGGTCAGCAACCTCTCGCATCTACGGCGGATGTCCTCCAGGAGGGCGGCCGCATCCTCATTATGCGCCGCTCTCGATCCACTCGGGCCTGCAGCTCCTGATGCTGCCGGTCGTCCCATATATCCGGCCGGTTTTACCGGAGCTATATCTGCATACCAAAAGTACATGAATCAGTACCCTATCTACTATTCAATAACTTTAACATGCCCAAAAAAGAGTAGTCACTTGTCACTTACCATCGGGTCCCCATACTCGACCAGGCGGAAGTGGTAGGTCTAGATCCCCACAATAACTCATCCCACTATAGGGATAGTCGTCTATGTATAACGACATCTGATCCCAATGGGCAAAGAACTCAGGTCGAAACACCCGTCCGACCGCCCCTCCTCCTCCTCTGCATAGTAGTCGCCCCCACCGGCGCATCCTGGGCTCTCTCGGGCCCCCATCTGGGAGCTGTATACGAGGTCGTAAGGTCGGGATCTTCTCAAAAAAGAAGGAGCACAATAAAGTCCCATACGAGCAATTGTGGTTCACTTGCCGCTTGCAAAGCGACAATTGTCATTTTAACGACACCAACATCATTTGGGCCCACCCATAGTAGGTCCCACTCAACACTCTCTCCACAATCATCATCTGCCCCCCAGTGATGTGATGGAGTGCCTGGTTGCCTAGGATCCGCAGGACCACTGCGGCCACTGCACGGGTCTCTAATCTCTCTAGGTCCCCGATCGGTATCCGAGTCCCTTTGACTTTGAGACCTGGTCGACAATGTCACTCCACACACTCCATTATGTTCCGGCCCCGCGGTAATACTGGCTGTGTATTTCCCACCATCCCAAGTGGCGGGAGACCAGTTAAGAAATACATATCTTGGACTGTCAATTCGATCCTGTGCCCCTGCACTACAAAGACCTCATGATCTGGATCCCAATAACTGACAATCCGGGCCAACAAGGGCTTCCCTGCTCTCATCAAAGGGTTCTCCAAAAACTTCAAAACCCCAAATCTGGCCAATACATGACGGACACCCTGATCTGCCTGGATCTCTGATCGTAATGTACCCAGGTCTCTCTCTCTCCAGTTGACCTGTATATCTACCATATATACACAAACACATCATCTTTGTCAGTATACAGATAGGAAACACTGTAACCAATCACAAAAACCCAAATCTCAGCCCTAAAACAGCACTGAAATCTCATTCATCCTCCAGGTCGCACTTTTTTGCCCAATCTTGGGACAGGTCGCAGTTTTTGGCTCAAAACATGCTTCCCAGGTCGCATTTTTTGGCCCAAAAAGTGCGACCCGGCCGTAGAGGTGAAAGAGGGTCTGTTCCTGAGATTCTGGGCCCTAATCTGAACTTTCAATCCATCAAAATGAAAGAGTAAGGTTAGGCCTCTTACCTGCAACTGACGGATCTCGATTCCAACGGTCGGTTTGTCCGCTACGCTCGCCACAAGATTTAGGGCCTTCTCTCCTCTCTACATTCACCACAGCAACACTAGCAAATGAGTGAATTTGGAGGGAAAACTGCCTTATTAAAAGAGAACCCTTGTTTTTTCTTTCGCCTGCTGTGACCACACCGTAGCTCCATTTGACAAACCGTCTGCACCGTTGGAAAGCTCTCACCAAGCCCTCAAATGGGTATCTATTATTTTTTTGTGATTTTATACTTCACTAGGACACATTTTGTCCAAGATGGGTCACTTCACCTCCCCCAAAAATCAAATTTCCTCACTTACAACACTTGTACTTGGGGCACCACTTTGCCTCCATACTTGTCTTTGTTCGTGTCAATTTTCGTCATGAGATACCATCTTGTACTCATGTTTTCATGGTCCCCCATGGGACCTTTTCTGTGTGGCAGCACCATCGAGTCGCCCTTGTTTAGAGCATCCAAGTTGAGTCATCATCGCATTCATGGAGTCTATCCCGAGTCCCTTTGTACCCCGCTATAGCCCTCCACCATTCATTTCTTGGTCTCTCTCTTGTGTCGCACATTATGGCCTTCAGTCCCACTATCCCCTATCCCTTATGATATTGCGTCAGTCACTGCCAGGTCATTCATGCCCTTTATGCTCTACCAAGGGAAGTCGTCCATTCACTACTCAGTCCCTTCCATTTCACCATCATCATTTGTGTCAGTCTGTCCGTCGCTCTACTATTTTCTCTCGTGCCTTAGTTGAGGATCTCCCATTGCCTCACCTATGGCGGACCTTCTTCTGTCGACATCAGCTCATTCATTCCAGAAGCCGGGTCTAGAGGGCGGTGTACCTTGGTTCCAGCTTCCACTCTTGTTCGGTGCCTCGGATCAGGAAAAGGGATCTCTCATTTCCCTTTGACTTGATTGTTTCTCCACTCCAGCTCCTTTCAGCATGACCGAGATCCGTATACTTGATGGTTCAGTGATACAGCAGCAGCTCTTGATGATTCCCTGGTGTGTGTGAGATGTCTCAACCCTCATGAGGGGGTGGCCCTGCAGGTAGCCCCCCACATGCCCGGATGACCTCCTCCTTGCAGCCTTCGATGCAGCTCCAGATATTTGATGATGTTGGCCTTAGCCACTTGCAGCGCCTCTTTGATTTTCATGTATCACTTAGATTTTGTGATCCCTTCCCCATTCACAGGGGGCATTTGGGTTGTATTTGTATCTCATGTACTTAGATATTATTGTATAAGCCCTGGCTGTTATCCCAGGCACAACATGTATATGGGATCCCTCATTGTATTTTTATCTGGCTCATGTTTATTCCGGTTGTACTTTATGGTTCGGTCCCTTGTTTACTGGACACACTATTCTTTTGTACTCTGTCTCGGCGGGCATAGGTATGCCTCCCCCACCGCCTTTAGCACAGGTACCCTCTCATAAAAAGAGACTTGTTGCACCTGCAAGTCTCGTCTCCTCAGGGTCTAGTTCTTCAGCACATTAGTCTACCTTACATTTCTCTCTCTGACTTCCCTTTTTGATGTCTAGTGATTGAGTTCTTACAACGTACTTCGGTCATACGATTTTCTCCTAACACTCGCACGCTGGGGGGAAATCTGTTACACCATTTTTTGGTCATCTAACCTCTTATCATTAGATGGACCCAAGTACACCATGTAAGACCAATTTTACCCTAAGTAAAATTTCTTTCACTATGTAAAATAACTTAATAAACCACATTTATTAGGTTGTTTATGGTCTAAACAGAAAACCCCAAAAGGAAATATTAAACAAATCTATATTTGTTTGATTTTCCTCATGGAATAATTAATTAAACAATAATTTAATTATTATTCTTGGTCATGTTTAACCCAAAACAAAGGAATTAATTAGATAAATCTTTATTTATCTTATTATTTTCTAGGAATAATTATTTAAATCTTATTTAAATAATATTCCTTGTTAAATATGACTAAATCACCCATAATAATTAAATAAATCATTATTTATTTGATTATCTTTCAACCACTTCCTTAAAATGATAAATAAATCATTTATTTATTTATTATTCACAAATAAAGGGATTTGACCCAAGTCAAATACTTTTTCCCTTCAACAAATATAATAAAATATTCCATAAAAGGTGGATCTAGATTTGGTTAATGTTATTTTAATCATGCACCAAGATCTAGAATGACCCAATATTTTGTTATAAATATGAGGGTTTTCTCCTACCATTCTTCACCTTTTGTTGCCTATTAGATCACTCTGGATCTATACTCTTGGTCTGACTTTGATCCATTATCATTGTCAAATTTTCCATTATTTGTTGTGTGAGCTCCCTTTGAGTTCTATCTTTGTCTGGGTATTCTACACCAACAAGAGAGAGAAATACTAGATCTGAAGTGCTGAGGACTTCCAAGAACCCATCCCATTGATGAGAATTGGAACACCTTCTTGTTTTCCTCCCAGGTGCCCTTAATACAAAAAATTCTTTCAAAAATATTGTTCTTGTCTTTTCTATTGGATGTATGGAGAAAAACCTTACTTTTACTACTTAATGTCTCCTTATGCATAGATCTGGATTTTTGCAGCATTTGTCTTGATCAACTAACTGCAGATCTGAAGATATTGGCAACCATATTTGATGTTAGGGCTATAAGTTATGCGTAGCTAAAGTGGTCTTTTTTCGTTCCACCAATTGGGGGATTTGCGCAGATAATACTTAGGGATTATACCAACCACAACCCCACTTTCCAGGGTTCCCCACTCAAAAAAATCAGACCGCAATTAAATACTGTGAAATATGCAAAGGCATTGGTCATCCTCTGCGACTATGCCCAATTTTCCAAAAATATTCCAAAGTTCCAAAAAATACATATTGTGAATTTTTTGCTTCTACAACGCATAATATAGAGCAGTGTATAGCCCTCTATGAACTAGCATAACGATTAGATAGACCATCTTATAGAGTGAATGAAGCTCCAAGGGGCCGAGGAGGAGGAATAAGAGGAGGGAAAACTAGAGGAAGAGGACCAGTAAGGTGCTAACACTGTGACCAAGAAGGGCATGTAGCAAGGGAATGTCTGCTACGCAGAATACCATGGTGCTCTCAATCTACAGTCAATACCCACGCAACTGAAGATTGTCTAGAATTAATTAAGAGATGGGAGGAAAGAGCCAAATGGAGAGGAGAAAATATGGTGAATGTAGAACCGAGAATAGTAGTAGCTCAACCCATGCAAGGTGTAGCCATAGTAACCCGAGGAGGAAAGAAAAGAGGGGAGGATGCATAGAATATGGACCCGATAAAGTTGATCAAGCCCACATCTCCAAAGAATGCTTTCAGACCAAATAGACAGAAGCAATATTTTAAGGACGAAGTGGAAACATTTTCCAAGATAGGGGGGAGTAAAGGAATTGAGCTTCCACAGCCGACCGTAGAAAAAGAGGAGCAGGCCCATACAAGTACAATAATTGAGGAACGGTTCCGACTATTTTTGAAAATTGTAACCAATGCAAAAATGCTAGAAAAACTAAAGAAAAATCTAGAATTGGTGGTACAAGAAAACGCAGAACCGGGAGAGTCAAAAGATTCAACTGAAAATACATAAGAAGGATAAAAAGAAACAAGAGAAGAACTGGAAAGGAATTCCGCATGAATACTCAAGTTGTGAGATTTCAAATCAAAGACACAATGCTCGACCTAGGATTGGATGTCAAATCAGTACTGTATTGTACCCATAGGAAGGCTAGAAGAGGTCGAGGTTGATGTCACGGGAGTGAAAACATATACAGATTTTGTGGTGATAGACATCATGGGGGACAAGGATCCCTATATTGCTTTGTTGGGGATATATTGGGCCTTTGATTACTATGTAGTGATCGACTTGAAAAAATAATTGATGATATTTGAAGACGGGGAAGTCAAGGTCACTTAGCCACTTGACCCATATCAAGGACCCCGATATACAGAAACTATTGACAACAGAGAGGATGCTCAACTTCTCGATCACCTTTACCAGATGATAGCAGGGAAGAGAGAAGACTATATCAATCTAACAGTGGGAGTTACCGTAAGCTGGAGCAGTGTTCAGAGTTCAAACTTGGGCTTGGAAATAGCTTGGGATGATTGGCAACAGGGAGGATACGAGACTAATACTAGAAGATGTGCTAATATCCGGGGGTTCAACTGGATTGGAACTGAGGTAAGAGGATACCCGACTCTATAAAATATGAATGTTGTAAATACATTTATTGCAAAAGTATAAGAAAAGGTACCAATATAACATAGATTCCCTCTTATGGATAACACTATAATCCGCGTCAGCAAGACGGTGGCTCAACCATCGCAACTCACTTCCACAGTGGGAAGATGTTGCAATAGCACTAAGAGCTAGATTCAAGGAAGACGTCGGACCACAATTCATTGAGAAGTACCAAGGGGATTCTGACCCCACAAAGCATTTAGAAAATTGTGAGTACAACTGGATGAAAGCAAGGTATCCAGAATCTTTGTGGATGCACAATTTTATACAATCACTGGACATAATTCCACAGGCTCGGTACTTGACCGAAGAAAAGAAGAGATGAACTGGCACCTGGCAAGTAGTTGAGGAAAATTTTACGCAATGTTTTTCTTTTAAAGGAGAAACAAAACCAGTTATAGATGCACTTCAAGCCATCAAAAAAGTACTATTTTTTCCAGAGATCCAAGAAGACGAAGAGAAATTGCTCTCAGAGCAGATTATCAAACAAGCAGTGGCATGCAAAAAGATAGATAGTGAGATGGATGATGATGATTTAGAGAATATCTGACACTTATACTTTGGAGAGAAAGAAGGGGAGTGGGATATATAGGAGGAACCAACAACAGAAGGATTGCACCTGTTATCCTTGAAGACTAAGAAGCTGAACATTGGAACCATGGAGAAACCCAAAATAGCGCCCACCAGAGACTATTAGGATACAAAAACGACCAAGGAAATCTTCAACTTATAACAAGAATATGAAGACTTATTCCCATCCTCAGTAGCGGATCTAAAGGGGATAAAAGGGGAAATGCGCATACTCTTAAAGCCCGACGCAAGACTAGTGAAACATAAGCCTTACCTCCTAAATCCAAGGGTAAAGGAAAAATTCAAAGCGGAAATAGATAAAATGCTGAAAGTAGGGCTGATTTTTCCAGTGGAGGAAGAAGAGTGGGTCAGTCCCATTGTAATACAAAGAAAAAAGGAGAAATCTGAGATTAAATTATGTGTGGATACAGAAGCCTCAACAATGCATGTATACATGATCCATTTCCCACTTCGTTTAGTGATGAGGTCCTCAATAATGTGGCAGGAAATGAAGCCTATTCATTCACAGATGGATTCTCAGGATATCATCAAGTGAGAATAGCAGAAGAAGAAAAGAAGAAGACCACTTTCACAACCGAATGGGGATTGTTTGCATACCATGTCATTCCCTTTGGACTGAAGAATGTGCCATCGGTGTTTTCACAAATAGTGATAGCAACATTTCAGAACTATATCCATAAGTTCCTAGAGGTATACAAGGACGATTGGATAGTTTATAGATTATTGAAGAACCATGCCACTTTATTGAGAATAATGTTTGAGAGATGCAGACAACTCCAAATCTTCCTCAACCTCAAGAAATGCATCTTTGCAGTACCTTTCGAAACATTGCTAGGGCATGTTGTTTGTAAATAGGGTGTTTGTGTGGATCTAGCAAAAGTAGTAATCATTGTTAACATAGAAGCACCAAAGACTGTAAAACAGTTAAGATCACTACTCGGGCATACCAGGTACTATATAATATTCATCCGCAACTACACAAAGATAACAATACCATTGGAAAATTTGTTGCGTAAATCAGAGAAATTCATGTGGAGTGATAAATGCACTAACACCCTTAATACATTGAAAGAAAAGTTAGAAAGTGCACCCATATTGGTTCATCCTATCTGGGAAAAATAGTTCCATGTCCATATTGATGCCTCCAACATTTCATTAGGAGTGGTGTTAGCTTAGCCAGGAGAAACTTCTGTTGATCATGGAGTCTAATTTGCAAGCAGGAAGTTGTCTACTACTGAAAGGAACTACACAACAATAGAATGAGAAGCTATTGTGATGGTGTATTCTCTTCAGAAGTTTCGTCATTACCTACTAGGAGGTACGTTCAAATTCTTCACAAACCATTCAACATTAAAATACTTGGTTAACAAACCTGTGCTTGAAGGAAGAATCTGTAGATAACTCCTACTGTTCCAAGAGTTCACCTTCGAAGGGATAGTCAAACCAGGGAGGTTAAACATGGGTCCTGACCATTTATCAAGGTCGGATAATGGAGAGAATGGGGTATCCCTGGATGATCAGTTACCAGATGCTGATATCTTCAGAGTAGAAGCCATCCCAGATTACCTGGAGAAGATAGCAGTATATCTAGCAACAGGACAGTGCCCAACTAAATAACGGTGGCTCAAAGAAGACATTTGGTACTGAAAGCAGTTGAGTATCAACTAATAGTACAGAAACTATATAATATGGGGTTGGACCATGTCTTGCGGAGATGTGTCATGGACCATGAAAGAGGGGATATCTTGTGGGAGTGTCATTGCATAGTTGCGTGGGGGGGTATGTCGGCGCAAAACCCACTGCATGTAAAATATTACAAGAAGGGTTATGGTGGCCCACAGTTCATAAAGATAGTAAAGCATATGTAAATAAATGTGATGTCTACAAAATAATGGGATGTCCATCACACTGAGATGAGTTTCCACTACAACTCGTAAGAGCACTGCAGCCATTTGAAAAATGGGTTGTTGATTTCGTAGGGCCAATTGCACCAATGGCAATACATTCACAGGAAAGGTACATAATAACCGCAATAGAATATCTCACAAGATGGGTGGAGGCAACACCAGTGAAATATTTCACAACAACCACAACATCCAGGTTCATTTTCAAAAATATCATTAGTAGATTTGGCTGCCCCAGAAGCCTAACCAGTGATCAAGGTACACACTTCATCAATACAACAATCAAGTCTATGTTAGATAATTTTATGGTGCAACATCATAAGAGTAGCCTGTACCACCCTCAAGCAAATGGAACCGTTGAAGCATTCAATAAGATCTTATAAAAAGGACTAACCAAGATAAGAAATTCCAATCGGGATGATTGGGATGAGCAGATACCAACAACATTATGGGCATACAGGACAACTGTAAAAAGGTTGCACAATCAAACTCCATTCCAGCTAGTGTATGGGAGAGAGGCGGTAGTACCTGCTAAATTTATCATTCTAATTCTATTAATCGCTACAACAATACATCTGACAGAAGAAGAATCAATTACTGAATGCCTCCATGAGCTACAAGAGCTTGAAGAAGACCAATTCCTGGCGGAATTCCATCAAACGGTTAAAAAAGAAAGACAGAAGGCTTGGCATGACCGCCACATAAATCATAAGACGTTCGCTATAGGAGGGAAGGTTCTGTTGTATGATCGAAAATTTTAAAAATTCCCGGGCAAACTCAGAATGCACTAGATGGGACCATACCATGTTATTGAAATTAAAGATTCAGGAGTGGTTCGGTTGGCACAACTAGATGGCCAAGTATTACAAGGATGGGTGAATGGCGCACGCCTGAAGCCTTATCACGAGTAAGCTCCACTATTTACTTTTTCAAATAACTCTCGCAACCGAGAGAAGTCAAGAGGGTAGAATAGAAATAGATAAAGTCAATAACTATCTTGCACCCAAGATGAGAAATAGAATAGGAATCCCAATAAAAAGAAATCACGATAATGCAGAGAGAAAATCCGCCTGTTACGATGCGAAGACCACATCGAAACCGATTGTGGTTGGGGGGGGAGTAGCGTCTAATGTTTCAGAAATCCAATCATGTCAAATATCGTTCCATCATAATAACCTATCATACCGTTTTTAGTCTGTAGGATCACCCGGATTTGAGAATTAACTTGTTGTGAAACCAGCTCCAAAAAGAGAAGAAAAGAGATATCAATGCCTTATAAATAAGCCACTTCGAGGGGGCAACCTCCAATACATTACATGAATGAAAAATTCTTGGATGATTCAAATTACAAAACCTCCTTTCTATATATAGGAGTCCATGGGGCCACAATGTAATCCTAGCCGACCTAACAATAATAATATAAGGGCACAATAATAACAATATGGGGGTTACAGGGGTACAATAATAACAATAAGGGGGTTACACTAACAACAATAAGGGACTATACTAGTAATATAGGGACCTAACATGCCCCTCTCCTTCAAAAAGTGTTGTCCTCAATGCTTGAGTAGCTCTGGGTGCTTTTGTATAAAATTCTCATCCTCCCATGTAGAATCTTCAGTGGGTAAGTTCTTCCACTTGATGAGATACTCTGAAATTGATCGATTTCGTAGCCGTCGAGTTCTTGTTTCCGTGACTGCTTCAGGTTCCAATATGATTTTTCCTTCCTCATCAAGTTCTGGCAATATTGTTTGAACTGGAAGATTTTCACCTATAACCTTCTTTAAGCATGAAACATGGAAAACTGGATGTACTCGCGAAGAAGAAGGAAGCTCCAATTTGTATGCCATAGTAACAATCTTTTGCAACACCTTGTAAGGACCATAGTACTTTGGTGATAATTTATTATCCTTCTTAGCTTGCTTGAGGGACATTTTTTTATATGTGTTAGGTGTGGAGCCTGATTATCTTGTTTACTTTATATCACAACATTGGACCCCTGTACCTTAAATAGGGCGGCAACGCCGCCCGTAATTAATCGCTACTGTGGGGGGTCCAGGGGGGGCGACAACGACTTTATGGAGCCCCTCCTGGCGGGGGGTTTTGGAGGCAACGCCCCAGAAGCTAAAAACCGATGAATAATTTCCTTGTAAAAGTATAGTAATTTCTAGTCAATCTAGGCCGTTCATTAGGTGAATGATCTGACGGTAGAAGTTATGTTTAGTTTAGGGTTTTTTTCCCTAGAAGGAAACCAATCTCTTTTTATGAGGGTATTGTATTGCGGCTGTGTATTACATGTGTATTCTCTGAGCAGGAAATAGAGAGGGATACTGTGAGAGAGAACAGAGGATATTACAACGGATCTGCTATAGATTTTGTCTCTTCATTTTGCTGGATAATAGAAAGGAAGGATTGGCTGTTCGGGGGTGATGTAGCCCAAACTTGGTGAACCACGTATATCTGTGTCTCTCTGGTTTTATGTGTTTAGTGTGCTTGTATTTTCCGCATATTTTATGTGTTGCATTGCTCCATAATATATAATTTTCTAACAACTGGTATCAGAGCCAAAGGTATATTTGGTTGATAAACTCACAGGAAAGAAGGGTTTCTGGTTCGAGTGGGAGAAATGGAGGAAGATGGTAAGTTTAGGGTCGAGAAATTTAACGGCCAAAACTTCCCGTTGTGGAAGATGCAGATGGAAGATTATCTGTATCAGAAAGATCTGTACCTACCATTGAGCGGAAAAACAAAGCCGGCGGCCATGAAAGACGGAGAATGGAATATTCTCGATAGAAAGGCACTCAAAATAGTATGGTTGTGCCTTGCAGCGTCAGTCGCCTTCAATATTTCGAAGGAAACAATAATAGAGGGTTTGATGCAGACGTTGGAAAAACTATATGAAAAACCCTCGGCCTCAAACAAGGTATTTCTTATGAAACGATTATTTAATATGAAGATGTCGAAAGGTGGATATGTTGCAAACCATTTAAATGATTTTAATATAGTTACCAGTTAGTTAAGTTCTGTAGGGTTAAAATTCGATGATGAAGTTAGAGCTCTATTATTCTTGTGCTCATTTCCAGAGATTTTTAGTAATGGCCATTAGTAACTCTGTCTCTGGATCTTGTACTTTAAAGTTTGATGATGTTGTTGATGCTATCCTTAGCGAGGAAATGCGATGGAAAAGCTCTGGTGAGACATCGGGTAATGCTTTGAGTGTAGAGTCTAGGGGAAGGAGAATGGAAAGAGGAAAGAGCTTAGGATATCAAAATAAATCAAGAAAAGGCAGATCCAAGTCCAGATCAGGGATAATGTGCTTGAAATGTGGAAAGAAAGGATACCTAAAGAAAGATTGTAGATCTCGGAAGGGAAAAGAAGGAGACGCGCAACAAGAAAACAATCATGAAGAAAATGTGACAGGTGATGTGTTAAAAGATGCTTTGATTCTTTCTTTCGAAAATGTTACTGATTCTTGGGTATTAGATTCAGGGGCCTCATTCCATGCCACACCTGATAAGAAATATTTTCATGACTATGTTCAAGGAGATTTTGGACAAGTCCGTTTAGGTGATGATAAACCCTGAAAATTGTTGGAATGGGCAAGGTTGTATAAAACATTAGAGATGAAACCAAGCGTGTCAAGGAGGTAGGCATATTTCAAATCCAAGAAAATCTGGATTTCAGGCGGGTTAGGCGTGATTATTTGACAACCTGTAAGATAATTGGAGCCAAGATCTAAAAAGGAGCCACAGAAGTAGAATCAGTAGCAACAAAAAAGGCGAAAATGTTGGTACATTGTATTTATGCAATGGTATTTCTAACTCTGTTAATGCTTTAACTTCCAAAGGAGCAGATGTAGCATTATGGCATCATAGGCTCGAACACATGAGTGAGAAGGGGATGAAGATTCTTCACTCAAGAAATTTGTTGCCAGGTTTGAAGAATGTTGATTTGGATTTCTGTGAAAATTTCATTTATGGAAAACAAAAGAGAGTCGGATTTCTCAGAGTTGGGAAAGAAAAGAAGAGCGAAAAATTGGAGCTTGTGCATACAGATGTATGGGGACCTGATCATGTATCATCTCTCAGTGGCTCTCACTATTATGTTACGTTTATTGATGATGCAACTAGAAAAACTTGGATTTATTATATTCAAAATAAATCTGATGTATTTGATACTTTCAAAAAATGGAAAGCTTTGGTTGAGATTGAGATAGGAAAGAAGTTGAAGTGTCTCAGATCAGAAAAATGGAGGTGAATATTGCAGTAAATATTTTGATAGGTACTGTTCAGAGCATGGAATTCGTAGAGAGAAGACAGTTCCAAGAACACCACAAGAAAATGGTGTGTCAGAAAGGATGATCAGAACAATCATGGAGCGTGCAAGGTGCATGAGATTGCATGCAGGATTGCCTTTACAATTTTGGGCAGATGCTGTAGATACTGCTGTTTATCTAATAAATAGAGGGCCTTCAAGTTCCTTGGATGGTGGTATTCCGGAGGAAGCATGGACAGGTAAAAAGGTAAACTACTCTTTTTTAAAGCCTTTTGGTTGTGAGGCCTTTGTCCATATTAATAAAGAAAATAGAACAAAGCTTGAGGCAAAATCAAAGAAATGTACCTTTATTGGATATGTTGTTAATGATTTTGGTTATCGCTTATATGATTATGAAAATCACAAAATCATTAGGAGTAGAGATGTAATATTAAATGAAAAGGTCTTGTAAGAATGGGTTTATGAAAAAGCAGAAAAAGCGAAAGGGGAGCAGGTTCTTGATGAGATACAAAAGTAAAGGTGCACAGAAATAATAATAATCAACATTACAGCAGCGAGCAACCACCACAACGAAACATGCCTCAAACACACAGAAATGAGTGACAGAAGATCTACATTCAGATAAGTAAATTTACAGACGATACTCTCCTTCATTATATTATTTAATGTGTTGGTCTGGTGACAAGATATTTATGAAGAAGCAATGCAGATTGAAAGCAGGAAGAAGTGGGAGCTAGCCATGGAAGAAGAGATGGACTCCTTAATGCATAACGAGACTTGGGACTTAGTCAGGTTGCCTGCAGGTAAAACTACATTGCAAAATAAATGGGTTTAAAGGCTAAAGGAAGAATATGGAGGAAAACAGAGGTACAAATCTAGACTTGTGGTGAAGGGGTTTGCACAGAAGAAAGGTATTGATTTTGATGAAATATTTTCTTCTGTTGTTAAGATGTCTTCAATCAGAACTATTTTAAGTCTTGTATATTGAGTATTTAGATGTAAAGACAGCATTTCTCCATGGAGATTTGGAGGAAGAGATATACATGCAGCAACCAGAAGGATATGAGGTCAAAGGGAAAGAAAAATTGGTGTGCAGGTTAAAGAAGAGCTTGTACGGCTTAAAATAGGCTCCAAGGTGGTGGTATCTAAAATTTGACAAGTTTATGTCTGAACAAGGTTATACTAGATGTCACTCTGATCATTGTGTTTATCTGAAAAAGAAAAATGATGGAAGCTATATTATATTGTTATTGTATGTAGATGACATGCTTGTTGCGAGGTCTAACATACAGGAAATTAATGTGCTCAAAAGAAAATTGGCAAATTCCTCTGCAATGAAAGATTTGGGAGTTGCAAAACAAATCCCTGGTATGAGAATAACTAGAGATAGGAAAAATCTCAAATTAACACTGTGTTAGAATGAGTACATACAAAAGGTGTTGAAAATATTTAATATGCAGAATGCAAAACCAATTAGTACACCTTTTGCTATCCATTTCAAACTTAGCAAGGATATGTGCCCCAAGACCCAAGAAGAAATGGATTATATGTCTAAAGTAACATATGCATCACTAGTTGGAAGCTTAATGTATGCAATGGTTTGCACAAGGCCTGGTATTGCACATGCAGTGGGAGTTGTAAGTAGGTACATGAACAATCCAGGAAAAGAAAATTGGATGGCAGTGAAATGGATTCTCAGATATTTGAGAGGTACCAAAAATCAAGCATTATGCTTTGGTGGTTCAAACATTTCTCTACAAGGATATGTTGATGCAGATATGGCAGGTGATAGAGATAACGAGACACTACAAGAATTGGGTCTTGTAGGTGGAACATCAATCGATTGGGTTTCAAAATCCAAAGTGTTGTTGCAATTTCAACAACAGTAAGGTATGTTCTTTCTTTACGAGAGGCTATTAAAGAAATGATTTGGTTACAAAGGTTTATGGATGAATTGGGTAAGAAGCATGATATGGGCACGTTATATAGTGATAGCCAAAGTGCCATTCATCTTTGAAAGAAATCAGCATTTCATTCTAGGACTAAACACATATAGCTCAAGTACCATTTCATACAGTCAGTATTGGAAGACGGATAGTTGAAGCTGGAAAAGATACACACTAGACAAAATCCTGCAAATATGGTAACAAAAGTTGTAATCAAGGAGAAACTGAGAACATGCTCAGTTTCAATTAGTCTTCAAGGATGATGATGAAGATGAGAAAAAACCAGGTCCAAAAAGAGAGTCATTGTAACAAATGGAAAGCAGTGGAGTTTAAACAATCGATCTCAAGTGGAGATCCAAGGGTGTGGAGCTTGATTATCTTGTTTACTTTGTATCACATCATTGGACCCCTGTACCTTAAATGAGCGCTTGCGCACAGTGAGTATCTTATGAAGTGGGGGTCAGGGGGCGATAACGACTTGATGGAGCCCCCCCCCTGGTGGGAGGTTTCGGGGGTAGCGCCCCCGAAGCTAAAAATAGATGTAAAATTGCCTTGTAAAATTATAGTAATTTCTAGTCAATCTGGGTCATTCATAGGCGGATGATCTGATGGTAGAAGTTATGTTTAGTTTAGGGTTTTTTTCCCTAGAAGGCAACCCCCTTCTATATATGATGGTATTGTATTGCAGCTGTGTATTACGTGTGTATTCTCAGAGTGAGAAATAGATAGGGAGACTGTGGGAGAGAGCAAAGGATATTACAGTGGATCTGCTGTAGGTTTTGTCTCTTCAATTTTTTTTGGATAATAGAAAGGAAGGACTGGTTGTTCGGGGTGGACGTAGCCAAAACTGGGTGAACCACGTATATCTGTGTCTCTGCGGTTTTATGTGTTTTGTGTGTTTGCATTTTCCTTTCTTTTATGTGTTGCATTGCTCCATGATATATAATTTTCTAACGGTATGGTTGTAGCTATAAAAATGCAGTCCTACATCAAAACTTCTCCTTTATAATGCTGATATTCTTTTTGTTTCATTCAATTTTGCGTGAAAGTCAGGTTATCCTTTAAGAGTTGGAGAAACTCTTATTGATGCTCAATGTGCTATTCCACTAATTAGACCTAAGAATTGTCTCTTAGAGATGATGTGATGGATGGTGGATGATATCCATAAAGCACCATAAATGGGGCTACTTTTGCTGCGGTATGGAAGGAAGTGTTATACCACCATTCAACGACAGGTAACCACTTGACCCATTGTGTTTTTTTATCAGATACAAAACAACGAAGATATCATTCGAAACATTTATTTACTATCTCGGTTTGACCATCGGATTGAGGATGATCAGATGGTTTATGAGATAATTGAGTACCCAAACAAGAAAATAACTCCATCCAAAAATTTCGAGTAAACATGGGATCTCTGCCACTCACAACAACCCTTGGGTTTCCATGTAGCTTTTGAGTTGTGTCCATAAATGTAGTAGCAACTGTACTTTCTTTAAATGGATGAGATAATGCAAAAAATGTGCATACTTGGTAAGTCTATCAAATACCACCATGGTTACACTCTTTCCTTTGGAATTAGGTAAACTTGTGATAAAATCCATTGAAATCTCCTCCCAACGTTGACTTGGAATAGATAAAGGTTTTAGAAGACCCGGGGTCTTCATTGTCTCAACTTTATTCTTTTGGAAAACCAAACATTCCGCCACAAACGTTTGAATATCAAATTTAAGGCCATCGCAAAAAAATTCTTTCTTCACCCTGTGGTAAGTTTTTAAAAATCTTGAGTGTCCTCCTAAAAGAGAAGTGTGCGATTCCAAAAGAATCTTTTGTTTTAGTTGGGAATTCTTGCAAATATATAAGTGATCTTTGTACCATAAGGAATCATTTTTCCAACTAAATGTAAGTATGTACTAGAGGATCTTAAGAAAATTTTGAATGAGTGTCCAAACGTCTTCGTCCTTCTTCCATACATCTCTTGTGAATTATCAATCTGGTTGGATAATAGAAATGGCACAAAGCAATGCTTCCACCTCTTCATTCTTTCTTGAGAGTGCATCTGCAATAGCATTTTGTATATTATTTCAAAGTCATAACCCAACATATTTGTGACCCATTTTTACTGCTCTTCTGAAGATAGTCTTTGTTCCAAAAAGTGTTTAAGACTATCATGATCATTTTTTACCTTGAAGTGTCTTCCCATTAGGTAAGTTATTCATTTCTTTAGTGCATTCAGTATTGCTAACATTTCCTTCTCATAAATAGGTTTCTGTAGATACTTTCCTTTGATTGGACGACTTTCAAAAGCAATGGGTCTTCCTTCTTGTATTAAAACAACACCAATTCCATTTCCTGAGGCATCACATTCCACAATAAAGGTTTTTGTGAAGTCTGTCGTAGCTAAGACTGGTGCTAGGAACGTTGCCTCTTTAAGATGTTCAAAGGCCTTAGTTGCTTCAGGAGTCATGTCATATTTCTTCAATAATGTTGTTAGAGGTGTTGTTATTCTCCCATAATTCTTAACAAACTTTCGATAATACTGTTAACACACAGAAATCCTGCAGGCTGCTTTATGGTTGTGGGGACTTTCCATTCCTTAATGGATTTAATTTTTTGGGTCTACCTTAACACCTCGTGAGATACAATATGACCCAGATATTCCACCTCTTGTACTCCAAAGAAAAATTTGGATGTTTTTGCATATAATTGTTTCTCCTGCAATAGTTTGAGCACCCTGTCAACATGTTGAACATGATCCTTCCAAGACCTACTGTAGATTAGTATATCATCAAAAAATACTAGAAAATTTTTTCTAAGGAAGGGTTTGAAAATGGAATTCATCAACCCTTGAAATGTAGAAGGTGCATTGGTAAGGCCAAAGGCATGACCAAAAATTCATAATGACCCTCATGAGTTCGAAATGTTATTTTCAGAATATCTTCAGTGTTAATTCTAATTTGATGATATCTTGAACAAAGATCCAACTTGGTAAAATAAATTTCTCCATGTAATTCATCCGATAATTCATCAATCACAGGAATGGGAAAATTATCTTTAACAGTGAGCTTATTGAGCTCCCTATAATCCGGACACATGCACCATGATCCATCCTTATTGTGCATCAATACTATTGGAGTAGAGAAATAACTTTGACTAGGTTGAATTATACCATCCTCTAACATTTATGCAATCATATGTTCAATTTCTCTCTTTTGGCCATAAGGATATCTGTAAGGCCTAATGTTTGGAGGAACACTTCCTGGAATGAAATGAATAGGATGATCATGATCACGAATAGGTGGGAGTCCTTTCGTAGTTTCAAACACGTTGGAATGATTGTCCAAGAATTTTTGGAGATATGGAGAAATAGATGATTTTGATGTTGGAACTTATAGTGAGAATAATTGTGCAATTACGCCTCATTATTCTTTCTTCGGAAGCTTTTCATGACATTAGAGCTTATTATCTTTCCTGGCTTCCACTGCATACCCAGTAATTGGACTTCCTTTCCTTAGAAAAAAAATTAAGAAAATTTCTTGAGAATTAAAAGCTCTTTTGTCCCCAAAGATTGTAACCATTGTGCTCCTAGTACAACATCAACACCTCCCATAGAAATGGAAAGCATTGGACTATTAAATACATATTCCCCCATGGTTAGCTTGATATTATGGCATTTTCCAAAGCAATTTATAGTTCCTCCATTTGCAACCATCACTTGACATTCTGGTGCTGCGTATAGGAAACAATTCAATTCCTTGGGTACCTTACAATAGATAAAATTATGGGTACTACCTAAATCAATCAACATTATTACCTTTTTATTCTTGATATGTCCTTCTATCTTGAGAATTTGAGGAGTATTAATTCTTGCCAATGCATTAAACGATATGGTCCGACTCATTTCTTCCACTTCTTGGGTTGGTTCCTGGTGTATATTTTCTTCTTCTTCTTCACAATCTACGTAAAATAATTCTTCTCGGCACACTTATGACCTTTAGTGTATTTTCTATCACAACTGTAGCAAAGCCCATTTGCTCTTTTTTCTTCCAATTTTTGTGGTGTCAACCTTGTAGGTTGTGGAAATCTAGGAGTAGAAACACTTCCCTCTTTATAGAAGTGAGTGGTAGGCTTCCTTGTACTTGCCATTTGCATTCAATTTTCTTTTAACTTTGAATGCCTTCTCCAATAGATGAGTTTCAAAATCGAGCTTCATGTTGGATGTTATCTTATAAAGTACCTATGAAAAGATCCAATCCTGTCTTCTCACGGAATATTAGTTACTATATATTCAATTTTTTTGATCCTCAAAATTGTACTTCCCCATTAAACCCTTTTGTTTGATATTTATCAATTGGATAAAGAAGGTGTTGCTCTTTGTATCCTCATAATGTGCTATCATGTCCTCCGTAAAAATTGACCAAGTGACAATTTTTTACGGGAGCAAAGCCATCGATACCATACAAATGTATTTTGTTCTAAATGTAAAGTTGCAATGCGTACCTTTTGTGTGTTTTTCACATTATGGAGATCAAAATATTTCTCCATCTTTAGTATCCATGTTACAGGATCCTTTCCATCAAACTTCCTCATATCCATTTTTGGAATATGGTGGTTCTTCCCGCCAACATTAGATTTTATGAAATCACGATTAACATTTATTTTGTTCTCATCATGAGTTTCATCTACTATCTTTTCACCATTAGGAAACATTTCTTGTATCAACTTTGTCAAACCTTCCATGTCTGCTTTTAGATCATTCTTCATGTTTTCCATTTTCTCATCGATCTTAGCTTCCATGTCATCCATCTTAGATTCCATGCCATCTATCTTAGATTCCATGCCATTCTTCAAACCATCCATCTTAGATTCCATGCCATTTATCTTAGATTCCATGTCATTATTCAAACCATCCATCTTAGATTCCACGCCTTTCTTCAAACCATCCATCTTAGTTTCCACACCTTTCTTCAAAACTTCCATGTCATTTTTTGTTGCTCTTTGCGAGAGCGAAATTTGTTCCACTTGCTCTTGTAATTTTGATATGTTATGTTGCCATTATTCGTCTTCATGAGTCATAGTAGAGCTTTCTAAAGGCTTAATGGGTGTTGAATTTTTTTTAGGGCCCATTTTAGAATCCAATACTAATATTTATTCTACAATATGCCCTTGGAATCAATTCAACTTGATTCTTCAAACAAGACTTATGCAATTCGGAAAAAAAATAAAATACACACCTTTTACTTGCTTTTGAGGAGCTCGATATTGAAATTGAATTATCTCTATAATTGCGGATCCTAAATATATGAAATTCAGCCCTACAGTAGCCCTCTGAAGCTTCTTTAAAATTCCATAGGTCTAATCTGATTTGGATTCTTCAAGGCAAATTTATGTCCAATCTCCCACAATGACCCAATTTTGGACTAGTTCAGTAGAGAAAACTTGTACGACTTGTCACGTGTCACTGTTTCCTCCTTTGGCTTTGAAATTGATAGAAAAAAAAATATAGTCCGTTTACTTGTGGCCACTTTTTACACCATTCCAATCTGATGCTCAGAGAGAGAGCTATGAATATTTTCCCATGATCACCTCTTTGAGATGAAATTCAAAAGCCTCAAAAAGCCCTAACTTCCACAGATCATATCTCCGAAAATTTTGCGAACCAATATCTGAAATTTTGTGACGATGTTCCTCAGGATTGTGGCTTCACACTCTAAAAATTTCAGCTTATGAACCTTCATATAAAAAACGTTATTACGAAAATACCATGATGACCTGTTTAGGTTAAATTTAGGAGCCTGCAGAATGACCTAACTTCCACAAATCATATCTCCAAAAATATTGCGAACCAAGCTCTAAAATTTTGCGACGATGTTCCTCAAGATTTTGGCTTCGCACTCTAAAAATTTTAGATTCTGAACCTTCATAGAAAAAACGTTATAGTGAAAATGCCACGATGACCTGTTTGGAGCAGCGAAACCCTAGAATCTCAAAACTCTGATACCAAATGTTGTGAAAATAGCTCCAAAAAGAGAAGAAAAGAGATATCAACGCCTTATAAATAAGACACTTCAAGGGGGAAACCTCCAATACATTACATGAATGAAAAATTATTGGATGATTCAAATTACAAAACCTCCTTTCCATATATAGGAGTCCATGGGGCCAGAATGTAATCCTAGCCAACCTAACAATAATAATTTAAGGGCACAATAATAACAATATGGGGGTTTTCAAGGGTACAATAATAACAATAAGGGGGTTACACTAACAACAATAAGGGACTATACTAGTAATATAGGGACCTAACATAACTTCCATAATTAGTAACAACCATACCATAATAAATTTTCCATATTAATCCATAATCATTACCCATCACGTCTACCCAAATCCTGAAGACACAGTCAGCAATGTCAGAATACACCTCACCGCGGTAACTAATCACACGATTATAGCCGCGGGAGAGACAAAAAAAATTAATTAGTTATGGTTTCTTATCAACCTCATTCATTTTGGTTGCATTAATTAACCCGCATGAAAGAAGAAAAGCACGTGAATGCCGGAAAATTCGGAGTTAGAACAAGAAACAGCTACAACAACAAGTGAAATTTCATCAGAGGAAATTCAAAAGGATAGTCCAGTAGTAGGAATTTACAGCAAGAGATAAGAAAAAACACTCCTGGTATACAAAAGAAGAACGAAGATGACGAAGGAAGCACTAGCATTTGTCGAGCCCGAGCTCGATGAGAGAGTTCAGAGGACATAGTCATTGGTTGGTAAGTATGTCAATGCGTTGCTAATTGATACAGATTTCACGGATTCTTATCAATTCCCAGCTATGAAGTGGAAAGTATACATAGAAAATTATGCCACAGAGGGAGGAGGGGAAGCAGTAAGGATGAATCCATAGTTCAAAGGTATCAATTTCCAGTGGGAAACTCCTCAGAGAAAGACCGCCAACCCAGGACATGTCAGGCACTGAGAGCGTGCAGAACTGGGGGACTGGATAGTTATACAAATTCATTCAGTGAGCAGCACATCAGGAAGAAGGGCTGCACAATGACCTCCAACAGAGGTTCAAGTAGCAACAACAACAGGTCATCGCGCTTACTAAAGAGCGCAATCAACTAAAAGGGGAGAAGGAAATTTTACAGGATCAGTTGGAAAAGGTAACAGATATCTTCAAATACCTCTGGCCAATTTCCCATGATAAAAAGACATTGGAGGACATATCATCCTATTTCATGCTCAAAAGGTCTATCTAAGTGAAAATGGCGTGTGCAAATATTAGCAGAGAGAACCAAAGAATCAAAGAAGCGCTAGCTTCCAGACCAGCATCACCCGACCCTGCCGTGGTATATGCTGAGAAGGTTGTCGAGAAATAGAAGCAGGTAACTAGAATGAAGGAAACCCTATGGACGATAGTCAAAGAGGCCTAAAACCTACTGAAGCATTTACATGAATGCTCTAAATTTTTAACCATGAAATCCCAACCTATCTCGGCACAACTTCAACAAATTTCACAAGAGATCAAAGAACCCATTGATCCAGTCAGCATAACCCATCTGTACAACCAAGAAAAGGTGCTGGAAACCAAAATACAGAAGATAGAGGAGCACTCCGCTGCCACAAAGCAGGTCCTCAGAGAGCTAATGTAGAAATTAGTATACATTAAGCATGCATACATCCAGATTCCCCTGATCTCACAATATTTAACTTTTTTCAAAATACAGAATCATTCCATTATTAATATTTTGCAAAAATTTAATTGCAAACACATGTGAAGCATAAATAAAAGTAGTGGAATGATTCTATATTTTGCAAGAAGTTAAATATGGTGAGATGAGGGGAATCTGGATGTATGCTGCATTACTTGACGCATGGCAAAAGAAGACAACAAAGACAAGAAGAATTCTGTTGGAAGCTGTGAAGGACCATATTGTGTCCAGCCTTCACGGGAAAGCCCCTCCATTCTTAATGTGGAAGGCTTTGACAGATTTGTTCCAAATCAGAAGTGACCAGAGGAGGTTGGTGCTTAAAGACAAGCTTGGAAAAATAAAAATGGAGAAGGGCGACAGTATTCCAAAATACCTCACGAAGTTTTTCCACTGCAAGGATGAACTGGGAAGTGTGGGGGTTACTGTTGATGATGAACACTTGCTGAGCTTGGCTCTCCTTAGGCTTCTGAAGATTTGGCATAGATACAAAGACTCTGTCAATGGACGAGAGAAACTATCGGGATGGGAGCAACTTTGGTCGGATCTTGTGCAAGATGAGATAAGGCGAGGTACCAGGGATGGCTCTTCATCGAAGAATGAAGATGAAGAGAATTTTTCTTTGGCTACCAAAGAAAGGAAGGGGAAGGGGAAGAAATTTCCTTAAAAATCTGAAGCTAAAGGCAAGAAGCAGGATTTGTCCAAGGTGAAGTGTTTTCGCTGTCACGAATATGGGCATTTCGCCACTAACTGCCCACAGAAGAAGAAGAAGAAGAAGGTTGTTGGAGCTGCAGCTAGAGAGGCCTTAGACTCGCAATTTGAACTTGATTTTTATTTTATTGCATGCTTGGTTTCAAGCTATATGGGATCGGTGTGGTATCTTGATAGTGGTGCGTCTTTCCATATGACGGGAGATAAGGAGTTGTTTAGTGACTTGGAGGAGAAGGACCTCCAGATGCATATAGAGATGGGTGATGATGGTCAATACAGTGAAACCGGCATTGGGACCATTACCTTTGAGAGGGAGTCTGGTAATCCATTCTTGTTGAAGGATGTTATGCATGTTCCAGGTCTGAAGAAGAACTTGGTATCGGTCGCCATGTTGGAAGACAAAGGTTATGATGTTGTTTTCAGTGACGGAAAATCCTTCCTTCAACATAAAAAAAGGGGTCAAACCAAGAAGATAGGGGTTAAAATTAAGAATTTCTACAAGCTGGAGGTAGATGGCTGCGCTGCAATGGTGGGCAAAGTAGAAGAAGTGGTGAGCCGGGATGAGGGTGAATTATGGCACAGGATATTGGGCCATCTTCACCATGGTGCTTTGAAGATTTTGCAGTAGATTTCTACTATACTTCCCAAGGATAATCTTGCACTGTCATATCAGTGCAAGGGATGTACTATGGGTAAGTTTGTGAAGACCACCTTTCATGAGAAGGAGAACCGTGCTTCGGTGATCCTGGAGAGAATTCACACAGACGTGTGTGGAACTTTCTCGGTTGCTTCAACAAAAAAACACAAGTATTATGTTATATTGGTTGATGACTATTCTCGTAGATGTTGGATCTTCTTCATGCAGAAGAAGAGAGAAACCTTCTCAAATTTATATGAGTTCAAAGCATTGGTGGAGAAGGAGTTTCGGAAGCAAGTGAAAGCTCTACAGAGAGATAATGGTGGTGAACACATCTCAAGCGAATTCAAATACTTCTGTAGCAAAGAAGGAATTTGAAGAGAACTCATAGCGCCTCATAACCCACAACAGAATGGGATCACGGAGAGGAATAACAGAACGATCATGGGTGTTGCATGAGCGATGCTGCATGACCAAGGCCTACCGATGCACTTGTGGGCAGAAGCATGCAACACTGTGGTTTATGTGCAAAATCCTTGTCCTCATAGAGTACTTGGCATGAGTACACCTAAAGAATTTTTTACTGGTAAGAAGCCTAATATTTCTCATTTGAAGTTTTTTGGCTCATCTGTTTACATTCATGTAACAAAGGATGCCAGGAAGAAGTTGGATCCGACAGTAGAAGTTGGGATATTTGTGGGGTACACAGAAACACCCCATAATTATCGTGTGTATTTTCCAGACAGTCGGATGACTATGGTGCGACGGGATATAAAATTCAATGAGATGAAAACCATGAAGTTGTCGCTTGAGAGGGAGCTACACTTGCATGCAGAGGAGGAACTTCTTGTTCCCAAAGATGAGCCTCTAGATGTGGATAAACCATAGAAGGAGATTCATGGAGTGGAGGAGTCCACTCATGCAGAACCAAACATCAGACAAGGCAGAAAGCAGACCACAGAAGCTGAGAGACTAAAGCTTGATGCGGCATAGAATGTAGGAGTCCCTACATCACAGTGCAGACAGAGACAATCACCTGACCGATTTACTGGATACATGGCTCTTATGAGCAAGTGTATTGTGACAGAGCCATCTTCTTTTGAAGAAGCAGTGCAGGAGCCCACATGGGTAGATTCCATGGTGGAGGAGTATGACTCCATTGTCAGAAACAGTGCTTGGGAGATTGTTCCAAGGCTGACGGGAAAATCAGTTGTAGGATCAAGATGGATCTACAAGGTAAAGAAAGTTGTTGATGGGAGCGTCGAGAATTATAAGGCAAGATTTGTTTCCTGGGGATTCTCACAGATCGAGGGGATTGATTATGAAGAAACCTTTGCACCTGTCACATGGTATTCTTCCATAAAGACCATCCTTTCTCTCTCAGTGTAGATGGGTTGGCACATTCATCAGATGGATGTGAAGAATGCATTCCTTAATGGGATCATTGAGGAAGAGGTGTACATTGAGCAGCCTAAAGGATTTGAGATCTTTAGCAGCGAGTCGCATGTGTGCAGACTCAAAAGATCGATGTATGGGCTGAAGCAAGCACCTCGTGCTTGGTACACTCGGATTGATAGCTATTTCACTAGACTTGGCTTCACCAAGAGTGAGGTGGATGCAAACCTGTACCAAATTGTGGTGGAGGGTAAGCTTTTAATCATTGTTCTTTATGTTGATGATTTAATACTAACAGGTGATGAGCATTTGATACACTCATGCAAGACAGATCTTGTAAAGGAGTTTGAGATGAAGTATTTGGGCCTCCTTCATTATTTCCTTGGATTGGAAATATGGCAGCGGGAAGGTGGATTGTTTGTGTCTCAAGGCATGTATGCCCAAGAGATACTGGAGAAGTTTCACATGCAAGGCTGCAAGCCTATCGACACTTCTCTTCCAGGAAATTGGAGGAAAGAGGATGCTACATCAACAGATGTAGTGGATGCCATTATTTATCAATAGTTGGTGGGTTCGCTCATGTATTTAGTCAATACAAGACCGGACATATGCTATGCGGTGAACCAGCTTTCACAAGCGATGGTTAAGCTTACAAAGCTCTTTAAAGAATGTCTTGAGATATCTCTGGGGCACATCTGAGTATGGTTTATGGTACAGACACGAATGAGGTGAAGTTGCATGGGTTCACGGATGCAGATTGGGTAGGCAGCGCAACAGATAGAAAGAGCACATCAAGAGGGATTTTCAGTATCGGATCTACGGAATTTTATTGGTGCAATAGGAAACAAAGATCTGTGGCACTCAGTTCAGCGGAAGCAGAATACATGGCAGCAAGTCAAGCTGCACGTGAGGCTATCTGGATGAGGAAGATCTTGGTTGGTTTGTTCGATTCACATTTATATCCCACAGTGATAAATTGTGATAATCAGAGTTGCATTAAACTCTCAGTTAATCTTGTGTTTCATGATATATCTAAACATATTGATATCCGGTATCATCATATTAGATATTGTGTGCAGCGGAAGATCATGTTGCTTTAGTACATTCCTACGGAGGATCAGGATGCAGATATTCTGATGAAGGCGCTCACCAGGAGCAAATTCGAATACCATAGAGGTAGGATCGGGGTGAAAGATAATCTTTATCTTGTTGAGAGGAAGTGTTGAGATTCAACAAGATGATGAGCTTAGTGAAAAGAGTTGCCTTCACTAAGTGGGCCCATAGGCTATTTTTTGCGCAAGTATATTTTTAGACTATGTCTATTTTTAGACATGGTGATGATATTTCAGAAGTTATAGGATGCTATTTGGGGATGGTTGATCAAGTTGGAAAAATAGATGAAATTCTATTTTTAGAATATTGGGCGAAGTCTATTTATAGATTGTCGATCTAAAAATAGAAGTGTTGATTATTATTAGCTCTTAATAATAATCTGATAATAAAAAACAACTTATTCTCTTGGAGCACTTAATTTCAATGCACAGATTTGGAAAATCAGTGGGCTGAAGGAATTACGCAATTCCTAGGGTTTACTGGTGGTTCATGCCTGGAGGACTCAGTTAGAACTGAAGTGGCAAAGTTATGACAGATTTGGAAGAGTAGTTCATGGAGTTGTATTCAGTTTAACTTAGTTTGACTCGGTTGAGCTAGTTGTATCTAGTCTAACTGAATGATACACTAGTGAGAGTGGAGTGAATTAATTAGTAAATTAATTCAAAAATAATAACTCATTAATCACTCCGGATGCGGATGCTCGTTCAGAGTGATGGGACTTTAGTCCCCTGGCAGAGCCCGAGGGTGCTCGCATGCTGCAGCCATATGGCCCCCTGCGGCGTCATTACTCAGGAAATAACTGTGCCAACATGCATTTCATTCATTCCGCTCGCTGCACCTTTCTACCTCCTTGCCTCGTCGGTCCTGCTCGTTATGGCTTTCGTTCTGGAGAATTCGTCTGGTCTTTGTGTTTTATGTGGCCCTCCGCCTCCTATCTGTGTAGCCTGCCCTCTAGCTTGTGCAGAACCGAGTGCACGCACGCAGACTGGGCGTCGTTGCACCATCCTTGGTTGTTTGGAAACTCTTCCAGGTTTCCACTTCACCCAGAGTAACTTATGTCATTTAACTTCTGGTTTTCCTCCTCAGCTGGTTGACTTTCAGAGGTCTTCATTGCACTCCACCTGCTCCCTTTGCCCCAAACACTCCTTGCAAACCTCGGCGAAGATGCCTCGACCTTGGCATAGAATGCGTTGTAGGCGGGGAACGAGTAGAGGGCGCTCCTCCCACCCCCGCCCCTCCACCAGCTCGACTTCGGACTCCTCTGTAGAGGACGTCATTTAGAGCTTGCATTCAGACTCCAGGCGTCAGAGGGGCCACTACTACCATCCTGGGGGCACCCACTTTGCTCCACCTTCGCAGCCTCTCCCTCCAGTCTCTCAGCCGGCCTCCCCTGCTTTCGCTATGCCTGCTATCCCTACCCTACGCCAGTCCTCTCAGAGGGTGAAATTTTGTTTCAATTGTTCCCTGGATAAGCCTGTTCTCACTACTTTCATTACTGTTACTGTTTGTGAAGAAGCTACTAGCTCGGACCCTGCTTCTGCTCCTCGCCCTGCCCCTTCTCCACCTGGCCCTCAGCCCTCTCAGGAAAATAATGACACTCTGGCTCCTGCTACGCCCACTGGCATTGGGCATTCCATCCCTGGAAAGGAAAACTTGCAGGTGGACCTCTTCAGTAAGGATGGCGCACCAGAGAAGGACAATGCAGAAGGAGAAAACGATTTTGGTTGCAGGATCGTGGAAGAGCTAGATTCCCTAGCTCCTAAACAGTGACTCTGACTTCCCTCAGCCTGCTATGGTATAGATATTCGACCTCATGGAAGAATTTTTTGGTTTTTTGAATCTATCATCAGCTGTAAAAGTTGTAGGCTATTTCAGTTTACTGTCTCTTATTAAATTACAATGCATGTACTTTCTTACCGGTTTCCCTTCTAAAGGTGGTGGACTTTCTCTCAAAAGAACTAGTTTCCCACTCTGGGCAGTTCATTTGTTTATGTTAAGCTTGGACATCAAGCCCAGTTCTCAGGCTCACACAGCTGAAACTGGTGCAGTTTTGTACTACTATGTTTTATAAATAGAATTAGTTTTACTGAAAAAAATAAAATAAAATAAAATAAAATAACTCATTAATCAACTGAACAATACATCATTTAACTACAGTCAATGTCGGTTCCATTGGAGACCTAGTGGAGAGATAAGTGAAAGGGAAAGATGGACTATTTGTTGTGACTATAGTGATGCATTGATTACACCACACACACATTGGAGTTTCCAATGAGGATTGCGCAGTCAAGGAAAGGGTAATTTGAATTCATTCAGAGATATTATTCAGCAAGGATTGCACAGTGGAGGCAGGCTATCAGGTGGCAAGAAATCAGTGCATGGATTTGCAGATTTATTCTGATTAGTGTGTGACGATTGATTGTATTGAGATATTGATGTACTAAGCTTTGCATGAGATTTTTACATGATCTCCATGATACATAATATATGATAGTTGGGGTTTTCAGCTTCAGGCTTTCCTGTTAAACAATTGTGTTATGTGCGATTGTTTTTATTTATGCTTCACATGTGTTTGTAATTAATTTCCCGCAAAAGATTAACAGTGGAACGATTCTATATTTTGCAAGAAGTTAAATATTGTGAGATCAGGGGAATCTGGATGTATGCATGCTTATTGTATGCTAATTTCTACAGCTAAGGCAACTGGTCAAGCAGAAAGTAGAAGCGATCCAGCAGATGGCATCCGAAGCCAGGCTGAAAATACAAGAGGTATTCAGCATGGTTCCGCCAATGGCAAGTGAAACTGAAGTTGAAAGATTCGCCACCCAAACTGAACAGTTAATTAAAGAATGGAAACAGAAAATCACTAAGTTTTCAGAACTCAAGTCTTCAGCATTGAGCAAGGTCCCAGAGTTGGGGCCTTTGTTTTGATAGAGTGAAGAAATGGAGAAGACAAAGTCAACCTCAGAAGCCGACAGATCGACGAAATCCATAGCAGCAGGAAAATATTGACTCGAGACAAGTCAATAACGTGTGGTCGAGGCTTGTTAGGGCCTTTGTTTTGAAAAAGAAACAATTTTGAGTTGCGGATAACAAGTGGCGAAGCGCAATAAAGGTAGAAAGGGAGTTGTCACAGTTACAGATAACCGAAAGATAGGTGGCGAGGCAGTTACAGAGAAAAGTGCAGATGGTAGATATGGGAGACAAAGACAATCAATAGAACTCCTAATAGTCAAGAAGAAGTGGTAAGAAGCGAAGTAGGAAAAAAGGAAATACTGACAGTCACATTGGTGGAAGAACAAATGGGCAATCAACCAGCATAGATGAGTTAGTTAGTCAGTACAACAGAGGGCCGAGAGAGAGAGCAGAGTTGTAGGGGAGCTCTGTGAGATCTCTGTTGTAATGAATCACATTGTAATAGACTCCGCAGAACGATGTATGATGTTTTGATATTGATAATGAAATATGGTTATTGTTGTGCTTGATGTTATGGGTTGAGTGTTAACCAATTTCTTACTATGAATGTATGCCCAGTTTTAAATTTTAATTTAGATTCCTGAACATGCTTGACAAGTAATAGCGTATAAATAATAGTGAGATATGTTTGTTGTTTCAAGTTCCCTTAGTTGTTCTTCATGGTTGTAACTGTTTGATACATGATCTATCTCCTAATCTTAATAAGGTCATGGCATGCCTTGGGTGAGACACTCTGCTCCTTAGAGTAGGGTGAAAATGTCGGCGTTGTGCTAGACTACTGCGGAAACCTTGTTGGCCTCTATCTTCAACCTGGGTCTTGTCCAGAGACCTCCTTTTTTGCCAACAAAATTTTAGACTGAGGAAGTTTCTAAATACTCCTCTATTTTAGTATACATGTTTGTATATTAGCAGGCAGATAGATTTAAGTTTTCTATGTAGAATCTTGATGAAGTTGGAAACCAACAATCAATCATCTTCTGTACATCATTGGTAATGAAAGAGAAGGAGGAATTTTCATACAAAAAGTTCATTGAACTATTTGTACATCCAGCCATGAGTATTCTAAGTAGTATAGTTGAACCTAGAATAGGTGAAGACATAAAGAGAATACTACATTTGTCAGATCAGACCAAGACAGGAGACTAGTACTTACACAAAGATAAGAGTATATGGGTGTGAGCTTACTCCTTATAAACTCCAAAAATTCCTCACAGTGAGGATTTTTTCTCTCGATTATATCAGAGAGATGTTGAATGCTGATGAAATTCACATTGCATCAGCCAAGAAGAAGTCGTGATTTAGGATTAAATCACAGATTGGGCCCTTTATTCGTAATAGTAGGTCAGGAGATGAGGAAGAAGATAAGGTACTAAAAGAAATGAAATTCATCCTAAGATTTACTTGGTCCTATGATCCTTTGGGAAGTATTTCAAAGCTCAGAGTAGAGAATAAAACTACTCCTTACATACGCACCCATAGGCCGGAGATAGAAAAGTATATGAACCAGTTAGAATGGGCTGAGAACACATTGCAAGAAGCTGAGGAGCAGCTAGTGTCAACATTGACATCATAGACTCCTATCCCACAAGAAAAAGGAGGGAAAATGTAAAGAGAAGAAGAGTCACCTTCAATGACTGACACTACAAGCAAAGAATTCAAAATAATGTACAGAAAAAGGACCAAGCTGAATCCTAAAGCTAACATAAACAAAGATTCAGAATAAAATTTGTTGTGGTCACCAAAGAAACACCTTCATCTTCTCAAGTAGGTGGCCAATCCACTACTTCTCCTACAAATTCTTCGGTATCAAATGACCAGCAGTAGGCTAACCAGACAACTAAGTTTGTCCAAGGTGAGAAGGAGAAGACAGACTTTGACAGGTTCAAAGAGATTAAATTAAAAAATGAAATCTTGAAGAACAACACCTATACTCAATTCTGGAAGCAGACTTCCGATTATCAAATTAGGTTGTTGTTAGTATTTGATTCTGAGAAAGCTAAGATGTAGATGGCCTTCCTTGAGGCCAAAATCCCTCTTCCAAAGCCAGTAGTTGACTACAAGAAGACGTCTTTCAAATTCGACATAAAGGACATTCATCCCATTGATCAATTTGAGATGCACAAGAAGACAAGTGAAATGATCTCTTCAACTTTGACTAACACAACAATGAATCTTTCCAAGTTGTGGGTTTCTTTGTCCAATATCTAGTCATAGTTAAAAATGGAGAAAATCTCTTCTCTTTTTAAGGATACAATGATTAAATCCTTAGAACATTTGGTGGTTAAGATAGGATATGACACATCAAATATGAAGGTTGTAGAGGAGATAATAAAAAAGAAGAATGTTGACATAACAGCATTAAGAAAACAACTGAAGTTGTCAGCTACAAAATATCCTCTAACCAAGGACATTGAGGAGACAAAGATCCAGAAGAGATATATGATGAAGCTCATCAAGGAGAAAAAATCACAAATAAGACAAATGGAGATTGAAATGGAAAATATTATGAAATAAAATGAGAAAACTCCAAAGTTGTCCATGGTTCCATTGAATGATGTTGTTAGGTCCCTATATTACTAGTATAGTCCCTTATTGTTGTTAGTGTAACCCCTTTATTGTTATTATTGTACCCCTATAACCCCCATATTTTTATTATTGTGCCCTTAAATTATTATTGTTAGGTCGGCTAGGATTACATTGTGGCCCCACTAAGATTTCATTGTGGCCCCATGGACTCCTATATATAGAAAGGAGGTTTTTTAATTTGAATCATCCAAGCATTGTTCATTCATGTAATGTATTGGAGGTTTCCCCCTCGAAGTGGCTTATTTCTAAGGCGTTGATATCTCTTTTCTTCTATTTTTGGAGATGGTTTCACAACATTTGGTATCAAAGCTTTGGATTCTAGGGTTTTCACTGCTCCAAACCGGTCATCGTGGTATTTTCTCTATAAATTTTTTTCTAGAAAGGTTCCAATGCTAAAATTTTAGAGTGTGAAGCCAAAATCCTGAGGAGCATTGTCACAAAATTTCAAAGCTTAGTTCGCAATATTTTCGGAGATATGATCTGTGGAAGCTAGGGTTGTTTGCAGGCTCCTGAATTTAACCTAAACAGGTCATCACAGAATTTTCGCTATACTTTTTTCTCTACGAATATTCATAAGCTAAAATTTATAGCGAGAGAAGCCAAAATATTGAGAAACATCATCACAAAATTTCAGAGCTTGGTTCACAACATTTTCGGAGATATGATCTGTGGAAGTTAGGTCTGTTTCAGGCTCTTGAATTTCATCTCAAAAAGGTTATCATGGGAAAATATTCATAACTCTCTCTCTGAGCATCGGATTGGAATTCTGTAAAAAAAATTCGCACGTACACGGACTGTAGTTTCCTTTCTATCAATTTTAGAGTCAAAGGAGGAAACAGTGACACGTGGAAAGTCGTACAAGTTCGCTTTACTGAACCAGTCCATAATTGGGTCATTGTGGGAGATTGGACATAACTTTGACTTGAAGAATCCAAATCATGTCAGACCTGTGAAATTTTAAAGAAGCTTCAGAGGGCTACTACAAGGCCAAATTTTAGATATTGAGGATCCACAATTATAGAGATAATTAAATTTCAATATCAAGCTCCTCAAAAGAAAGTAAAAGTTGTGTATTTTTTTTCCGAATTGCATAAGTCTTGTTTGAAGAATAAAGTTGAATTGATTCCAAGGGAATATTATAGAATAGATATCAGTAATTGATTCTAAAATGGCCCCTAAAAATCATTCAACACCCATAAAGCCTTTAGAAAGCTCTACTATGACTCATGAAGACGAAGAATGGCAACATGACATATCAAAATTACAAGAGCAAGTGCAACAAATTTCGCTCTCGCAAAGAGAAACAAAAAATGACATGGAAGTTTTGAAGAAAGGCATGGAAACTAAGATGGATGGTTTGAATAAAGGCGTGGAATATAAGATAGGTGGCATGGAATCTGGCATGGAATCTAAGATGGATGACATGGAAGCTAAGATCAATGAAAAAATGGAAAACATGAAGAATGATCTAAAATCAGACATGAAAGGTTTGACAAAGTTAATACAAGAAATGTTTCCTAATGGTGAAAAGATAATAGAGGAAACTCATGATGAGAAAAAAATAAATGTTAATCTTTCCACATGTGGTGTTCCTCCAATTCCATTACCGATGACTCCATCCGTCTTCGTTTGTTCCAACGCACGCTTACCGGCGAAGCTTCTAAATGGTATGTCGACCAAGCCACCTCTTCCCATACCACCTTTGCGACCATTGCCCAAGCCTTTTTGTCTTACTTCCAGCTCCCTCTCTGATACGATACTGATACGGAGCTCTTGACTTCCTTTAAGCAAACATCTTCGACCCGCCTTTCCACCCATGTTCAGGAATGGCGACGAAGACGCAACTTATGTCGAGCTCCCCTCTTCGAAGATCGGATCTATATGGACTGGTTCCTTCGCTCTCTCCTAGCTCCCATCGGCAAAGATGTCGCCTCCCATTTCCCTCAAACCGAAGAAGCCACCCTCCAGATAGCCTTGAAATATGACCTGATCTACGCCCAGTCTGGTTATGTTTATACCGTCCTTCCTGACCTCCCCAGGCCCGGTGGTGCTAATGCCCCAGGGGCATCTCATTCCGCCGACAGTATCGTTGGAGCCCTTTCCCATCCGTATGCTCAACCGCCTATGGGCTACGATCTCCCTCCCGGAGGGGCCAGCACCTCTAGCACTCTTCCCCCTCTTGGTAGCATGTACCCAGGATACGGCATGCCTCCTCCTTTTTCCCAACCTCTTGCTTACCTCAATGTTGCCCAACCTAACCATTACCCTTTTCCGCAGCCTGGTATGCCAGCTCCTCCAGCATATGCGCTTCCACCTCCCTTGCCTCCTCAACCCCAACAATAGCACCTACAGCCCCCTCCAGGGCAAGTATTTGCACAGCAGGGTGCGACTAATCCCCCTTATTCTCAAAGAAGGCGGAGAGGCAATCCAAATCAATCTGCCCCTGGTACTCGTGGACCCAATCCTCAAGGTTTTGACCCTAACACTGCTAACCAGGAACAGGGCACTCAGCCCAAGCCGGACAAGCCTCTTCGTACCAACAAGCCTTGTTCGTGTTGCGGTGTTTACGGTCATTACACCCCCGATTGTCCCCTTTTACCACAGATGTGGCATATGTGGGAGTCTCAAGCCACATTGCGCGGAAAACATGCCTCCCCTCACGCTCCCCCTAATGTGGCCACTACTCAACCAGCTGTGTTTACTGATCCTTTCCCTCAGCAAGGATTCGTGGCTACCCAACCACCTGACGGGCGGGTCTCCACTCCACCCTCCATTTCTGGTTCCTCCGATTACCAGATCCTCATGATGACCTCTGATCCATCCCCAACCGTCGACCCCCACCTTCAAACTCGGTCTCGCCAGTACCCCAAGCCTCCTGCTCAGTCTACCCCCGAGCCTCCTTCTTCAGGTTCTACAGAGCCTCTTTCGACACCCAGTGGCCCCTTGCATATACCTCAACCCAAATTTGAGGCTCATACCAAGATACATAAGGGACCATTACGTCGAAATGCTGCTTCCGGTCGAGCTGCTCATTCGTATAGCATAGTAGATGATTTGGCACAATCTCCTACTGCCATTTCCACACTGGAACTCCTCCAGTCGTGCCCTTCCCAAAATAAGGCCCTACTATCTGCCGTGGGCGCTGTAGAACCTGCTGATGACCAAATGATTGTTTTCGATGCCACTCAATTGGACCATCCCCCTCTTCCTCCTTCCATCGCCTTCCAAATCCCAGTCAAAATCCAGAACGCCAACGTTTCCCGGTGTATAATTGATGAGGGGGCATCCACCTGCGTGATGTCCGCTTCGGTTTGGAAGCAACTCGGATCCCCTGAGTTGGCCCCTTCCACGATCACCCTTCGAGCGTGGGATGGCCATGCCTCCCAGCCCATTGGCCTATTTCGTAATTGTCCTATCACCCTCACCGGTAAGACTTTTTGCGTTGACGTCGAAGTCATAGACGCCCCGCTAGACTACAACATTCTATTGGGGCGAAGCTACACCTATGCTATGTTTGTTGTCCCATCCGCGGTTTTCCGCAAGATGTCTTTCCCCCATAATGGAAAGATAGTCACCATTGACCAGTTCACATATCATGAGCCAAAATCTCAGACCTCACCTGAGACGACCATCTCTTCTGTAGCCAACAAGCAAACCGTCGATTCCTTGACCAGTGTCTCCCCCGGCGTTTAGAAAAATTCCTCTCTGCTTAGAAATTTTCCTAATCTCCCCCCTCCTCCTATCACTGATCCCAGCTCATCGAATTTTTGCATGATGCAATCGTCTCAGGCTGCCCTTAAGCGTCCTGCATCGGCTAGTCAGCAACCTCCCCCTCGCCCTCCGCAACCCGCTCCTAGCCATTCATCTCAGCCAGCCGGACCTCCTCCTTCTGGCCCTCCTCCTACAGCTAGTATCCCTGAACCCCTTTATCCTCCTGGATCGGTTCCCCCAGGCCTTAACCATCTTGGAGCCATCCCTCCTGGTCATTACCCTGCTGAGTAGATACCTTTCCTGGCTCCCCCTCCCGTAGTATATTCTGTCCCTGTCATGGCCACCCTCTCTCTCCCTAACCTGACCTTGGGCATACCAGTTTGGTACCTTGATCCTCCCGCCGCTACCCCTCCTGGTCACCCCAAACCCTACATGGCTTTGACACCGGTTCAACCGGTGCCCCTTGCTTCCTCCGTTGCCACTGTGCCCCCAGCACCTCCACAGGACCCTTCTCCTGTTGTGTCGGCTCCCGGGAAGAAAGGAAAAGCTCGCAAGGGGGCACCCAAAGACAAGACCACCATGACTGACCCAGCCCCTCCTCCACCCGCAAAGCCTTGTGCCTTGTGTGATGTCGCCGGTCATGCCACCCATGCTTATCCCGAGTTGCCCCGTATTCAGCCCATGGTTAAAGTCGCGTTCTCTGAGTCTACGATCGCTGAAGCCTCCCTTCCTTCTTCGTCCAAAACCAAGAACCCCAAGACTCTCCGCACCAACAAACCCTATGCTTTTTGCGGTGTTCATGGCCATTACTCCCACCATTGTCCTCACCTGACGCTTTACCGCGCCTCTTTAGAGGTAGTTCGAGAGTATGAGGTTGAACAGAATCAATCCGCCTCTCCCATACTCGCGCAGTATGCTTTGGGCCAGCCTGAGGATCCCCCAGCCCCCATCGACATTCCCCCCCCTGATGTTCAGATGATGGAGTCTACCACAACCATTCTTTACCTATCCTCCTCTGCAAGACACTCGGAGCCCAGTCCCCCTACGTCCTCCCCTGTTGTTTCGCTTGACCACCTCTTTCCTACCCATACACGAGATCACTCCACCTGTATCTCTGTTGACCTCCGCAGCCTGAGTCCTCGCCATACTTCCGATAGCCCTCATATACCACGCTCTAGTTTGTATATGAGTCATAGTCATCCTGCTCCTTGCACTCCCTCCCGCAGTTGCCACTCGATGTCTTCTGTTCACTCATGCTGCCATCATTGTCTCTCCTCCCCTCATTTGTTGTCTTGTAACAGTGTTCTGCAGGACCCCCCATCCACACCCTTTATCGGTTATGCCGATGGTGCAAGTCGTTATTCCTGGAATCTAGCCTCGGTAGGTTGGGCCATATTCACCCCCTTGCATTCCCTTGTTCTCTCCAATGGGGTCTGCATTGGTTCTGCCACCAACAATCAGGCCGAATATGATGCAGTGCGTGGTCTCTTAGTCGATGCCCTTTTCCATCGCATCCTCCATCTGCACGTTCGTTTGGATTCCCTACTTCTTGTCATGCAACTAAAAGGTGTTTATCGTGTGCATAACCCTATGCTGTTTAGATGCTATTTACGAGTGAAGCTCTTGATACGTGCATTTGAAACCATAACTTTCAACCATGTACCTCGAGAACAGAATCACTATGTAGATAGTATTGCAAACCATGTTCTAGATTGGCATTTATCACACGCATTTCATACAAGACAATAACATTCATAATCATTAAAAACGATTCATATCCATAATATGTGTCGCAAAAACATGTGTTTAGAGTCCATCTACTCTGATACATACGACATGCCCATAGCATGTTACAAAAAACTCAAAACTGGGGGCACCACCTGCCCCTACATACACACTAGGGGGCACCACATGCCCCACACCTACTCACTATCTGGCGGATCCTGAGCCAATGGCTCTGCCCCTGCAGCCCGTAGATCACGTATACCTTGACCGCCCATCGCCATGTGCCGCATGACACCTCGCCATTCCGAGGGAAGACCAATGCATGCCTCCACGTACTGGTCGTCTAAATCTTGCCACCCGCGCTCTGAAACTACGGTCAGCAACGTCTCGCATCTACGGTGGATGTCTTCTAGAAGCACGGCCACATCCTCATTGCGTACTGCTCTCAACCCACTCGGCCCTGCAGCTCCCGAGGCTGCCGGGCGCCCCATATATCCGGTCGGTTTTACCAGAGCTATATCTGCATACCAAAAGTACATGAATCAGTACCATATCTACTATTCAATAACTTTAACATGCCCATACAAGAATAGTTACTTATCACTTACCATCGGGCCCCCATACTCGACCAGGTGAAAGTGGTAGGTCCGGATCCCCACAATAAATCATCCCACTATAGGGATAGTCCTCTATGTATAACGGCATCTGATCCCAATGGGCAAAGAACTCAGGTCGAAACACTCGCCCGACTGCCCCTCCTCCTCCTCTACACAGTAGCCGCCCCCACCGGTGCATCCTGGGCTCTCTCGGGCCCCCATCTGGGAGCTGTATACGAGGCCGCAAGTTCGGGATCTTATCAAAGAAGAAGGCGCACAATAAAGTCCCATACGAGCAATCGTGGTTCACTTGCCGCTTGCAGAGCGAAAACTGTCTCTTTAGCGACACCAGCATCATTTGGGCCCACCCATAGTAGGTCCCACTCAACACACTCTCCACAATCATCATCTGTCCCCCAGTGATGTGATGGAGCGCCTGGTTGCCCAGGATATGCAGCACTGCTGTAGCCACTGCACGGGTCTCTAATCTCTCTAAGTCCCCGGTCGGTATCCGAGTCCCCTTGACTTGGAGACCCGGTTGACAATGTCGCTCCACAAACTCCATGATATGCCGCCCCCGTGGTAATACTGGCTGCGTTTTTCCCACCATCCCCAGTGGCGGGAGACCCGTCAGGAAATACACATCCTGGACTGTCAGTTCGATCCTGTGCCCCTGCACTACAAAGACCTCATGCTCTGGATCCCAATAAATGATAATCCGGGCCAACAAAGGCTCTCCTGCTCTCATCAAAGGGTTCTCCAAAAACTTTAGAACCCCAAACCTGGCCAACACACGACGGACACCCTGATCCGCCTGGATCTCTGCCCGTAATGTACCCAGGTCTCTCTCTCTCCAGTTAACCCGTAAATCTACCATACCTGCCCAAAAACATCATCTTTGTCAACATACAGATCGGGAATACCATAACCAAACACAAAAACCCAACTCTCAGCCATAAAACAGGACTAAAACCCCTTCATCTCCCAGGTCGCAGTTTTCTGCCCAATTCTAGGACAGGTCGCACTTTTTGCCCTGAAACCTGCTTCCCAGGTCGCACTTTTTGGCCCAAAAAGTGCGACCCGGCCGTAGAGATGAAGGAGGGACTGTTTCTGAGATTTTGGGCCCTAAACTGAACTTTCAATCCATCAAAATGAAAGAGTAAGGTTAGGCCTCTTACCTGCAACTGACGGATCTTGATTCCAACGGCCGGTTTGTCCGCTATGCTCGCCGCAAGATTTAGGGCCTTCCCTCCTCTCTACCTTCACAACAGCAACAATAGCAAATGAGTGAATTTGGAGGGAAAACTACCTTATTAAAAGACAACCCTTGTTTCTTCTTTCGACTGCTGCGACCATACCGTAGCCCCGTTTGACAAACCGTCTGCACCCTTGGAAAGCTCTCACCGAGCTCTAAAATGGGTATCTGTTATTTTTTTGTGATTTGATACTTCACCAGGACACATTTTTTCCAAGAAGGGTCACTTCTCCTCTCCCTAAAATCGAATTTCCTCACTTACGACACTTGTACTTGAGGCACCATTTTGCCTCCTTACTTTTCTTTGTTCGTGTCAATTTTCGTCATGAGTTACCATCTTGTACTCATGTTTTCATGGTCCCCCATTGGGCCTTTACTGTGTGGCAGCACCATCGAGTCGCCCTTGTTTAGAGCATCCAAGTTGAGTCATCATCACATTCATGGAGTCTATCCCGAGTCCTTTTGTACCCCGCTATAGCCCTCCATCCTTCACTGCTTGGTCTCTCTCTTGTGTCACACATTATGACCTTCAGTCCCACTGTCCCCTATCCCTTATGATATTGAGTCAGCCGCTGCCATGTCATTCATGCCCTTTATGCTCTAACAAGGGAAGTCATCCATTCTCCACTCAGTCCTTTCCATTTCACTATCATCATTAGTGTCAGTCTGTCCATCGCTCTACTATTTTCTCTCGTGCCTTAGTTCAGGATCTCTCATTGCCTCACCTATGGCAGACCTCCTTCTGTCGACTTCAGCTCATTCATTCCAGAAGCCAGGTCTAGAGGGTGGTGTACCTTGGTTCCAGCTTCCACTCTTGTTCGTCTCAGATCGTGCAAAGGGATCTCTCATTTCCCTTTGACTTGATTGTTTCTCCACTCCAGCTCCTTTCAGCATGATCGAGATCCGTATACTTGATGGTTCAGTGATACAGCAGCATCTCTTGATGATTCCAGGGTGTGTGTGAGATGTCTCAACCCTCATGAGGGGGTGGCCCTGCAGGTAGCCCCCCACATGCCCGGATGACCTCCTCCTTGCAGCCTTCGATGCACCTCCAGATATTTGATGATGTTGGCCTTAGCCATTTGCAGCGCCTCTTTGATTTGCATGTATCAGTCAGATTTTGTGAGCCCTTCCCCATTTACAGGGGGCATTTGGGTTGTATTTGTATCTCATGTACTCAGATATTATTGTATCAGTCCTGGATGTTATCCCAGGCACAACATGTATGTGGGATTCCTCATTGTATTTTTATCTGGCTCATGATTATGCCGGCTATACTTTATGGTTCGGTCCCTTGTTTATCGGACACACTATTCTTTTGTACTTTGTCTCGGCGGGCATAGGTATGCCTCCCTCGCCGCCTTCAGCACAGGTACCCTCTCATAAAAAGAGACTTGTTGCACCTGCGAGTCTCATCTCCTCAGGGTCTAGTTCTTCAGCACACTATCTACCTTTCATTTCTCTCTCTGACTTCCCTTTTGTTGTCTGGTGATTGAGTTCTTACAACGTACTTCGGTCATACGATTTGCTCCTGACACTCGCATGCTGGGGGGAAATCTGTTACACCATTTTTCGGTCATCTAACCTATTATCATTAGATGGACCCAAGTACACCATGTAAGACCAATTTTACCCTAAGTAAAATTGCTTTCACTATGTAAAATAACTTAATAAACTGCATTTATTAGGTTGTTTATGGTCTAAACAGGAAACCCCAAAAGGAAATATTAAACAAACCTATTTTGTTTAATTTTCCTCATGGAATAATTAATTAAACCATAATTTAATTATTATTCCTAGTCATGTTTAACTCAAAAACAAAGAAATTAATTAGATAAACCTTTATTTATCTTATTATTTTCTAGGAATAATTATTTAAATCTTATTTAGATAATATTCCTTGTTAAATATGACCAAATCACCCACAAATAATTAAATAAATCATTATTTATTTGATTATCTTCTAACCGTTTCCTTAAAAAGATAAATAAATCATTTATTTATTTATTTTTGACAAATAAAGGGATTTGACCCAAGTCAAATACTTTTTCCCTCCAACAAATATAATAAAATATTCCATAAAGGGTGGATCTAGATTTGGTTAACATTATTTTAATCATGCACCAAGATCTAGAATGACCCAATATTTTTTTATAAATAGGAGGGTTTTTCCTACCATTCTTCACCTTTTGTTGCCTATTAGATCACTCTGGATCTATACACTTGGTCACATTTTTCCATCATTTGTTGTGTGAGCTCCCATTGAGCTCTTTTCTTTGCATTGGGTTTTCTGCACCAACAAGAGAGAGAAATCTTAGATCTGAAGTGCTGAGGACTTCCAAGAACCCATACCACTGAGGAGAATTGGATACGCCTTCTTGTTTTCCTCCCAGGTGCTCTATTAATACAAAAAAATCTTTTAAAAATTGTTCTTGTCTTGTCTATTGGTATATAGAGCAAACCCTTGTTTTTACTGCTTAATGTCTTTCCATGCATAGATCTGGTTTTTGCAGCTCTTTTCTTGTTCAAATAACCGCAGATCTGAAGATATTGGCAGCCACTTTTGTTGTTAGGGCTATTAGTTATGCGTAGCTAAAGTGGTCCTTTTTCGTACACTTCGACAAAGGATTCATACTAACACTAATGTTGGTGGGAAGAACCACCATATTCCAAAAATGGATATGAGGAAGTTTGATGGAAAGGATCCTTTAACATGGATACTACAAATGGAGCAATATTTTGATCTCAATAATGTGCAAAACACACAAAAGGTATGCATTGCAACTTTACATTTAGAACAAAATACATTTGTATGGTATCGATGGCTTTGCTCCTGTAAAAAAATTGTCACTTGGTCAATTTTTAAGGAGGAAATGATAGCACATTATGAGGATACAAAGAGAAACACCTTCTTTAGCCAATTTATAAATCTCAAACAAAAGGGTTTAATGGGGGAGCACATTGAAGACTTCCAAAAATTGAATATAAGGGTAACTGATATTCCAGAGGAACACAGGATTGATCTCTTCATAGGTACTTTAAAGGATAACATCCAACATGAAGTTCGCATTTTGGAACCTGATTCAATGGAGAAGGCATTCAGGTTGGCAAGAAAAATTGAATGTAAAATTATGGCGACAAGGAAGCCTACCACTCACTTCTATAAAGAAGGAAGTGTTGCTACGCCTAGATTTCCACAACCTACAAGGTTGACACCACAACAAGTGGAAGAAAAAAGAGCAAAAGGGCTTTGCTACAGTTGTGATAGCAAATACACTAAAGGTCATAAGTGTGCTGAGAAGAAATTATTTTACATAGATTGTGAAGAGGAAGAAGAAAATAAACAAGAAGAGGATATACACCAGGAACCAGCCCTAGAAGAGGAAGAAATGAGTCCGACCATATCGTGTAATGCATTGGCAGGAATTACCACTCCTCAAACTCTCAAGATAGAAGGACATATCAAGAAGAAAAAGGTAATAGTGTTGATTGATTCAGGTAGTATCCATAATTTTATTCATTGTAAGGTAGCCAAGGAATTGAATTGTTTCCTATACCCAGCACCAGAATGTCAAGTGATGGTTGCAAATGGAGGAACTATAAATTTCTCTGGAAAACGCCATAATATCAAGATAACCATGGGGGAATATGTATTGAAAATTCCAATGCTTTCCATTCCTATGGGAGGTCCTGATGTTGTACTAGGAGTACAATGGTTACAATCTTTGGGGACAGTAGCTTTTAATTTTCAAGAACTTTACTTGAAATTTTTTTTCACAAGGAAGGGAAGTCGAATTACGGGGTATTGCAGGGAATCTGGGAAAGATAATAAGCTCTAATGTCATGACAAAGCTTCTAAATAAAAAACAACGAGGCGTAATTTCACAATTATGCTCACTAGAAGTTCCAACATCAAAATCATCTATTTCTACAGATCTCCAAAAAGTCTTAGACAGTCATTCCAAGGTTTTTGAAACTCCCAAAGGACTCCCACCTATTAGTGATCATGATCATGCTATTCATTTTATTCTAGGAAGTGTTCCTCCAAACATCAGGCCTTATGGATATCCTTATGTCCAAAAGAGCGAAATTGAACGTATGATTGCAGAAAATTTAGAGGCTGGTATAATTCAACCTAGTCAAAGTTCTTTTTCTGCTCCTGTAGTATTGGTACACAAGAAGGATGGATCATGGCACATGTGTCTGGATTATAGGGAGCTTAATAAGCTCGCCATTAAAGATAAATTTCCCACTCCTGTGATTGATGAATTATTGGATGAATTACATGGAGAAATTTATTTTACCAAGTTGGATCTTCGTTCAGGATATCATCAAATTAGAATGAAGACTAAAGATATTCCAAAAACAAAAATTCAAACTCATGAGGGTCATTATGAATTTTTGGTCATGCCTTTTGGCCTTACCAATGCACCTTCTACATTTCAAGGGTTGATGAATTCCATTTTCAAACCCTTCCTTAGAAAATTTGTGCTAGTATTTTTTGATGATATACTAATCTACAGTAGGTCTTGGAAGGATCATGTTCAACATGTTGACGGGGTGCTCAAACTATTGCAGGAGAAACAATTATATGCAAAAACATCCAAATGTTTCTTTGGAGTACAAGAGGTGGAATATCTGGGTCATATTGTATCTCACGAGGGTGTTAAGGTAGACCCTAACAAAATTAAAGCCATTAAGGAATGGAAAGTCCCCACAACCATAAAGTAGTTGTGAGGATTTCTCGGGTTAACAGGGTATTATCACAAGTTTGTTAAGAATTATGGGAGAATAGCAGCACCTCTAACAACATTATTGAAGAAAGATGCATTTTCATGGACTCCTGAAACAACTAAGGCCTTTGAACATCTTAAAGAGGCAATGTGCCTAGCACCGGTCTTAGCTACGCCAGACTTCACAAAAACCTTTATTGTGGAATGTGATGCCTCGGGAAATGGAATTGGTGTTGTTTTAATGCAATAAGGAAGACCCATTGCTTTTGAAAGTCGTCCAATCAAAGGAAAGTATTTACAGAAAGCTATTTATGAGAAGGAAATGTTAGCAATACTACATGCACTAAAGAAATAGCGACCTTACCTAATGGGAAGACACTTCAAGGTAAAAACTGATCATGATAGTCTTAAACACTTTTTGGAGCAAAGACTATCTTCAGAAGAGCAGCAAAAATGGGTCAAAAAGATGTTGGGTTATGACTTTGAAATAATCTACAAAAAAGGAAAGCTTAATGTTGTTGCAGATGCACTCTCAAGAAAGAATGAAGAGGTGGAAGCATTGCTTTGTGCCATCTCTATTATCCAACCAGATTGGATAACTGAAGCAAGAGATGAATGGAAGAAGGACAAAGATGTATGGATACTCATTCAAAAGTTGCAGCAAGATCCTAGTACATCTGATACATTTAGTGGAAAAATGATTCCTTATGGTACAAAGATCGCTTATATCTTTGTAAGAATTCCCAACTAAAACAAAAGATTCTTCTGGAATTGCACACTTCTCCTTTAGGAGGACACTCGGGATTTTTAAAAACTTACCACAGGGTGAAGAAAGATTTTTTTGGGATGGCCTTAAATCTGATATTCAAAATTTTGTGGCGGAATGTTTGGTTTGCCAGCAGAATAAAGTGGAGACAATTAAGACCCCGGGACTTCTACAACCTTTATCTATTCCAAGTCAACGTTGGGAGGAGATTTCAATGGATTTTATCACAGGTTTACCTAAGTCCAAAGGAAAGAGTGTCATCATGGTGGTAGTTGATAGACTTACCAAGTATGCACACTTTTGTGCATTATCTCATCCATTTAAAGAAAGTACAATTGCTACTACATTTATGGACACAATTCAAAAGCTACATGGAAACCTAAGGGTTATTGTGAGCGACAGAGATCCCATTTTTACTGGAAATTTTTGGACGGAGTTATTTTCTTGTTTGGGTACTCAATTAGCTCATAGCTCATCTTATCATCCTCAATCTGATGGTCAAACTGAGATAGTAAATAAATGTTTGGAAGGGTATCTTCGTTGTTTTGTATCTAATAAAAAAACACAATGGATCGAGTGGTTACCTCTCACTGAATGGTGGTATAACACTTCCTTCCATACTGCAGCAAAAATGACCCCATTTATGGAACTTTATGGATATCATCCACCATCCATCACATCAACTTTAAGAGAAAATTCAAAGGTTCAAGCAGTGGAAGACCACATTGAGAATCAACAAGAATTTCTACAGCTCTTAAAGGATAACCTGAATTTGGCACTAAATCGAATGAAACAACAGGCAGATCAAAATCACACCTGAATTTGGCACAAAATCAAATGAAACAACAGGCAGATCAAAATTCTAGCGAGAGAAGTTTTGATGTAGGAGACTGGGTATTTTTATGGCTACAACCATACAAACAAATTTCCCTCAAGCAAGCTAAGAAGTATAATAAATTATCTCCAAAGTACTATGGTCCTTACATCGTGTTGCAACAGATTGGTACTATAGCATACAAATTGGAGCTTCTTGCTTCTTCACGAGTGCATCCAATTTTCCATGTTTCATGCTTAAATGAGTTTATAGGTGAAAATATTCCAGTTCAAACAATATTTCCAGAACTTGATGAGGAAGGAAAAATCATATTGGAACCTGAAACGGTCACGGAAACAAGAACTTGACAGCTACGAAATCGATCAATTTCAGAGTATCACATCAAGTGGAAGAACTTACCCACTGAAGATTCTACATGGGAGGATGATAATTTTATACAGAAGTACCCAGAGCTACTAAAGCATAGAGGACAACACTTTTTTGAAGGAGATGGACATGTTAGGTCCCTATATTACTAGTATAGTCCCTTATTGTTGTTAGTGTAACCCCCTTATTGCTATTATTGTACCCCTGTAACCCCCATATTGTTATTATTGTGCCCTTAAATTATTATTGTTAGGTCAGCTAGGATTACATTGTGTCCCCACTAAGATTTCATTGTGGCCCCATGGACTCCTATATATAGAAAGGAGGTTTTGTAATTTGAATCATCCAAGAATTGTTCATTCATGTAATGTATTGGAGGTTGCCCCCTCGAAGTGGCTTATTTCTAAGGCGTTGATATCTATTTTCTTCTATTTTTCGAGTTGGTTTCACAATATATGTACCTCCCACAGCCACCACAACTACAACCTCTACTCCACATACTACACAAACAACAGATGATGCAGAGCAGTTGAAAAAGGCAGTATAAAATCTGTCTATTCAGACAGAGGAGATCAAGTCAAAATATTGCAAGACTAGAGAACAAGGAGTGAAGCTTCTCATTCAGCAGAAGCACAAAGGGCTTAGAAATTGTTAGAGAGATTGCATAAGTCAAAGAGAGAATCAGAAATTAGACAGACCTTGGCCCAATCCAAGGAAATCATCTGGGAAGATGTCATGAACTCCATTAATTTTTGGGTATGTGTTATATTCTTTCCACGAATAATCACATGCGAGGGGGTAAGAAGGGGGGCGATAGCCCCCCCTGTCGGGGTCCGGGGTAGCGCCCCGGGGAAAATTTTTGGTCCTTAATTTTCTGTGGGCGGTCCATGCCCATGGTTTTGCACATGGTTTTGGGGTACGATGGTTTTTGGCCCCTGGTATTTTTTGTAGATCTGGTCAAGGGAACTACGGTTATGTCCTAATCCAGGGTTAATGGATTAGCGTTTATGTATGCTTCGACATGTATATATGTGTTATAACACTAAAAGTAATATAATGAAAATCAAGCTGGTTGTCCCGAATTGGGATCCAAGGGAAAATCTCTGTGTTTATCTGTTTTATGTTTTATGCTCTCGCTATTGTTTATTTTTTGTTATAAGATTCATGTGTAGATAATTTCTATTCAGGGTTAAAACCTACATTAATGAGATCTAACACTACATCCAGATTATTTTTAAGAAAAAAGAGTTGATAAAAAGAGCCACTGAGGCTATTACAGACAACAAACAGGAGCTTGGAGAGATGCTTACAACAACAACCAACATCATCAAGTTCCCGAACTCCAAGAACATATATGAGTTAGATAATTTGGGAGTAGATGATAGGACATAAACAATCCTGGAAGTGAAGATGATTCTTACTAAGAAGAATCTTGTTGTTCAGCTGGAAGAAAAGTACCACAATCTAGAGAAAGTAGTCAACAGGGTTTTCACCAGGATAGAGCCTTTAACACAGAAGGGTCAACCTTCTTTGTTTGTGATTAATGATAAGTTGATAACTCGTGAAGAATATGTAAATAATTTAAAGGAAATTTCCATTGACAACACCAAATTTTCGAGCATCAAGGGTAGAATGACAAGCAGAGCATTTTTGGAAGCAATGAGTAATGACTTCTTCATCCAACATGAGGTAAATCACATCTTCATGGTAAAACCCACTTTTTCCAGATACATTGAAGTCGATGAGATTTACCAAAAGGTGATTAAATTGACTATCCCAGATGAAGATCTATGGGTTAAACTATGTGAGTTATAGGATTAGTCAGTAATTGAGAGATAGTAAGCATCAGGCAGCACATTACCAGCACACTAGTTAGTGTAGCCCAGAAATAGGTCAATTCAGCAACTGTTTCCTCCAAAACAATGCTAGGGTTCCAGATCATCTCCACCTAGCCTATTATTTTGTAACAATTAGATTTTATTGTTCAATATTACGCTAATAATACATTGTCAGTTTAGACAGTGTTTATGTAAATCCTTTTTGTAAAATTAGTATAAATACTTTGTTGTTTGAAGTATGGGTTGAAAACTGAGTATATTTTTCTTCTGAACATTTTAATTTCCATTTTTTTGGAACATCAATAATCCAAGGAATTTTCCCAAGATTCCTGTGGTGTATTCATTGGTGATGTTTTTATTCTTTAACTGTGTTATTTCGTTGTTTTTCCTTTCTCTGTAAATTTGAAAATATTAATTGTATAACAGAAATTGTGATCAATACGATATGTTGATTAGAACACCTTATTCTGGTTGTTTTCAATTTACATGTTTTCCACCGATGTCATATGGAAGAATACTTAATTGTTTTTCAATCTTTGCTAAATTCTACATTTCTTCCACTTTCATAATTCACTTAAAATCTTAAAAGATCCAATTAATGCAACGTAGCTTGCCCTGTGAGACTCCTTAAGACATTTATGTAGATCTAGTTAAATATTTTGACTCCATAGTCCAATGGGAATATATCCATTTAATCAACCAAACAATCAAAATCAAATAAATAATCAAGTACATTTATAACTAGCCTAAAATTCCTTAAAAGCAAAGTTAAATTTTATAAAGATATCCCTCTCTGAAGCTGGCAGAGCTAGATCCCAGCTTCCAAAGTGGTTTTGATTTTGTCCTATATGTTTATTCTCACAATATCGTAAATTACTGAATGATAACATAGTGGCAACCATACTGGGGAAAATTGAAAATATTGAAATTTTCTTCGAATTCATAACCCTGGTTAAAAACGTGTATGATAGGAATATTTCGAGAGATTTTTTCCTTTCAATTTTTGTGAATAATAAATGTATGTGTGCTTTAGTTTTTAATTCTCACTCCCAAAAGAGCTTACACTAGATCTCATCCTGATCCAAAGCTTGCAGTTATTGTTGATGATCCTAAAAAACTGATGAGAAGAAAAAGTATAATAGGGAGCCAAGGAAGTAGAAGTCCTCCCCATAGAGAAAATTCACTCCCAAAAGACTTTGTTACTCTACAATACATTGAATTTGACTTACCTTTTGAACATAGCTTATTTAGAACTAATTCAGCCAACGGGTAGATCAAATAGTTGTAGACCAAGCTAAATTAAGGCGTCATTATTTTAAAGTGCAATCTATCCAACCTGATATTGACCTTTAGATTATTCAATATTTTGATAAATTGCAAGGTTTAGTTTCAGATCTTGACCTTTCTGTTCATGAGGCTTATGTTCAACAGTTCGTTGAACTCTTTGCCCTGACTTCTTTTGCAAAATCATCCACCTCATCACAATTTGTGCAACCTGTTGGGTATGTGTTATATTCTTTCCACGACTAGTCACACGCAAGGGGGTGACAGAAGCCCATGTACGTTGTGCCAGGCACAGCAAGGGGGTCACAAGGGGGGTGGCAGCCCCCCCTGTTCGGGGTCAGGGGCAGCACCCCGAGAAATTTTTTTTTTTGAACCCTATTTTTCAGTGGGAGGACCCACCCATGGTTTTGTGCATGGGTTTGCACATGGTTTTGGGGCATGATGGTTTTCGGCCCCTGGTATTTTGTAGATCCGGTCAAGGGAACTACGGTTATGTTCTAATACAAGTTTAATGGATTAGGGTTTATGTATGCTTCGACATGTATATATATGTGTTGTAACACTAAAAGGAATATAATGAAAAATCAAGCTGGTCGTCCCGATTTGGGATCTAGGGGAAAATCTCTGTGTATATCTGTGTTATGTTTTATGCTCTCTCTATTTTTTATTTTCTATTTTTAATATTCGTTTGCAAATAATTTCTATACAGGGTTAAAACCTACACATCCTAGTTTCCACTATTACTCTAGTAGTCTCTCATCAAGAAACTCAAACCCCATCCTCTATCCGATCTTCATCCACAACCCAACCTTAATCCTCACCAAAACCTCAACCTTAAGTTCATCATCCACCTCTAATTCAGCCTCCACCTTTCATCCAACAACCACCTTTGATCAATCCCCATATTGTTCATCCTCGTATCCCTATAATGGTAACCAAATATGCTCCTCTTGTTCTTCAAGATCCTTTTGAAAACATGCCACAAGACTATCATACAATGATTCCACAATTTGATCAAACTATACCTATCACTGCCCAACAACATGTAGATAGGATGAATGATAGTTTTTACCTTCAGGAAGTAGATGAAGAAAACGTAAAAATGAGGTTTTTTTCACAGAGTCTCACTAGAGAGGTTAGGAGATGGTTTAAAGATTTGCATGCTGCTAGCATAAATGATATCCATGCATTCCATCAAACATTCCTTAATAGATGGGAAATTAAAAAGAACCCTCTTCATATTTTATCTTAGTATGAAAGCATTAGGAGGGCACCAAGAGAAAGTGTTCAGGATTATTGCACTAGATTTAATAGTGTATACAATGAAATTCCTTCCAACATTAAACCACCACAAGGCTTAGCCTTAATTAAATTCCTAGATGGCTTTGAGGCAGACATGTATTACCAGCTTAGAGAGATAAATTCATCAACATTAGAATAAATGCAAAGGAATGCAGTGAGTGTAGAAGAAAATCTATTAGCAAAGAGGGCTATAATTAGGACTGAAGGGAGAGTGACCATGAAAGAAGAACCCTCAACTTCTTCTGCTGATGCCAAAATTGATTCATTATTTAGAACAGTCTAAATAATGATGGAAAGGATTAATCTAAATGAAAGGGCTTCTCCTAGAGAAAATCAGCTTGCTCCTCAACATCGTAATCAAAATCTTAGAAGAAATCCTCCCCAAATCAAATAGAGGGAACAAAGGGGCCCTGATCAACCAATTAGACCTCCATTTCATGGAAATTATGTTGATGATGATGGGTAAATAGTAGAAGAGGTAGAAAATAACCAAATCAATTTGATGGTTATTAACGATGATGAAAATGTTTTTCTTACTCAAGAAGAACAAGAGCTTTTTCAATTTCCCAAATTGAACTTGATTCAGAAGAATCAAATGATTAAAAACAGGGATTTGAAAATTATATTAAGGAAGCCCATAGGAAATATAATCTCAAGAATAAGAAAACCTCAGATGCCCCAAACAAACATAATTTTGAAAATCCTATCATGAAAACTTTTGACACTGTTGGGAAGAAAACCCCGGAGAATCCTGCCAAGAAAAATGTTCATAGTTCTTGCAAAAAGATAGTAGAAATTCCTGCCAAAAAGATAATTGAGATTACTTCCAAAACTACTCAAACTGATATCCAACCACTAGTCACCAAAATGAACCTATATCAAAACAAATTGTTGATAAATCTAATTTTCTGAACTTAAATAAGTTTCAAACATCATTCAACATTGAAAATGAATTATAAAAACTGAAAATTATCATTCCCTTAACAGAGTTAATAAACAAAAATATATACAGAACTCAGGTTATGAAGGCTCTAAACATAGGGGAAAACACTGACATTGTCAATTTGAATGATGATCATCCTGAAATCTTATTTGGTCCAGAAGTTGATTGTAAACCATAAGACTGAGCAGTTCCTCCATTCTACGTTAGCCTCAATGTTCATGATAAGATTCTCCATAATGCTATGTTAGATTCAGGTGCACAATTTGATGCCCAACGTTGTTATGGAAAAGCTTGGTCTTGACATTTATAGGCCTTATAAGGATTTATATTCATTTGATTCCACCAAAGTAAGAAGCCTAGGTTTCATTAAAGATCTATGTTTTACATTAGCTCAAATCCTAGTTAAGATTCTATTGAATGACATAATGGTTGTAGATATACCCTCTAAGTATGGCATGTTGTTGTCATGCTCATGGAGAGAAAAATTGCAAGCGACCCTACAAATGGACATGAATTATGCTACCATACCAGTGTTTGGTCAACATAGAAGACTATATAGGGAAAATTTAATGAAATTCATGGTGAATAGTTAAGATAAACCACATAACTATCCTCTTTACTCTGTCCACTCAGATTTAGAATCTTTCATTATTTATAATGATGGAGATATAAATTCTCAGGTTACCAATGCATAAAATGATATTTGTGAAACACATGAAAATCAAACACAAATAGTGGAACAAAACATTGAACTTGAACCTATTTGGAACATTATTTTTGATGGATCTTGTAGCAGAGAAGGTTCTGGAGCAGGAATGTGGGTTTCAAACATAGGAGACGACCATGTTGAAGATCATTCATATAAGCTAAATTTTCAACGTACCAATAACATAGATAAGTATGAAACACTTATTTTAGGATTGAAATTGTTAAAAATATTAGGTGCTAAAATAATTTCCATTCATGGATATTCTGAATTTTTTATAAAGCAGATTAAAGGGGAATACTCTGCAAAGCATCCTAGATTGAGAGCATATAGAAATGATGTGCTTGATTTTCTGGAAACTTTTGTGGAATATGATCTTGTTGTTATTCCTACAAATCAGAATATCCCTGCAAATGGTCTGGCTTTTTTAGATAGCACATGTAAAATGCCTCACCCCAATAGAAAATATACAGTGGAAGTGAAACATCGACTAGTTGTACCAGATAATATGAGGTATTGGAAAGTATTTGGAAATGATAAGAAAATTGAAAACTTTCTACAGCCTAAGGATGAATATGAAGAAAATAGCATAGATTTAGAGTGTGAAGTAGAAAATAAAATAGTTGTACATTCTAATGTAGGATAATAGTTTGATGATTCAGGTGTATATATTGATGTAGATAAATTTGTAAATAAATTAGAATCTCTTGAAATAGATCCCGAAAAAGAAGAGTTTGAAATACTTCAGTCAAAGGATAATGTTTTACCTAGAGGTTTGGTTCCACTAGAAGAATTATTTTATTTCAATGATATAGCTAAAAAGCCAAAGATATAGCTCATAGGAGAAAATGTAGAAGAATGCAATATAGGCAATGAAAAGGATCCTAAAATGATAAAACTGTTAAAATGATTTCCTGCTTCTCAAAAACAAAAATATAGTGCTTTATTCAAACATTTATGAATACCTCAAAGCATATGTCTTTGCCTCAAAGCATATGTCTTTGCTTGGAGATATGAATACCTCAAAGCATATGACACTAGTATTATACAACATAAAAGCCCAATCAAGGAAAATCAGAAACCATTTAAACAAAAACTTCATAGAATAAATCCAATTCTAATGCCTCTGATTGAGAAATAAATTAAAAATATGTATGATGCTAAAATCATAGTTCCTCTTAGATACTCTAAATGGGTGTCTAACATAGTGCCTACTATGAAGAAAATAGGGGAAATCAGATTATGCATTGATTTCAGAAACCTTAACAAGGTCTCCCTAAGAGACAACTACCCTTTGCCAAAAATGGATCATATATTACAGAATGTAGTAGGATCTAGTAGGATTTCCTTATTATATAGTTTCTCGGGTTATAACCAAGTCTTAGTACATCTTGATGATTAGGATAAAACAACTTCCACTACTCCATGGAGAACCTTCATGTATGTGAAGATTCCCTTTGGGTTAGTGAATTTTGGATCCGCCTTTCAAAGAGAAGTGGATATTGCCTTTGCTGATGAAATTGGAAAACTTATTGTGATCTATCTAGATGATATTACTGTCTATTCAAAAATTAAGGAGGAACATTTGTTACATCTGAAAAGAGTGTTTGAAAAATGTAGAAGGTTTGGCATTTCATTAAATCCTAAGAAAACACTTTTTGGCCTTGAAGAAGGAAAGATTCTGGGTCATATGATTTCTAAAGATGGTATTAAGATTGATCTAAGTAGAATTGAAGCTATATTAAAAATCATTCATCCTAGGAGCTTCAATCATCTATTGGTAAGATTAATTTCCTAAGAAGATTCATTCCTAACCTTGTAGTACTTCTCATAAATATAACAAATATCATGAAAAAGGATTTAGAAATTAGATGGAGCATTGAGGCTAGACAATCCTTTGATCTAGTTAAACAAGAATTGACAAAAGCACCAGTTTTGATGAGTCCATATTTAACTAAAGATTTTATAATATTTTCTTTTGCATCTGAACATATTGTTGCAGCTATTTTATTGCATAAAAATAATGAAGGATTTGAACAGCCCATTGCATTTTTCAGTAAAGCTTTAAGAGATGAATCTTTGAAATATAACATAATGGAAAAACAATCCTTTGCATTGATCAAAGAAATTAAATATTTTAGAGTGTATATCCTACATTCCCATATAATTTCTTATGTACCAAATTTAGTGGTCAAGGATATCTTAACTCAGAATGGACCTTATGGTAAAAGAGGTAAATGGATTGCTATCATTCTTGAGTATAGGATGGAAAAACAATCCTTGACTTTGAAATTAAACCCACCAAACTTATCAAAGGACAAGGACTAGCCAAATTGTTGGCTGAGTCAAATTTTCATGCATTGGATATCAAATTGTTTGATGCATTAGATGATCAAGAGGAGTAGGAAACTCCACAGATTGATGAGGCTTTTCTGAACTCACCCTAGTATGCAAACCTCTTATATGTTTTATTCAATTTAAATTTTCCTCCTAGTTTAATATAAAAAAAGCAATATTTCTAAAGTTAAAAGCAGACAAGTTTTGCATCATATATAATGTTTTATATTGGAAAGATGCTGGTGGTATTTTACTTAAGTGCTTATTGAAAGATGATGCAAAAAGGACCATGCAGGAATTCCATGAAGGTGATTGTGGTGGACATCTATATTGGAAAACCACTTCTAACAAAATCCTTAGAGCTAGTTTTTACTAGCCTACCCTTTTCCCTGATATCAACAAAAAACTAACCTCCTACCATAAATGCCAAATATTTGAGGGAAAAATATTTTTTTTGCCTCTGCCCTTAAAGCCTATATTTGTTGAAAGTCCTTTCCAGCAATGGGGACTATATTTCATTGGTGAAATCCATCTACATTCCTCTACCCAACATAAGTGGATTCTCATAGCCACTAATTACTTTACTAAATGGATTGAAGCCACACCTTCCAGATTAGCCACTGATATTGTCATCATTAAGTTTCTGGAAACCAATATCCTCTCTAGATTTGGTTGTCCTAGTAAACTTATTACTGATAATTTTGTAGCCTTTAAATCTAAGAAAATGATAGAATTATGCAGTAAATACCATATTACTTTAGGACATTCAACTTCTTATTACCCTCAGGGTAATGGGTTGGTTGAATCCTCAAATAATATTTTAGTTAACATCATTAAAAATTTGTTCTCAGACAACAAAAATTCATGGCACAACAAGTTAATTAATGTACTTCGGGCTGAAAAAATAACGACAAAGAATTCAATTGGCATGTCACCATACCAATTGGTTTATGGGATGGATGTTGTTTTTCCATCCTCTTTGGGAGTTCCAGCTATGAAGATAATTCGAGAATTACAGGTTGATCCAAATGACACACAGAGGAGGATTAATCAAGCTATTTAGTTACAGCAGTCCAGGGAAGAATTCTACAATAAAACTCAGCTCATCCAAGAAAATTTCAAAAAAAAAATTGACAGAAGAACTAAAACTAATTATTTTAATTTGGGTGACAGAGTTTTGAATTGGGATTCTAGAAGAGAAGACAAAGGCAAACATGGGGAATTTGACAATATTTGGAAAGGACCTTACATCATTTATTATTTCAAAGGACACAATGCATTCTTTCTTAAATACCTAGATGGAGCATAAATGCCTCGTGGGCCTATCAATGGCAGAATGCTGAAGCATTACTTTTAAGTTCATAAAGATTTTTCTTAGATCAAACCATTGTAAATATCATAGTCTTTATTATTTTGATTGGGTAAGTTATTGACAGAAGTTGAAGCCCGTACAGAAGGCCCTAAGATTTGATTGATAAGCTACCATAAGTACTCCAACAACAAAATAAATCAAATGCAGACATTGCTGAAATTGAAACACTCAGGGCTACTGATCATATGTTCTTGACACTTCACATGGAAAAGTGCCATCCCTAGCTTGAGCCACTGTTAGGGTCCTATAATTTATATGATCTCAAGGTGATTGAGTATTTTTTCTCAGTAATCTTATATTGTAAATAATTTTCAAATGAAAATGATTTCCAAAAATATATATAAAATGAAATGAAAAGAGGGTATATCTAAAAAATTAATAAAGACAAAAAGAAAGAAAATTTGAAAAAGAATAAAAATAAAATCAAAACCAAACAAAATCAAAAATAGAGAAAATAACACTGAAAGTGCTGCAAATTCAAATGCCACTACTCATAGATAGTTTTCTTTATGTTAAAATCAAATAAGGTTGTGTGCAGTTTGTTTAAAAATGGCACAATGACTTGCTATTTGTTCAAATCATAAATATTAATCATGGTTGAACAATTGTGATTTTTTTTGTAAATTAGGTTAGAGAATAAAGACTTTCCAAACAATTTAATCTTGGTTAATCAATAGTTAGGTAGAAAATTAAATTGATTAAATTGTTTAATATGAATCAATAATAGAAATAAGTGATAGAGTAGATTAGATTTTTCAAAAAAAAAAGATATGAGTTTTCTGGTCTAAATGCACCCCTAGAAGAAAGAAAGAAAGAAAGAAATATATGAGTTTACTGCTTGATACCCCCCCAAACCATTTCCCCCGCGTCCTCAATACCGTCATTCCTATCGGTCACCTCCACCACTCCCATCACGCCAGATCATCTAATTGTTACCAATCAAACCCATTCCCATGGTATTTTGATCTGTTAATGCATTTAATTGAGACTAATGACCATTAAATTAACGAATCCGTGCCATGTTCAATGGAAAACTAGATTTTATTATAAAGCCATGCAATTTAACCCTTTCAACCTTTACTATGCTCTATTTTCTGCAAATTCAGTTGGTTAACAGGTTTACATTGCACTAGTTTTATTCATTGATTTGTCTCCAACCAAAGCGACAATGCCTACCCTGCCTTCTTCACCAATTACAGAACTGTTGCGTTTTCCTGGTAAAAATGTTCATCCTAAGTCTATTTGAATTCTCCTGAAAATGATTTAATATGCCTTCTAAGAAGAAAAAATAGGAGGAACCATTCAATCCCTTGGTCCACCCCCCCCCATATTTAGATCATGTCCCCCTAGCTGATAAAGATTACAAAATTAATGAGACACTGTGTGAATTCGAACTGTTTGAAATGTATTGTTGGTTAGAAGATAAATATATTGACAAATATGATGATATTGGAATATGGGAGTCCAATTTACCTCACTATATCTTCCCCCACACATAGAGTGCCCCTGAGTTTATCAGAAAGTGTCAAGCGTGCTATATCCCCAGTCAAAGAGTTATCATTTCCCCCACTGGTGAAATCCTTTTCACCATCACCACATAATCAATTCATCAGATGATGTAAGCTCCCTCTGTGGAAAATGGTACCCCTTTCTCCCTAGAAGCCCTCAATGAGTTATACTAGAAGCTTGATTTTTCCAAAAGAGCTAAAATCTTTGACATATTCCTACCTGAAAATACTCAGCTGCCAAAGTAAAACCCTCCATACCCTTCCTCCATCTTCCCTGATCCGGAAAAATAGATTATATTATTCATTGCATACCTTCTTGGCTATTATTCTGATTAGTGGATAGATGAACCCATTTTAAGCTTCCTCTCCATATTTTCCACAGATTGTAAACCATCAATCATGTTTAATTTTAGCCAATTCCTGGTAGACAACATCCATGATCAATTTATTAAATTTCAGACTGGGGAAGTGCTTAAATACTCCTCTATTTTAGTATACATGTTTTTGTATTATCAGGAAGATAGATTAAGTTTTCTATGAAGAAGCTTGATGAATATGGAAACCAGCAATTAGTCATCTTCTCGACATCATTGGTAATGAAAGAGCATAAGGAATTTTCATACAAATAGTTCATTTCACTATTTGTACATCCAGCCATGAGTATTATGAGAAGTACAGATGAACCCAGAATAGGTGAATAGATAAATAGAATCCTACATTTTTCATATCGAGCCAAGATAGGAGACTGGTACTTGTACCATAATTACACAGAGATAAGAGTATATGGGTGTGAGCTTGCTCCTTATAAACTCCCAAAATTCCTCCCAATGAGGAATTTTTCTCTTGAGTATATCAGAGAGATGTTGAATGCTGATGAAATTCACTTTGTATCAACCAAGAATAAGTCCTAGTTTAGGATTAAAACACAGATTGGGCCCTTTATTTGTAATAGCATGTCAACAGGTGAAGAAGCAGATAAGGTACTAAAAGAAAAGAACTTCAACCTAAGCTTTACTTGGTCTTATGATCCTCTAGGAAGTATTTCAAAGCTCCGAGTAGAGAATAAAACTACTCCTTACATACACACCCATAGGGGCAGAGATAGAAAAGTATATGAACCAGTTAGAATGGGATGAGAACACATTGCAGGAATCTGAGGAGAAACTAGTGTCGACATTGACATCACAGACTCCTATCCCAAAAGAAAAAGCATGGAAAAGGAAAAGAGAAGAAGATTCACCTTCAATGACTAACACTACAAGAAAATAATTCAAAATAATGTACAGAAAAAGGACTAAGATGAATCCTAAAGATGACATAGACAAATATTCGGAAAAATAAGTTATTGTGGTCACCAAAGAAACACCTTCATCTTCTCAATTAGGTGTCCAATCCACTACTTCTCCTACAACTTCTTCAGTATCACATGACCAGCAGCAGGCTATCCAGACAACTAAGGTTATCCAAGGTGAGAAGGAGAAGACAGTCTTTGATAGGTTCAGAGAGATTAAATTAAAAAACGAAATCTTGAAGAACAACACCTATACTCAATTCTGGAAGCGGACTTCCAATTCTCAAAGCAAGTTGTTGTTAGCATTTTATTCTAATAAAGGTAAGATGTAGATGGCCTTCTTTGAGGCCCAAATCCCTCATCCAAAGTCAGCAGCTGACTACAAGAAGACATCTTTCGAATTTGACATAAAGGACATTCATCCCATTGATCAAATGGAGATGCACAAGCAAATAGGGGAAATTATCTCTTCAACTTTGACTAACACAAAAATGAATCTTTACAAGTTGTAGGTTTCTTTGTCCAATATCTAGTCATAGTTAAAAATGGAGAAAATATCTTCTCTTGCTAAGGATACAAGGATTAAATCCTTATAATATTTGGTGGTTAAGAAAGGATATGAACCATCAAATATGAAGGTTGTAGAGGAGATAATCAAAAAGTAGAATGCTGACATAGGAGCATTAAGAAAACAATTGAAGTTGTCAGCTACATAAGATCCTCTCACCAAGGACATTGAGGAGACAGAGACCCAGAATACTAATATGATGAATCTCATCATGGAGCAAAATGCACAGATAATACAAATGGAGACCGAAATGGAAAAGATGATCAAAGAAAAGGAGCAGACTACAAAGGTGTCCATGTTTCCATTGGATGTTGTACCGCTTACAGCCATTCCCACAGCTACAACCTCTACTCCACAGACTATGCAAACAGTAGATGGTGCAGAGAAGTTGACAAAGGTAGTATAAAATATGTCTATTCAGATAGAGGAGATAAAGAAACTACAGGATCAATTCAAAGTATTGAAATACCAGAGAACAAGGAGTGAAGATTCTAATTTAGCAGAAGCACAAAGGGCTCAGAAATTGATAGAGAGATTGTAGAAGTCAGAGAGAGAATCAGAAATTGGACAAAACTTAGACCAAACCAAGGAAATCGTCTAGGAAGATATCATGAACTCCATTAATGATATCTAGCCCTGCATCCATATTTTTTTGAGAAAAAGGAGTTGATAAAAAGAACAACTTAGGCTATTACAGACATCAAACAAGAGCTTGGAGAGATGGCTACAACAGCAACCAACATCATCAAGTTCCTGAACTCCAAGAATAGATATGAGTTAGATAATTTGGAGTAGATGATAGGATAGAAACCATCTTGGAAGTGAAGAGGATTCTTACAAAGAAAAATCTTGTTGTTCATCTGGAAGAAAAGTGCCACAGTCTAGAGATAACAATCAATAGGTTTTTCACCAGGATAGAGCCTTTAACAAAGAATGGTTTGCCTTAATTTTTTTGTGATTAATGATAAGTTGATAACTCATGAAGACTATGTAAATAAGTTAAATGAAATTTCCAAGGACAACACCAAATTTTCCAACATCAACAGCAATATGAAACACAGATCGTTTTGGAAGCAATGAGTAATGACTTCTTCATCCAACATGAGGTAAATCACACCTTTGTGGTAAAACCCACTTTTTCCAGATACACTAAAGTCGATGAGATTTACCGAAAGGTGATTAAATTTACCATCCCAGATGAAGATCAATGGGATAAAATATGTGAGTTACAGGATTAGTCAGTAATTTATAAACAGACATCATCAAACAGCGCATCAGCCAGCACACTAACTAGCATAGCCTATAAATACGTCCATTCACCAATTGTTTCCTCCAAAACAGTGCTATTATTCCCGATCATCTCCACCTAGCCTATTATTTTGTAAAATTTATATTTTATTGTTCAATATTATGCTAATAATACACTGTCGGTTGAGACAGCGTTTATGTCAATCCTTTTTGTAAAACTAGTATAAATACTTTGTTGTTCAAAGAATTATGGGTTGATTACTGAGTATAGTTTTTTGCTGAACATTGTAATTTCCATTTTCCTGGAGCATCAATAATACAATGAATTTTCATAGGATTCATGTCGTGTATTCAAAGGTGATGTTTTTCTTCTATAATTGTGTTATTTCATTGTTTTTCCTCTCTGTGTAAATCTAAAAATATTAATTGTATAACAAAAACTATGATGAATAGGACATTTTGATTAGAACACCTTATTCTATTTGTTTGTAATTTACATGTTTTCCACTGATGTCATATTGAAATACTTAATTTCTTTTCAATCTCTACTAAATTCTACATTTCTTCCACTTTCATAATTCACTTAAAATATTAAAAGACCCAATTAATGCAACTTAGCTTTCCCTGTGAGACTCCTTAAAACATTGATGTAGATCCAGTTAAATAATTTGACTCCATATCCCAATGGGAATATAGCCATTTAATCAACTTAACAATCAAAGTCAAACAAAAAATCAAGTACAATTACAACTAGCCTAAAATTCATGAAAAACAAAGTTAAATTTTACAGAGAGATCCCTCTCTGAAGCTGGCAGGGCTAGATCCCAACTTCCAAAGTGGTTTTGATGTTGTCCTCTATGTTTATTCTCACAATATCATAAAGTACAGAACAATAGCAACCTCATCAACCTATCCTCTCACTTTAGGCCATCTCTCCTCCAACTCAAGGAAGGCTTCCCTAATAGAAGCATTAAGTTTTATTCAAAATTTCACAAGGTGATGTCAATGGTAGCCTCAGTGAAACATATTTTTGGATATTTGTATGGTTTTTTGAAAAAAGGGATAAAATATGATGGAGGAATATGAATATTTGTGGTAATATCCTTTAGGGATATGGATTCAAGAGGAATCAAGTGGAAATATGATATCAAGAAGAAAAGCCTCTTAATTTTTTTATGTAGTGTGTAGTGGATTAGAGAAAGAGGCTAGAAAATGATAGCTAAATTATCCCCTCAGCTAATCAAGGAAAAGAATTAAATCATGGCCCCACTAGAAGGGATAAATCTAAGGGGAAAGCCTTCAACCAGAATATTGACTATCCCATGAAATAGAATCAAAACCCTTACTAATGAGATTTGGAGTATGGCCTAGCAAGGAATATTAAAACTTACCCTAAACCAACAAACAAGAGCATGTGAGAAGAGCCTCTAGCTTTACTCCTTACAATTGAAAAATTTGTTTCCTTTTTAGATAAACCTTACTAGCCTTGTGGTAGTATTTATTATCACAATAATTTCTTTAATAATATAGAAGAAATAACCAAGAAATAAGAGTGTCTAAGTAAAAAACTGTAATATCCCAAAATGGGGATGCAGCAATACATGAACAAAAAACTGGAAATAGAAGTGTAAATCAACTCATGAACATTGGAGACCAATATGGAGACAAAAAATCATGGATTATATCAGAAAATAAATACATAATAGTGAGGCATGAATCAAATACAATGAGGAAACAAGCCTCCCATAACCAATCACTCCTAAATCTGAACTACTGCTACAATAAAAAATGTCAGAAGACTACTACAACGCAATTATAAACACGCTGCTACAGAAAAATAATGTACAAAATATGTAGGGCTGTTATATGTCTCAAAAGATATGCCCAATACAGATCTAGGATCAATACAAACTCCTACAAAGAACCCGTAAAGGGTTTTCAGAAATACACTCTATACAAGTTGGGATCTAAAGCCCAATGGCTGAAGATTCACTGAAAACTGAAGAACATGAGTATAGAAGGCTGAAATATAACAAATCTGATGTATATCCCCTCAAAGGTCTCCTCCCATGGAAGGTTGAACCCTTCAATCACAAGAAAATACTCCAAAAGAGCCACAAGATCCCTCACTGAAGCTGCCCTCCAAAATAACGCAATCCCTAGCTGGAACAACTCTAGAAATGATGGAAAATAGTTGGCCTGATGCAAAATATCTGAAATATTCCCAAGAGCTCTCCAAATTGATCTTCCAAGAGAAGGAACCCTTCCTCCTATGATAAAATAGCTCAGAAAGTGGGTTTCCAACCCCTCCATTGCAACACCCTACAATACAGCACAATAACCTGCAGAAACTGCGCTGATGAAAAAATTTGTAGCTTGGCCTGAAAACCTAAATGTGGAAATGAATACAATACTCTTCCAGGAGGCCTCTCAAGGAAAGAGGTGGGTTTTCTGCTCAAAAACACCCGGTGCTAAACAGCACAACAACCCTGCTAAACAGCAAGAGGAAACAAAATTCTAAGCAGACCAATATCAAAATAATAGTCTAAAAAATGAATCCATATGGCTGCCATCCTCTTCCTTAAATAGAATATGAGCTTTATTTCCCTTGGCCCCACTCAAATAGGTCATTTCCTTCATGATATCCATCTCCCTCCAAAACTGTGTTATTCTTCATTTAATCTCCACTCCTCCATGACATCATTGTTGACTTGGTAAAAGTTGATTGAATCAACATGATCCAACCCCTGTTCACACTTGGAGGTGCTTAATTTAGCTGCTAAAAAGGGTCTCTTTTCACACTCGAAGTGTTTTTATTTCTGCTTAGGAAACTTATGGGTCTTCCTACCCATTTATTCACCTACCTAGTGACAAAACAAACTATAATATTCCATTTAGCTAAAGGCTAAATTTTTGGAATATTACAGTCCTCCCCTCCAAAATGTTGCTTGTACTCAAGAAATTGTATAAGGAGAGAAAAATTCCTCCCCTTCTCCTCTTGTGGCCTCCTCATCAATAGTCCCCACCCTTGCTCAAAATAATCTTCAATAAATCTTCCCTCCAATGTTTCCTCCCAAGTATGCAAAACCAAATGGCTCACATCATGATCCGGATTTATGCAGGAACGCAACAGAATAAACACATAACCATAAATACAGAGATGCAGCGGAAATAACACTTCATTTCATTAATATCAAAGAACTGAAATTTGCTTACAGACAATGGAAATAAAACTAGCTAGGGTACTGGTAGCTATCTCCGAGAAGAGATGTGGTGGCTACAGACCTCTGAACTGCTTTACAATGAGGCGCGAGGGCCTATTTATTATTGAGAAACAATGGAGAACCCTAAACATCCCAAAAACCTAACCCTAGGAGATGAAGCGCCAAAACTATGGGCCCCGCTTGGGTAAATTGGTGTTTCAACTTCCCAGGGACGTAACTTTGGCATACTATCTCCGTTTGACGCATATGATACATCATTAGAAAGCTCTATCCGAGGACTACAGCTGCCGGGACGAATTTTATCAAAAAATTCGCTGGCGCTTTCGTACCCAAAAACGTCGTTTAGGGCCTCAAAACGGCTCCGGAAGTTCAGGACCCGAAAAACTGCTAAAAATAGTAAGTTATGCCAAAACGGAAAAACTGAAAGAGACAATGGTGGGGGGCCAAGTGGAATAGGCGGGTGGCCACCAATATCCACCTGGATCACATCATGAAAAGGTGGAAGGTGTAAGTGGAAACATTCTTGCTATCCAATGGCCTCCTCAAGGTAGGATTTATGACAAGCATAGGGGATATCATTCCCAATGAGAAACTCCCAAACCCATTCTATCATCCAAATGAAATGAGCCATTCTAGGTAGCTCATCAGAAGAATCCTCAACCCTTGGTTCATGCAATGTATTGGGGTTGTATGGAGAGATTAAATTCTTCCACCCAAGTTGTTTCTCTCTCCATTTATGGTATGTATGGGGTTGCTTTTTATCTTGGGATGAAATTTCATGGCCTCCAAGAATGGCCCAAGCTACCTCACCAAACAAATCAGCCATGAAGTGCCTCCTCCAAAAACTCAAGTTCTCCAAATGGCTCCTCCCACATTAAGACAAGAGACATAGTGTGGAAATCATGGTTTTCCCATTGTTTCTTCTTAAACATGCAACATATAAAATAGGGAGAATCATACCCCCAATGGGCACCTCCAACTCTTTTCCCACTCTCCAAACAAAGCTTCCCATGAACATAGGAACATCAGCAATATATGGAAGGAAAAACCAATGAAAACAAGTTGCCATATGACAACAGGAAAGTGGATCATAGTTCCACACATGGAACCAGCACAGTGCATCCACTGCCTACCTCAAATCAAAGAATAACAAGTGCTTTTCTAGCCACTTGTTTGCTGCCACAATCATCCTCTAAGATATGATCATGAATGTAAAATGTGGTGTTAATGGTGCACAACAAGAATCATGTGGCTTCCCCCACAAACCACCAATAGGATAGCTAATCTCAATGCTACATTTGGCCTCAAGTACATCATAATATAATGTATAAGAAGGAATTACCCTCATTAATACAACATGTTGCTCATATAAAGTAAACAAGTGCAAATCATAATGCAAAAAATTACCTTCTCTACTATGTACTTTGGTCATTGAGCTGAAATAACTCATCTGAAAGTTCTCCCTCACTCCCAATGAGTAGGGAAGTGGTTGTTCCAAACTATCCATCAAAATCTGGGTTATGAATCTCTCCATATGCTGAAACATATCATGTTGGATGCCCTCCCAATTGAACTTCTCCATCAAAGAATGATATGCATCAAAGTGCATAGAAAGGAAGTCCTCATGTGCTGGATGTAGCAACTTCTCCTTGAGCTCAGAAGATCTAGTCAAGAAGACTCTGCCATAAGAATATATGACCACATCATCCACCATATATCTATCATCTCCCTTCGGGTCATCAAGAATCATGTAGGCACCAAGGTCCTTGGAGTCCTCTACCAAAAGTTGAGACCTCCAATATGGATCAATACTCCCAAGAGACAGCGCTGAAAATCTGAAATGTGAAGCTCCCCACATGCTATTGTCTACTCCTTTGACATCCCTCATGCCAAATTCATCCTCCAAAATGCTTCCATGCCCATCATGCAGCTGCTCATGCCCAAATAGAAGTGGTGTTTTTTGGAAGTTGGCCTCCCATGAGAAGCTACCATCCACAAATAACCTCCCGATCCTAGCCAACGTAAGCATGAGTGGCCTCCATCTACTCCAATGTATGGATGATTTCTTCCATAAAGGAATTACCCTCTATTTCTCCAAATCCATGGAGCATCTCCCTTGCACCATGAAGGTGTCATCCTCCATCACTGCCGCAATTTCTTCCAGCGCAGTATGTGTAGTGAGAGTGGGTAATGCTGAAAATGGGAGAATGTATCCCTCCTCCTTGAGTCTATCCCAAAATATCTGCACTGTAATAGAACCCTATAAAGTATCCACCCCTCCAGGATCTAAGAGTGGTTCAATCCCATGTGAAGCATCTCTCATAATCTCCAAATCTGGTGGTCTCCCATGTGGAATGCCTCCATGCAGTGAGACATCAATGTTAAGAGTAGACTATACATATGGATGGACAGCTTTGTTCCTGCCCTTACTACGCAAATCAGTCTGCCTCTTCTATGCATTACCCTTGTGAAATAGATAGTGGTGTGTGCTCCTCATCATGTGTTGCTGACCGTCCTCCTTATCTTCTCCTTCCATCTGCAATGTTTCACAATCATGTTGTTCATTGACTATGCCTTGACCTCCATATATGATATCCTAGGGAATTCCTTGCAATGATACAAGAATCCCTCTGGTTGGAGTAAGTGCTCCATCTACCTCTACATGAGGTGCTAGATATGCTCTAGATGTGACAGCGTTGTTGCCCCCATCCTTCTCTTCCTCTTCAATATGAATGGGAGTCAATAAGAGGATCCTCTTTTGAAAAAGGGATCTTAATTCCCTCTTTTCCAAGAATATGTGATAGAGATCTTGCCTCTAGCAAAGTATTATGCAAGATGTGAGCCTCTTCAACAGTTTTCTGAAGTGGATTTGAGTGTATAGATTCCTCCAACATATGCAAAGGTTTTGTTTGTTTTGGTTTATTTAGCTCCACCAAATATGTTTCAGAATGTTTTCCATCAAACCTTTCCACTAGTCTCCTAGTGAACTTTGCATAAGAAGAAGTATTTGCATTTTTCAAAGAAAAAAACTCAAATATCTACCAAGCATAGGCCTTACCTTCAAAATGCAGCACTGCAACTTTGATGGCTTCATCTTCAGAAACTCGGTGCTGTTGCAAATAGGTGTGTAACTCCTTCACCCAAGCTCTAGCTGAACATGTTGGTGATCCATCAAAAGTAGATAGAAAAAATCTACCCATGTCATGCTGCTTGCTCCTCTCCATCTTGATCTTGCAAAACTCTTGGAAAGCGATATGATCTCTAAACTTCTTAGTTTGAGATTCATATTATTGCAAATAATCACTAGGAGCTTCCCTCCTAGGCATTTCTTCTACTTTCATCCCACTCATAGTAAATCTGGGAATATGACTGCGCTGTGAATCATAGGGTGTGGCTACAGGCTCACACCTATCATGTGTAAATCTAAATTTTGTTTCAGATCCAAACTCCTTTGGATATTCTCTCTCCCTTCTCATCTTCTTAAGATCTCCCTCGGTATTCTGCATAGTTTGAAAGAGAAGCTTTGAGAGCTCCTCCTCCTCTCTTCCTCTAATGGAGTCTTCTTTTTGTTTTTTCTGTACATCTCTTCTTCTTCTTATTCTCCTGATAGCATAATGGTTGAGATTCCACAGGTTGAGCCAAGATTATGCTCTGATGCCACTGTAATATCCCAAAATGGGGATGCAGCAATACATGAACACAAAAATGGAAATAGCAGTGTAAATAAACTCATGAACATTGGAGACCAATATGGAGACAAAAAATCATGGATTATATCATCAAATCAATACATAATAGTGAGGCATGAATCAAATACAATGAGGAAACAAGCCTCCCATAAGCAATCACTCCTAAATCTGAACTGCTGCTACAATACAAAACATTGGAAGACTGCTACAGAAAAGTTATAAACACACTGCTACAAAAAAAGAATGTACAAAATATGTAGGGTTGTTATATGTCTCAAAAGATATGCCCAATACAGATATAGGCTCAATACAAACTCCTACAAAGAACCCGGAAAGGGTTTTCAGAAATACACTCTATACAAGTTGGGATCTAAAGCCCAATGGCTGAATATTCATTGCAAACTAAAGAACATGAGTGTATAAGGCTAAAATATAACAGATCTGATGTAGATCACCTCAAAGGTCTCCTCCCATGGAAGGCTGAACCCTTCAATCACAAGAAAACACTCCAAAGGAGCCACAAGATCCCTCACTGAAGTTGCCCTCCAAAATAATGCAATACCTAGATGAAACAGTGCTGGAAATGATGGGAAATAGTTGGCCTGATGCCAAAGATCTGAAATATGCCCAAGAGCTCTCCAAATTGATCTTCTAAGAGAAGGAACCCTTCCTCCTATGAGAAAATAGCTCAAAAAGTGGGTTTCTAACCCCTCCACTGCAACACCCTACAACACAACACAATAACCTGCAGAAACTACGTTGATGAAGAAATTTGTAGCTCGGTCTGAAAACTTGAATGTGGAAATGAATACAATACTCTTCCAAGAGGCTTCTCAAGGAAAGATGTGGGATTTCCGCTCGGAAACACCCGGTGCTAAACAGCACAGCAACCCTCCTAAACAACAAGAGAAAGCAAAATTCTAAGCAGGCCGATATCAAAATAATAGTCTAAAACATGAATCCATATGGCTGTCATCCTCTTCCTTAAATATAATATGATTTTTCTTGCCCTTGGCCCCACTCAATTAGTTCATTTCCTTCACGAGATCCATCTCCCTCCAAAACTGTGTTATTCTTCATTTAATCTCCACTCCTCCATGACAGCGTTGTTGACTTGGTCAAAGTTGACTAAATCAACATGATCCAACCCCTATTCACACTTGGAGGTGCTTAATTTAGCTGCTAAAAAGGGTCTCCTTTCTGTTGTGTAACCAGCTCCAAAGAGAGAAGAAAAGAGATATTCACGCCTTAGAAATGAGCCACTTCGAGGGGGCAACCTCCAATACATTACATGAATGAACAATTCTTGGATGATACAATTTACAAAACCTCCTTTCTATATATAGAAGTCCATGGGGCCATAATGTAATCCTAGTGGGCCACAATGTAATCCTAGCCGACCTAGCAATAATAATTTAAGGGCACAATAATAACAAAATGGGGGTTACAAGGGTACAATAATAACAATAAGGGGGTTACACTAACAAAAATAAGGGACTATACTAGTAATATAGGGACCTAACATGCCCCTCTCCTTCAAAAAGTGTTGTCCTCAACGCTTGAGTAGCTCTGGGTGCTTCTGTATAAAATTCTCATCCTCCCATGTAGAATCTTCAGTGGGTAAGTTCTTCCACTTGATGAGATACTCTGAAATTGATCGATTCCGTAGTTGTCGAGTTATTGTTTCCGTGACCGCTTCAGGTTCCAATATGATTTTTCCTTCCTCATCAAGTTCTGGCAATATTGTTTGAACTGGAAGATTTTCACCTATAACCTTCTTTAAGCACGAAACATGGAAAACCGGATGTACTCGCGAAGAAGCAGGAAGCTCCAATTTGTATGCCATAGTACCAATCTTTTGCAACACCTTGTAAGGACCATAGTACTTTGGCGATAATTTATTATCCTTCTTAGCTTGCTTGAGGGACATTTGTTTATATGGTTGTAGCCGTAAAATACCCAATCTCCTATATCAAAACTTCTCTCGCTGCGATGTTGATCTGCCTGTTGTTTCATTCGATTTTGTGCCAAATTCAGGTTATCCTTTAAGAGTTGGAGAACTTCTTGCCGATGCTCGACGTGATCTTCCACTGCTTGAACCTTCAAATTTTCCCTTAAAGATGATGTGATCGATGGTGGATGATATCCATAAAGTGCCATAAATGGGGTCATTTTTGCTGCAGTATGGAAGGAAGTGTTATACCACCATTCAGCGAGAGGTAACCACTTGACCCATTGTGTTTGTTTATCAGATACAAAAACAACGAAGATATCCTTCCAAACATTTATTTACTATCTCAGTTTGACCATCAGATTGAGGATGATAAGATGAGCTATGAGCTAATTTAGTACCCAAACAAGAAAATAACTCCGTCCAAAAATTTCCCATAAAAATGGGATCTCTGTCGCTCACAATAACCCTTGGGCTTCCATGTAGCTTTTGAATTCTGTCCACAAATGTAGTAGCAGTTGTACTTGCTTTAAATGGATGAGATAATGCACAAAAGTGTGCATACTTGGTAAGTCTATCAACTACCACCATGATGACATTCTTTCCTTCGGACTTAGGTAAACCCGTGATAAAATCCATTGAAATCTCCTCCCAACGTTGACTTGGAATGGATAAAGGTTGTAGAAGTCCTGGGGTCTTAATTGTTTCCACTTTATTCTGCTGGCAAACCAAACATTCCGCCACAAACTTTCGAATATCAGATTTAAGGCCATCCCAAAAAAATTCTTTCTTCACCCCGTGGTAAGTTTTTAAAAATCCTGAGTGTCCTCCTAGAGGAGAAGTGTGCAATTCCAGAAGAATCTTTTGTTTTAGTTGGGAATTCTTACAAAGATATAAGCGATCTTTGTACCATAAGGAATCATTTTTCCAACTAAATGTATCAGATGTACTAGGATCTTGCCGCAACTTTTGAATGAGTGTCCATACATCTTTGTCCTTCTTCCATTCATCTCTTGCTTCGGTTATCCAATCTGGTTGGATAATAGAAATGGCACAAAGCAATGCTTCCACCTCTTCATTCTTTCTTGAGAGTGCATCCGCAACAACATTAAGCTTTCCTTTTTTGTAGATTATTTCAAAGTCATAACCCAACATCTTTGTGACCCATTTTTGCTGCTCTTCTGAAGATAGTCTTTGTTCCAAAAGTGTTTAAGACTATCATGATCAGTTTTTACCTTGAAGTTTCTTCCCATTAGGTAAGTTCGCCATTTCTTTAGTGCATGCAGTATTGCTAACATTTCCTTCTCATAAATAGGTTTCTGTAAATACTTTCCTTTGATTGGACGATTTTCAAAAGCAATGGGTCTTCCTTCCTGCATTAAAACAACACCAATTCCATTTCCTGAGGCATCACATTCCACAATAAAGGTTTTTGTGAAGTCTGGCGTAGCTAAGACCGGTGCTGGGCACATTGCCTCTTTAAGATGTTCAAAGGCCTTAGTTGCTTCAGGAGTCCATGAAAATGCATCTTTCTTCAATAATGTTGTTAGAGGTGCTGCTATTCTTCCATAATTCTTAACAAACTTACGATAATAGCCAGTTAACCCGAGAAATCCTCGCAACTGCTTTATTGTCTTAGGGACTTTCCATTCCTTAATGGCTTTAATTTTGTTAGGGTCTACTTTAACACCCTCGTGGGATATAATATGACCCAGATATTCCACCTCTTGTACTCCAAAGAAACATTTGTATGCTTTTGCATATAATTGTTTCTCTTGCAATAGTTTGAGCACCCTGTCAACATGCTCAACATGATCCTTCCAAGACTTGCTATAGATTAGTATATCATCAAAAAATACTAGCACAAATTTTTTAAGGAAGGGTTTGAAAATGGAATTCATCAACCCTTGAAATGTAGAAGGTGCATTGGTAAGGCCAAAAAGCATGACCAAAAATTCATAATGACCCTCATGAGTTCGAAATGCTGTTTTTGGAATATCTTCAGTCTTCATTCTAATTTGATGATATCCTGAACGAAGATCCAACTTGGTAAAATAAATTGCTCCATGTAATTCATCCAATAATTCATCAATCACAGAATGGGAAATTTATCTTTAATGGTGAGCTTATTGAGCTCCCTATAATCCGGACACATGCGCCATGATCCATCCTTCTTGTGTACCAATACTACAGGAGCAGAGAAAGAACTTTGACTAGGTTGAATTATACCCGCCTCTAACATTTCTGCAATCATGCGTTCAATTTCGCTCTTTTGGAAGTAAGGATATCTATAAGGCCGGATTTTTGGAGGAACACTTCCTGGAATCAAATGAATAGCATGATCATGATCACGAATAGGTGGGAGTCCTTTGGGAGTTTCAAACACCTTGGAATGATTGTCCAAGACTTGTTGGAGATCCGCAGAAATAGATGATTTTGATGTTGGAACTTCTAGTGAGCATAATTGTGCAATTACGCCTCGTTGTTCTTTATTTAGAAGCTTTGTCATGCCATTAGAGCTTATTATCCTTCCTGGCTTCCCTTCAATACCTCGTAGTTCGACTTCCTTTCCTTCTGAAAAGAATTTCAAGAAAAGTTCTTGAAAATTAAAAGCTACCGTCCCCAAAGATTGTAACCATTGTACTCCTAGTACAACATCAGCACCTCCCATAGGAATGGAAAGCATTGGACTAGTCAACACATATTCCCCCTTGGTTAGCTTGATATTATGGCATTTTCCAGAGCAATTTATAGTTCCTCCATTTGCAACCATCACTTGACATTCTGGTGCTGGGTATAGGAAACAATTTAATTCCTTGGCTACCTTACAATGAATAAAATTATGGGTGCTACCCGAATCAATCAACACTATTACCTTTTTCTTCTTGATATGTCCTTCTATCTTGAGAGTTTGAGGAGTGGTAATTCCTACCAATGCATTACACGATATGGTCAGACTCATTTCTTCCTCTTCTAGGGCTGGTTCCTGGTGTATATCCTCTTCTTGTTCATTTTCTTCTTCCTCTTCACAATCTATGTAAAATAATTTCTTCTCAAGACACTTATGACCTTTAGTGTATTTGCTATCACAACTGTAGCAAAGCCCTTTTTCTCTTTTTTCTTCCAATTGTTGTGGTGTCAACCTTGTAGGTTGTGGAAATCTAGATGTAGCCACACTTTCTTCTTTATAGAATTGAGTAGTAGACTTCCTTGTTGCCATAATTTTACATTCAACTTTTCTTGCCAACCTGAATGCCTTCTCTAATGAATCAGGTTCCAGAACACGAACTTCATGTTGAATGTTATCCTTTAAACTGCCTAAGAAGAGATCAATCCCGTGGTCCTCTGAAATATCAGTTACCCTTATACTCAATTTTTGGAAGTCCTCAATGTGCTGCCCCACTAAACCCTTTTGTTTGAGATTTATCAATTGGGTAAAGAAGGTGTTGCTCTTTGTATCCTCATAATGTGCTATCATTTCCTCCGTAAAAATTGACCAAGTGACAATTTTTTTACGGGAGCAAAGCCATCGATATCATACAAATGTATTTTGTTCTAAATGTAAAGTTGCAATGCGTACCTTTTGTGTGTTTTGCACGTTATGGAGATCAAAATATTGCTCCATCTGTAGTATCCATGTTACCGGATCCTTTCCATCAAACTTCTTCATATCCATTTTTGGAATATGGTGGTTCTTCCTACCAACATTCGAGTTTATGAAATCATGATTAACATTTATTTTGTTCTCATCATGAGGTTCTTCTCCTATATTTCCGCCATTAGGAATCATTTCTGGTTCTAAGCTTGTCATCAAGCCTTCCATGCATGCTTTTAGATCATTCTTCATGTTTTCTATGTTGTCTTTTATGTCATCCATCTTAGCTTCCATGCCCACTTCCATGCCATCCATCTTAGCTTGCACACCATCCATTTTAGCTTCCACGCCTTTCTTCAAACCTTCCATCTTTACTTCCACGCCTTTCTTCAAACCTTCCATCTTTACTTCCATGCCATCCATCTTAGCTTCCATGCCTTTCTTCAAACCATCCATCTTCACTTCCACACCTTTCTTCAAAACTTCCATTTCATTTTTTGCTGCTCTTTGCGAGAGTGAAATTTGTTGCACTTGTTCTTGTAATTTTGATAGATCATGTTGCAATTCTTCATCTTCATGAGTCATGGTAGAGCTTTCTGAAGGCTTGATGGGTGTTGAATTCTTTTTAGGGGCCATTTTAGAATCCAATATTGATATCTATTCTACAAGATGCCCTTGGAATCAATTCAACTTGATTCTTCAAACAAGACTTATGCAATTCGGAAAAAAAATACACACCTTTTACTAGCTTTTAGGAGCTCGATATTGAAATTGAATTATCTATGTAGTTGAAAATCTTCGATATCTAAAATTCAGCCCTGTAGTAGATCTCTGAAGCTTCTTTCAAATGCCACAGGTCTGACCTGATTTGGATTCTCCAAGACAAATTTGTGTCCAATCTCCCACAATGACCTAATTCTGGACTGGTTCAGTAGAGAGAACTTGTACGACTTGCCACGTGTCACTGTTTTGTCCTTTGTCTCTGAAATTGATAGCTCAGAAACTTCAGTCTGTGTACTTGCAACCAATTTTTACGGCACTTCAATCCAATTCCCAGAGAGAGAGTTATTGAAGTTTTCCCACGATCACCTCTTTGAGATGCAATTCAGGAGCCTGAAAAAGCACTACCTTCCACAGATCATATCTCCAAAAATATTGCGAACCAAGCTCTGAAATTTTTTGACGAATTTCCTCGGGATTTCAGCTTCGCACCATATAAATTTCAGACTCTGAACCTTCGTAAAAAAAAATTTATAGCGCAAATGCCACGATGACCTGTTTATGAGCCTGAAAAAATACCTAACTTCCACAGATGATATCTCCTCAAATATTGCGAACCAAGATCTGAAATTTTTATACAACCTTCCTCAAGATTTCAGCTTCGCACCCTAGAAATTTCAGCTTCTGAAGCTTCTGTAGAAAACTTATAAAGAAATGCCACGATGACCTGTTTGGAGCAGCTGAAACCCTGTAATCCCAAAGCTCTGATACCAAATGTTGTGTAACCTAAGTTCCAAAGAGAGAAGAAAAGAGATATTCACGCCTTAAATGAGCCACTTCGAGGGGGCAACCTCCAATACATTACAGGCAGAAATTAAACAATTCTTGGATGATACAATTTACAAAACCTCCTTTTCTATATAGGAGTCCATGGGGCCATAACAATAACAGGGCCACAATGTAATCCTAGCCGACCTAGCAATAATAATTTAAGGGCACAATAATAACAAAATGGGGGTTACAAGGGTACAATAATAACAATAAGGGGGTTACACTAACAAAAATAAGGGACTATACTAGTAATATAGGGACCTAACACTTTCACACTTGAAGTTTTTTTATTGCTGCTTAGGAGACTTATGGGTCTTCCTACCCATTTATTCACCTACCTAGTGACAAAACAAACTATAATATTCCATTTAGCTAAAGGCTAATTTTTTGGAATATTACAAAAAAATTCACCACATATAAGAGCCCTTAGCAACAAAATTTCTCTCATAAAGATACTTCCATTAAGCTCCAATAAAAGGAGTGATCTCACAATCCAACCATGATTACAAATGAGGAAGCTCTCCTCTATTTATGGAGTTAGATCTAAATTCCTTAAAATAACATAAAAATTCTTTAATTCATTCCTTGTATTTCGCCAAGTAAATAAAATTTCCAAATAACTAAGTTATCACAACAATAAAATGAAAGTGGTCAAAGACAAGTACAATGAAATATGAGTAAAACCCTTAAAGAGAGGGGTTGATAAATCCAAAAAGAGAAAAATGATGGTCCAAGTTTATGATGTCTAATGTCAAAAGGCTCCAATATTGTTATAGATAGTCAACAGTCCTTGAATGAAGGTGGTGTAAGCCTTAAAATATGGTGAAGGGTCCTCCCAAGACAATAAGGTCTCCAATGTTAATCCTCCTTTGTTTAGCAACTTCATGGAATGGATGGGCATACTCCATTAAATTTGGTGTAATCAGGCTAATGACTCCAAATTTGTGTGAAATAGTGGTCAAAGACCTCTAAGAAATGCCCCAAATGAAGATTTTCCTTAAGACACATCATCAAATTAATTCTAGTCATCCTCTCCACATCATCAAAGTACCCCAATGGTAGCCACAAGTGTTGTAGGTGGAAATAAACTCTAAAATGATTTCATAATCATCCCATAAATGATAAATAAGAATATTATTTCATATCTTTCATGTGGCATGTTAAATGGCCCCAACAATGTTGATTTTTCCCTAAAATTCAGAATTAGGTACATGTCTAAAACATGATCACATACACAGTAAAATTCCACAACACCAAACACTTTGCATAGCAGAAAATGTACTACAGTGAAACAATGAAGTACACAAAATTATCAACGCAAAACTTTTTATATTACAACTTTAATACAAAAAACATAGGGCTCTTGTGCCAATGATCATGGCCCTTATAATTGGCCCCGATACAGTAACAACTAGGACTTTATGTCAACAAATTATGACTATTAATCTACCCTTGAAAAAGACACACTTGACTTGCTGAAGGAGCATTCAACTTAGCCCTTTCGGTCCATGTACCTTGAACAACTGGTAGTTCCTTTTCCATCTCTTATGTTGCTCCAAGAAGGCCTTATCTTAGGATCTTCAACCAACTTCCCTCACGTCAATGAATCCCTTCCTGAACTCACTGAAATTAGGGCACACAAGTATGCCACCTAACAGGGATATTGCTCCCCCAATATCTTGGTACTTGGGCTTCTCAAATCATCCCACACACAATCCCTTAACTCATTATAAGAAGACAAATCTAGGGCATATAAACTGATTGTCCAAAACATCCCTTTGAATAGACCTTTCCACACCATCAATTCATCAACCATTAGACCACAAACTTACCTCCTTGAGAACTTAACATAGCTCCAAGAATCCATGGTTCTGGTCACTAACTTGACCAAATATTTCAACCTAATTCTCAGTCTTCTGCAACCCCCACAATTAAGGTTACCTCAGTCACAAAAAATTCACCTAAACACAATGTTATCTTCCCATACAAACCTATGATTTCCTGCACTTCTTCTTGCACGAACTTGACTTGAACTCGACCTTGTCTCCAGCACCATCGAGGGGTCTAGGTCCTTAATTTAAGCTAAAAAAATGTCATGGAAATATCACGGAGATACCAAAAAAAAACACATGTCAGAACCTCATGAACATGCTTCCTTAAATTTGATCTACCATAACATAAGAAAAGAGAAAAAATGTGTCCTTCTTCCTTCCTCCTAACTCGACTTCCTTGAGGTTTGAACTCCATGTGAAGTCTTCTTATGATGAATTGCACTCGTGGTGATACCAAATGAGCTTATATACATCTATATGTATAGTGGTCTTAATGGATTACATTAGCCACCAAGAGACATGACTTGTTGATCCAGGTGGATATTGGTGGCCACCCACCTATTCCAACTAGACCTCCAGTCGGTTTCATCATTTTCCTAATTTTTAGCAGCATTTACTCTTTTTAGCAATTTTTCGGGTCCTAAACTTTTGGAGTAGTTTTGACCCCCTAAAAAGTGTTTTCTTGAAGTCCGCAGAAGGCCCATAGCAATAGCTAGGGGCTTGCAGCAAAACCTATAGTAATCAGAGAGATATTTCCGACGATATTTCGTATGTGCCAAACAGAGATAATATGACCAAGTTACAACCCGAGGAAGTTGGTTTCCCAACTAACCCCAATGGGGCCCACAAACTTTTGGTGTTCCATCTCTCAGGGTTAGGGTTTTGGTTGTTTAGGGTTTTCCCATGTTGTTCAATAATAAAAAGGCCCTTGAGCCTCATTGTAACATAGTTCATAGGAATGTAGCCTCCACATCTCTTCTCAAAGATAAGCTACCATCACCTGAGCTAGTTTATTTTCCATATTGTTTGCAAGAATTTTTTAGTATTTGATATTAATGCAATGAAGTGTTATTCTTGCTGCATCTTTGTGTTTATGTTTATTTATGTATTTTATTATGTTCTTGCATAAGTCTGGATCAATGGTATCAGAGTAGTCTTCTCTTTCTCAATCTTTCTTTGCATGTCCCCAATGAGGTCGGGTTATAAGGAGTTAGGGCTCGATCTAGTTGAACCTTTGCAAGATCAGCCTCCCATGGCGGAAGAAAAGAAAGACGAGGTAGTAGGAGATCCTATCAAAATATTGCTCAAGGAGGCCCTCGAGAAACAAAGGAACGTGATGATGGATAACTCTTCCCAGATCCTTCAACGACTACCCACCGACAGTGCATCTTCATCCAGCAGCCACTCTAGAGGTGCCACTCATTTTAAGGTACAATTAAACTTTGACATTCCCATATTTTAGGGCCAAATAGATACAGATGTCATAGTTAGATGGTTGAATCTATTAGAAGGATATTTCTCGGTTCATGAACTTTTCCAATTAGGAAAATATTTTTTTTTCACTCCTCAAAGATGGCCCCCATGTCAAGGATTGGTGGGAAACCTACTGTGAGCAAAAGGATGAGAGGGAAACCTCCCTGTTCTAGGCCGCACCCACTTGGAATTCTTTCTAAGACACCATCAAGGAACAATATTACCCCATGAGGAGCTATGAGAACAAGTACATATAATAGACTACGACATGGCAGAAAAGGGATCAAAGATGTGCATGAGCTGATGAATACGTTCCATACCATGCGCACAAAGTTGGGTATCAAATATTCGGAGAAACATTTGGTGCTAATGTATCGCAATTGTATGCACATATACATTCAGGAGGAAATGGAGTTCCTCGAAATCTCCTCACTTAGTGCAGCATACTGATATGCTGCCAAGATTGAGCAGAAATTCAAACAAAAGAAACGATACTTTGGATCTGTGAATTAGAAGCAAGGGAAAGGTGCCCCCAAACCACAGAACAAAGGACACGCCAAGGCGAGGTGGCTCAGGACAACCCACCAAAGCTGCAAGCGAAGGAAAAGACATCAAAACCAAAGAAGGACACGAGAAAGTGGTATGAGTTCCATAAGAGCTCCACTCACAGCACAAAGTGGCCAAGCTAAAGGCTTTCGAATTAGATGCATGTTCCAACTCTGACTCAGAACCTGACAAGGAAATGAAAAAGAGAAGAAAATTATCGATGCAGAGCCCAATGCCATTGTTTCCACCACCAAGATCCAGAAGGAGGAACTCGAAACTCTAGAGGAGGGGGGTCACCTCTTCCATTCCCATATGTGGATGAAGTCATCTGAATATGGGAAAACTAGTTTTTTTGTGCTAGCTCCCTCATCAGTATAGTAAAATTGTGTTTAGGATCGTCTCAATTTAGCCAATTGTGAAGGGGTTTATGTGTCAAGTTTTAAGTGTCTTTGATGATCAATTTATGAGTTAATTAGATTTTAAAAACTCATGTACAACAAATAAAATGCATATAAATAACACATAGTAAACACATTACACAATCGTTGATAATGGATTTCACCCCTCTTAGACTACATCTCCATGGACCTGCTTCAACTGGCTAGGCCCTCTTTGGATTAATGGTCAATTGTCTGATTACATGCACCTCCAGTGCTCCAATGGCTTTGCAACCTACTCCATTGGCTTTAGAAGACCCAAAAACCTATAAATAGACTATTCAATCTCTAAAAATGTTCTCCTGTTGATCTAGGCATGACCTTTTCTCCTCGTCGCCCTAGGCTTCTTTATTATTCAAAGTGGAAACAACACTTTAAAAAGTACTCCAACGCCTCTGAAACCTACACCATCATGCTCAGAGCATCAAAATCATCTAGGAATGACTCTTCTTGAGCCAAAATTGGTTGAAATATGCCAAATTTATGGCTCTTTCAGTTTTCCCTAGGAAAACTCCTCCAAATCTAGAAAAAATCCAGTTAAGTCCAACAAATGTGGAGATGGTGCCGAAATTGGTGGAACTGCCAAAACCTCATCTGAATTAATCTTGGGATTAATTATTTTAAGTGGATTTTAATTAATACTTAGAGAATTAAACCTTTTTAAACAAATTCTAATTTCAAAAATCGGATTAGTGCTTCAAATACAAATTAAGGGTTAATTAACCTTGTTTTAGAACTTAATATGCACTTATTAAAACTCCTCTCTGCTCCTATTTTTTGGCCACGGTCCTCTGGAAACTATGGGTTGGCCCTTCAAGGCTGGCCCCTTTAAACTCCACACAATCCTTTGTTTTAGAACAAATATGTTCCACGCCCATTATATATCAAGTGAAAATGTGGTGGTCCATTAGTAAATGGTTGTGCTTGTGTGGGGGAGGTTGCGGGTTCGACCCCAACCTCTGCCCAAATAAAAATTGAAATTTTCTGCCAAAAACAAATTCAAATTTCTCGCCAAAATAAATTCAAATTCTGACCACAATTTAAACCAAATTCGGCCTTGGAGGGGGCGGCACGTGGCGGCCTCTGGGCTTGCCATGTGTCCTCTTCCCATTGGCTTAAAAATTAAATCAATCAAAAATTGACCATGTGCCAAAAATTTAGGCCAATGAGAATCTGACACTTGTCATCCTGTCATTGGACCTTTGAAAACCCAAATTTTTACCTTTGGCCCTGTTTCACCATTTTTTTGAAAATTCGTCTATTTGACACGGCGATCAGCAGGATATTACTTTCACATACAGAGTGAGTTTTCGATGAAACGAATTGCATCGGATTCTTGGTGATGAGCCTGATCTGATCGTTCTAGTTTGGTGTGATTCTTTGCACTTTGAATTTTTGGCAAATGTTTGCCACCAATCCAAATTCCGATCACTCCTTCCCACTGACAGCCTTTTGGACCCAAAAAAGTTGGTTATCTGATAAGAGTTGAATAATCTTCTCTTTCCCAAGTTCTATCATCTTGATTCTACTTGGAAAAATATCCATGAAAACCTCTTGGGTTCACTTACATGCCTTGCCTAGAAAATGGCTTGGGGCTTCAAACAATGTCCTTCTTTTGCTCCTGACCCAATCCAACACTTGATGGTTGCTTCCTGACTGATAAAACACCTTGTTGTACCAAAGCGATCCCTATGTGCTTGGTGTTAGGGTCCTATAATTTATAGGATCTCAAGGTGATTCAGTATTTTGTCTCATTAATCTTATATTGTAAATAATTTTCAATATGAATTTGATTTCCAAAAAATATACATAAAATAAAAATGAAAAGAGGGTATATCTAAAAAAAATGAATAAAGAAGAAAAAGAATAAAAATGAAATCAGAACCCCACAAAAGAAAAAATAGAGAAAATAACATTGAAAGTGCTGAAAATTCAAATGCCACTATTGATAGATAGTTTTCTTTATGTCAAATGAAATAAGGTTGTGTGCAGCTTGTTTAAAATGCCACAATGACTTGCTACTTGTTCAAACCATATAGCTTAATCATGGTTGAGCAACTTTGAATTTTTGTAAATTAGGTTAGAGAATAAATATTTTCCAAACAGTATAATCTTGGTAAAACAATAGTTAGGTAGAAAATGACATTTATTCAACTGTTTAATCTGAATCAATATGAGAAATAAGTGACATAATAGAATAGATTTTTCATAAAAAAAGAGACATGGGTTTTCTAGTCTAAATGCACCCCTAGAAGAAATAAAAAATTTTGGTTTAGCAAAATAATGTGAAATTGAAAGAACGAGTAGAAGTGTTTTGGGCTTTGAAAGGATAAAAAATGTTTATATCCTAAGTTTTTATTTCAATATGCATTTGGCGCATAAAGGGGTAAGTGACAAATATCACTTTATCCTAAGTTTTAAAGTGTTCGATGCTTAAAGTGATATGTTTGATCTATTCATGTCTTATCCTAATTTTTTGACCCAAACTTAATGGTCACTACCCAACAAAATATCATGTCATATGTTATTAAACAACATGTAGTTTTCTGCCATTCGATCTACCTGCTCCCTGATCAACGGCCCTTGTTAGCCTTCACCCCCCCCCCCCTCGATCCTAACTTCACCGCTAGGGGGGGGGTAGGGGGGGGGGGGGGGGGTTTGAAATAAGCATTTTCTCCGCCCTAACCCACTACCATGTGGCCTCCTATCCGCTCTTCGCACCCCCCTCCCTAAACCACTAACCACCTAGTAACCCCCTCCCCCCCACCCGAAAACAACTTTCCCCTCGTTTTAAATACCACAATCCCTACCTGTTACCTCTGCAATTACTACCACGCAATGTCATTAATCCGTTTCCAATCAAATCACTTCCTGTGGTGTGTTATCCGTTAAAATTTAATTAAAACTGGATGATAGTTAATTCAACAGATCCACTCCATTTACAACGGCAACAAGTTGTTGCTATAAAAACCCTGCAATTTCATCCTTTTCAACCTTTACTATGCTATTATCTCTGCAAATCCAATTGTTTTACATGTTTACAGTGTGCCTGTCTTTATCAAATGATCTGCCTGTGACCAAAGTGCCAACACTTCCTTTTCATCCTTCAACTAATCAAACAATTGTTTCGTCTTCCCGATAACCCTATTTATCTAAATACCAATCGAATTCATCAAAATTAATTAAATATACCTCCTAAAAAGAAAAAACAGGAGGAACCTTTCAATCCATTGGTCCATCCTCCCATATACTTAGACCATCATTTAGCCAATTTAATGTCTTAAATTTCTTATCATAAATCATCAACCGAGGTTAGTAATATGATGAAGTGTGGTGCACTATATATGCTTAGTTAACCTTCTTATTACTTTGTTGTGTATGCTTTATGTTGTTTTAAGGGGTTTTGTTTCTTTATGTATAAAGGTTAATTTTAAGGAATGAAAACTATGAAATGAATCAACTAAATCTAATGAAGTTTAAAACTAATTTTGAAAGAAGGAAGAAAAGGAAGTGTTCTTTAACTATTCTAATTGCATAAAAATGAATCAAACTTTAAATGGTTAGAATCTAATCTAAAAATAGAGTATCTATTCTAATGATTTTGAGATTTTGGAAATTAAAGTTAATTCTAATCTATTTATTTAGTTCTACTCCATGGATTGAAATATGAATATTATCACTAAGAATTGAAATGACAATGCTAATCTAAATGAAAGCAGATTCAAAAGGAAAAAGCAACTATTGTATGACCAACTACTCAATCATTCAATTTTGGAAGTATGACAAAGTCACCCTCTTGACATGATTTACAAGAAATTGATTACACTTTAGTTTAAAGATTTAATCTAAGAAAGCATTTAAATAACATGTAAAGGAAAGCTCAACTACTGTATATTTTAAATACTCAATCATTCAATATGGAAGAATGAAAAAGTCACCTTCTTGACATGATTTACAAGCATCTAATTATACATTTAATTGAGGAATTAATCTAAGAAAGCAGTGCAAAGGCATGTAAAGAAAAACTCAATTACTGTATATTTTAAATACTCAAGCATCCAATTTGGAAGAATGGAAGATTTATCTTCTTGGCATGATTTAAAAGCATCTAATTATACTTTTAATTGAGGTTTTAATCTAAGAAAGCAGTGTAAAAGCATGTAAAGAAACTAAGACAACTATATGCTTTAATGCCTCAAAACATAATCCAATTTTGAAAAATAGAAGAATCTACTTTCTTGAGATATTCTTGGTAAGAAAAAGATTACACAATCATTCTAAAACTAATACTAAGAAATCATTCATGAATTTAATCTATGAAATGATAAACAATTTAATCCAAAGAACATTTGCAAAGCAATATAAATCTAACTTATGAATTTTCAAAACATAGCTAATGAAATTAAACTAAAACAACTAATGAAAACTCCTCCTGTGCAGGGGCCCTCTGCGACAGAATAGGTTGAGATCCCAGCAGACTATATGTGCATTAAGAATAAACTAGAACCACGAACATGGTCTTCATATTATGAAAAATGAGAGTCTCAAAGAATACACAGTGTTCTCAAAAATTAAGACTGTCTTCGGTCTTCAAACAACCGGTATTTAAACAAAAGTAAATGTAACTGTCTAGAGCTAATTCCGTCTACAGATGGCGATTATAGATGAAACATAGGAGAAAAATCTAAGTGGTTAACTCTCGATTTTCTACGTCAGAGCAAATTGAGATTTCTTCATTCTCGAATCACATCCTTTGACCGCACTTTGACCACAAGCATAGGCACCTTTTTCTGTTGAATTCGACCAAGTGGATAGGAGGAGATCCATATGCATTAGGGGAATTTTGAGGTCTAAAATGGGCCTCCTAAGAAAAATGTACAACCAAAATAAAATTTATAATAACTAATAGGATTCAAGATGATGATGTCAACCATGGGGGCTTATTCACCATTTTTTAAAGTAAAAAGTTAAAAAAATAATAATAAATAATAAAATTATTTGTTCAAATCATATTTTCAACTTATCTCCCAAATGTTTTACTCAAATTTCGAGTGGGAGTACTTGTTGGATGCAAAATTTAGTTCCTCATCTAAGGAGTACCCATGTTGCATACTTTTGATGGACCTTGCTACGTGAAAAATGAGAAATAAATAAATAAACGTGATTGCAATCATGTTTTTCATGTATTTCTCTTTTTTCAAGTAGCAGGGTCCATCGAAAGTATGCAATATGGGTACTCCTTGGATGAGGAATTAAATTTTGCATCCAACGAGTACTCCCACTAGAAATTTGAGTAAAAATTTTGGGAGATAAGTTGAAAATACGAGTTGAAAAAGTAGTTTTTTCTTTTTTCCCTATAAAATTTGATGATGTCATCAAATCTTATTTTATTATTTCCACTATTACTTTATAATTTCCTTAGGAGGCCCATTTTAGACCTCAAAATTCCCCTAATTTTGGATCATTCTGAAGATGCCATGTGACTCATTCCTTTATTCGCTCCTCGGAACCTATCAAACCATTAAAGTAGTTGCAGAAGCAACAATTAGCTGCAGAATAGGATGTGTTCTGTAGCTGAGTTACAAAAATCCATTCAAATAACAAGAACATCAAAATATAACATAGAGATCATTCAAATGCATTCTCTGATATAAAACATGTCATTTATCATTGATTGGAATTTATGGATTTATAAAAAGGTAAGAAAAAGTGATGAGAAAGGATATCAGAGAAAGGACAATTCTGAGGTTCAACAACCATGTTCCTCTAGCTGATAGGGATTACAAAATAAATGAAAAAATGTGTGAATTTGAGATATTTAAAATGTATTACTGGTTGGAAGATAAATGTATTCATAAATCAGACGATATTGGACTCTGGGAGACCAATTTACCTCATTATATCTTCCCTCACTCATTCAATGCCCCTGAATTCATCCGAAAGTGCCAAGCCTGTTACATTCCTAATCAAAGAGTCACCATTTCCCCTACTGTTGAAATCCTTTTCACCATCACTGCCAAGTCAATTGACCATATGATGCAAGCTCCCTCTATGGAAAATAGCACCCCTTTTTCCTTATAATCCCTCAATGAACTATACCAAAAGCTCAATTTTGCTAAAAGAGATAAAATCTTTGACATATTTCTACCTGAAAACACTCAATTGCAAAAGAAAAACCCTACATACCCTTCCTCCATCTTCCCTGATCAGGATAAACAGATTATAACAATCATTTCATACTTCCTTGGTTATTATTCTAATCAATGGGTAGTTGAACCCATTGTAGGCTTCCTCTCTATCTTTTCCATAGACAGCAAACCATCAATCATTTTCAATTTTAGCCAATTCCTGGTAGACAACATCCATCAGAAATTTATCAAGTTTCAAACAGAAGAAGTGTTTAAATACTCTTCTATTTTAGTATATATGTTTGTGTATTATCAGGCAGATAGATTCAAATTTTCCATGCAGAAGCTTGATGAAGAAGGTAACCAGAAATCAGTGATCTTCTAGACATCTTTGGTGATGAAAGAACAGAAGGAATTTTCTTACAAACACTTCATTGAAATTGTTTTTCATCCAGCTATGAGTGTGATGAGCAGTACAACTAAACCTAGGATAAGTGAAGACATTAAAAGGATACTTCATTTGTCACACCGGGCCAAGATAGAAGACTGGTACTTGTACCATAATTACACTGATATTAGAGTCTATGGATGTGAGCTTGCACCTTATAAACTCCCAAAATTCCTCCCCATGAGGATTTTTTCTCTTGAATATATCAGAAAGATGCCTAATACAAATGAGATTCATTTTGTATTAACAAAGAATAAGTCCCAATTCAAGATCAAAACATATATTGGGCCCTTTATTTGAAATACCAGGGCAACAGGGGAGGAAGCAAATAATATATTGAAAGAGATGAATCTCAAATTGAGTTTCACTTGGTCCTATGACCATCTGGGAATCATTTCAAAGTTGAGAGCAGACAAAAAGACTACTCCCTATATTCATAACCAAAGGCTTGAGATAGAAAGGTACATGAACCAGTCAGTATGGGCTGAAAACACATTGCATGAAGCTTAGGAGCAGCTACTATCAACATCAAAATCACAGACTCCTATCCCACAATAAAGATTAGTGAAAAGGCAAAGAGAATAAGAGTCACCTTCAGTGACTAATAGTGTAGGTAACGAATTTAAGATAATGTGTAGAAAAAGAACAAAGTTGAATCCTAAAGTTGACACAAATAAAAATTCAGAGCAAGAAGTTGCTATGGTCACTAAAGAAACACCTTCCTCTTCTCAAGTAGGTGTCCAACCCACTACTTCTCCCACAACTTCTTCAATATTTCATGACCAACAGCAAGTTTTTCAAACAACTAAGGTGGTCCAAGGTGAGAAGGAGAAGAAATTGTTTTACAAGTTCAGGGAGATAAAGCTAAAAAAATAAATTCTTAAGAATAGTACGCCCAATTATGGAAGCAGACTTCCAGTTCTCAAAGCAGGTTGTTGTCTGTATTTGATTCAAAGAAGGGTAAGATGCAGATGGTCTTCCTTGAGGCCCAAATTCCACAGCCAAAGTCATCATCTAACTACAAGAATACAACCTTTGAATTTGACATAAAGGATATCCATCCCATTGATCAAATGGAGATGCACAAGCAGACATGTACTCTGACTAATACTACCATGAATCTTTGCAAATTGCAAGTTTCGTTGTCAAATATCTTATCAGAGGTGAAAATGGAGAAGATTTCTTCTCTTGCTAAGGATACAAGGATTAAATCCTTAGAATATTTAGTGGTCAAGATAGGATATGATCCCTCAAATATGAAGGCTAAAAAGGAGATAATTGAGAATAAGAATGTTGACATAGCAGCGTTGAGAAAGTAGTTGAAATTTTCAGCTACTAAATATCCTCTTACCAAATATATTGAGGATACAGAAACCCAAAATACTGACATGATGAAGCTCATCATGGAGAAAAATGAACAAATAAGACATATGGAGACTGAGATGGAAAAGATGATCAAATAAAAGGAGCAAACTGCAAATTTGTCCATGGTTCCATTGGATGTTGTTCCTCTTACATCCATTCCTACAGCTGCAACTTCTAGTGCACGGACTACACAAATATCAAATGGTGCTAAACAGTTGAATAAGGTAGTTGAAAATCTATCCATCCAGATAGAAGAGATTAAGAAACTACAGGACTAGGTTAAAGTCTTACAAGACCATAGGACAAGGAGTGAAGCTTCTCATTCAGCAGAAGCACAAAGAGCTCAAAAGTTGATTGAAATATTACAAAATTCAAAGACAGAAGCAACAATAGGATATAGATTTTTCCAAGCAAAGGAAATCGTCTAGACAAACATCATGAACTCCATTGCTGAAATATCACCCTGCATCGAGATTATCTTTGAGCAGAAGGAGTTGATAAAAAGAGCAACTGATATTATAACAGAGATCAACCAAGAGCTAGGATAAATGCCTACAACAACAACAAACATCATCAAGTTCCTAAACTCTAAAAACAAATATTAATTGGATGATTTTGGAGTAGATTAAAGGACAGAAACTATTCTGGAAGTGAAGAGGATTCTTACTAAGAAGAATCTAGTTTTTAATCTAGAAAAAAAGTGTCGCAATCTATAGATAGCAGTTAACAGATTCTTTGCCAGAATTGAGCCTTTAACACGGAAGGGTTTTCCTTCTTTATTTGTAATTAATGATAATTTAATTGCTTATGAATATTATGTCAGGAAATTGAAGGACATGGCCAGGGATAGCTCCAAATTTGCAAGCATCAAAGGCAACATGACAGGCAGAGAATTTTTGGAAGCTATGGGTAATGATTTCTTCATCCAACATGAAGTAAATCATATTTTTGTTGTAAAACCCACTTTTTTCAGATACACAGAAGTTGATGAGATTTACCACAAGGTAATTAAGTTGACCATCCCATACGAAGATTAGTGGGATAAACTCTGCGAGTTACAAGATTGAGCGATAATTCAAAGGAAGTCATCACAGGCCAGCGCAGCACAGGAATAGGCCTATTCAGAAATTGTTCCCTCCAAAACAGTTCCAGCATTCCAGATCATTTTCCACCTTGCCTACTATTTTGTAATAGTTCGATTTTATTGTTTGAGGTAGTTCCAATAATAAATTGTCGGTTGAGACAGTGATTTTGTAAATTAGTATAAATACTTCATAGTTTGAAGTATTAAGGTTTTATTGTTGAATATAATTTCTGCTAAGAATTGTAAATTCCAAGTTGTTGGAAGCATCAATAATACAAGGACATTTTCATAGGATTCATGTGGTGTACTCAGTGGTGATGTTTTTTCTTCTGTAAATGTGTTATTCATTGTTTTCCCTTTCTTTGTATTTCTGAAAATCTTAATTGCATAACATAATATATGACAAATAGGATATGTTACTTAGAGCAACCTATTTTGGTTGTTTGCAATTTACATGGTTTCTATTGAGGTAAAATTGAATAATACTTCATTTCTCTTCAATTTCTACTGAATTCTATGTTTCTTCTATTTTCATAATCCACTTAAAATCCTAAAATATCTAATTAATGCAACCCAGCTTGCCCTATGAAACTCCTTCAAAAATTGATTCAGATCCAATTAAATATTTAGACTCCATAGCTGATCTGAAAATGGGTTGGATAAATTGTTATTCTTTTCAAGAACCTCCCGCTCAGTTAAACAAATAAAAGATCTAGCTTATACTTGACTTTTGCAGAGTTTTTATACTTTAAACAGGTGTATGTTTTTTAACTGTTTAAGTGTTTTAAGTCCATTTTTTTTTGCTAATATCAAACATGTTCAATAGCCATATAATGCAACAAATAAACATCAACACATAAAAACAAATTTAATCTATGATTTCACCCGAATATCGTGGGCTACATCTCCTTGAGCTCTTGTCATCTTGACTTGGATCTTTGGGATTATGGAAAATTTATTTTACAAGTTACAAAATCAACTCCAATGGTTATCTAAACTGAAGAAATGGGCTTATTATACCATTTATATCCCTTTCGTGGCTGTCATCCCTCTGAAAACATATCTAGGCTCCCTTAGACTTGATTCCTTCTGTCGGTGCACTTGAGCTACCCTGAGCTTCTCTATGGAACTAAATCCCTCAAAATTATTTTTCTATCCATGAAACCTCACCTACTATCTCCAGCACATATCGTACCTCCAAAATAGGCTGATCATTTTCTCAAAATGAGCACTGGCTCCCCAATCTAGGCCTTCATCCACTAACGGCCCTGGGCTGCCCTTAATTTCCCTGTGGCACTTAGACCTTCAAAACTCTTCATATGACTCTAAAAATATATTCAATGGATTTCGAATGTCAAAAATAGTCAGAATAGACTATTGGTTTGCTGAAATTGGCCTCTGGTTGCTCTGGTTTCACCTCCAACACCTAGTGGCACCCCTTGGCTCTCGGGTTAAAGAAAAATTATCTAAAGAATATTGACTTTTAGAAGTCCTAAAAAGCTTTTGAAAACTTCTCCAATGGTTTCAAAAGTATCAAAATAGTCATAATTGACTATTTTCTTGTTGAATAAGGCCTCTAGCTTCCCTGGCAAGGCCTCAAACTGTTGCTGGCACTTGCTGGCCCTAGTGGCCCCTGGAACTTCTCTGAAGCATCTCAGCCTTCAAAAGTCCTATAAATGCTCTTTAAACCATACCATTAGTTCTATAATGTCTTAAAAATCCAAAAATGACTATTGGATTTTTGAGAAAGGCCTCTAGCTACCCTGGCTAGGCCTCAAAATGTTGCTGGCCCATGGTGGCCCTAGTGGCCCCTAGAACTTATCTGAAGAAAAACCCAGCTCAAAAGTCCTCTAATGGCTCTGAAACCCTCACCAATGAGTCTATAATGTCTTAGATAGTCCAAATTTATAATTCACACTCTCAGAATGGACGAATCTAGCTCAAGATAGAGCCTAAACCAATTTGTCCATTGTCCCCTAAAAATCCTCCACTAACTTTGGGGAACTCAAGTTAAACTGCAGATAGGTTTGGGATTTTCACCAAAAATGGAGCTCCAGCTTAAAACCTGCCAGTTAAACCATAGCAATAAAAAAAAATTACCCGTCGAATTGGGCACATGCCCAAAACTCTACGATCAATTGGAGGTTAGCGAAATCAATGGCATATAAACCGCGTAGATAACCTTAGCGTTAATGTCGCCATGTGAAAAAAATTGATGACGTTGGAGTTGTCGGTGGAAGTTAGGGCTAATCCCTTTAGTCTGGTCATGGCTTGGCGGTCTTATGGGGAGTGGTTGGCCATCGGGGCTGGCCCCTTCGAATCCCCAATGACGAAAACGACCAAATTCAAATATGTGTCGAGTTCTTGTATAGTTAAGAACTAAATGCAGTGGAGATGGTAAGGCATGGGTGTTTGTGGCATCTGGTCTCAGGGTTGAGCCCTGGGGACCCCCAAAAAAATTTTGCACCACAAAACTAGGCCACGTGACGGCCTCCGGGCCTGCCACATGATGGCCTCTAATTGGCTCCCAAATTTCAAACGTACATCCACTTTCCAATTAAACGGTGCCACTTGTCCAAATATTACTGGTCCAAATGGAATATTCTGGGGAATATTCTAAGGAATATTCTAAGATTATTCCCTAGAATATTCTCTTTTTTGAATCTCCAAAAACCCAGTCAAACTTGGTCAAAAGCCAGAAATTACAGTTTACTGGACTTTTCAAAATGTGATAACTTCTTCATACGGTGTCATTTTTTCGAACCGTTCATGGCGCCAGAATCAAGAAGACAAGATCTATCCGGTCTCTCAGGTTTGGCATGCTTTTGAACACTTTGGAATTTGAGCTATCACTTAGGTCCTTGATCCAAATCTGATCGCACCTCCCCATTGAGAATCTTTTCGACCCCAAAATACTGATTACCTGATCTATTTAGTAGATGGGAGTATAACACCCTCACATTTCAGCCTCCATACACATTTCCCTACATGGCTTAGTGCCTTTGAACCACAACTCGAAGGTAGTTGACACTTCCCTTCCTGAATGTTCCTGTCCTCCGGTCAAGAATTGTCTTCCTTGAACTCACTCAGAAAATTTTTGGTGAGAAATTTACAGAATGTAGATGAACATCGCTTCCTTGATCATCGATCCAAGGTGGCTCAAAAAAACGTAAGATTACAATAGAAAACATGCATAATTAACTTGAAATTTGCATATGTACAAATGACTGTATGTCTTACTGTGTCAAGAAGTCAAACCACTTCTTACCAAGCCACTTCCATGACGACTTTTGCTGCTGAAAATATTCTTCATGTCAAACATTCGTTCTCACATCAATGATGGAATCCTTGGTTCCAATTTCGCTAGTATTTCTATTCTCTTGCCTCATGTGCTTGGGATGATTAGTTGTATGCAATGTCCAACATTTGGAAACAACATGTCCCTTCTTCTGGAAATGTGTGCAATTCTTATGCACCTTCTTTGCAAGTTGCCTTTGCCTCAACTGTTTCATGTATGCCTTCATCCTCTTCCAACATTTTGAAACAACATGGTTACACAGACCACAATATGCACAAAAACTCTTTCTTCCATTCAAGCATGTAGAATTATCATGCCTTGTAGAAACATAATCAACTTGACTATGGGAAGAATTATACCTGAATTGTGGCTTTGCATGTCCATCATTTTTACCTTCTTGAGGAGATGAACTAGTAGAGGTTCCAGCTTTCTCTTGAAGACTAACATCATTTTTCTTGTCTTGATAGCTTTCTGAACTCTCATGCTTGCCATAAGTTGCATGTCTACATACATCTTGTTGCAACATAGGCTTCAAACAATGGCAATCAACTTGAAAACAAACTTGACATGTTTGTGGTTTAGAACTTGGAACAAAATTTCTTCTTGAAGTTGCCTCATATGCCTTCATGGCTTTGGAGTTTTCACCATTTGATTGAACATAACCAAGGCCAAAATAGGATCAATCTAGCCTTCTGCATGTTTTCCTAAACCCTTGCCTTCATAGCCCATTTTAAACATCAACTTGGACCCTATACCTCTAGTGTGCTTTTCAAATGAACCAACACATCTTTCTAAAGAGGAAATTGAAGACAAATTAGAGTGAATTACCTCTTCTTCACGCATGTTCTTGTTTAAGGCCTCTTGGGCTTGATGGAGCTGCATCTCCATATCATGCATTCTTAGAAGTATCCCAATGGAAATATAGCAATTTAATCAACCAAACAATCCAAATCAAATGAACAATCAATACAGTAATAACTAGCCCAAAATTCACTCAAAACAAAGTGAAATCCAATGAAATAGTTGTCTATCCGAGTGTACCAAGCACAGGGTGCTTGCTTCAGCCCATATAGTGCTCTTTTGAGTCGGCACATATGCGACTCACTATTGAAGATATTGAAACCTTCAAGCTGCTCTATGTACACCTCCTTCTCAATGATCCCATTGAGAAATACAGTTTTCACATCCATCTAATGAATGTGCCCCATCTGCGTTGAGAGTGCAAGGATGGATCTTATGGAAGAGTACCTTGAAAAAATTTATCCTAAGTTTCAAAGTGTTGGACGCATAAAGTGTGTTTGATCTATTCACGTATTATCCTAATTTTTTGACCCAAACTTAATGGCCACTACTCAACAAACTGTCATGCCATATGTTATTAAACAACCTGCAGTTGTCCACCAACCAATCTATCTACTTCCCGATCAATGACCCACATTAGCCTTTGGCTCCCCTATCCATCCTAACTTTACCACTAGGGAGGGGGTCTGAAATAAGTATTTTCTCCGCTTGGACCCACTACTGCATGGCCTCCTCTCCACTCTTTGCACACCCCCTGCCTAAACCACTAACCACCTAGTGACACCCCCCCCTCTCCGAAAAAACACTTTCCCCTGGTTTAAAATACCATGGTCCCTACCCGTTACCTCCACCATTACTAGTGTGCCACGTCGTTAATCCATTGCCAATAAAATCACTCCCTCTGGTGTGTTATCTGTTAACATTTAATTAAAACTGGATGACCGTTAATTCGACAGACCTGTGCCATTTACAATGGAAACAAGTTGTTGCTATAAAATCCCTGCAATTTCATCCTTTTCAACCTTTACAATGCTAGGAGATTGCCTATTTAAGATGCTCAAAGGCATTAGTTTCTTTAGGAGTCCATAAAAAGACATATTTCTTCAATAATTTTATTAGAGGTGCTGCTATTCTCTCACAATTCTTAACAAACTTGCGATAATACCCTATTAACCCAAGAAATCATCGCAACTGCTTTATGGTTGTGGGGACTTTCCATTCCTTAATGGCTTTAATTTTGTTAGGGTCTACCTTAACACCCTCGTGAGATACAATATGACCCAGATATTCCACCTCTTGTACTCCAAAGAAAAATTTGGATGTTTTTGAATATAATTTTTTCTCCTCCAATAGTTTAAGAACCCTGTCAACATGTTGAACATGATCCTTCCAAGACCTGTTGTAGATTAGTATTCCATCAAAAAATACTAGCACAAATTTTATAAGGAAGGGTTTGAAAATGGAATTCATCAACCCTTGAAATGTAGAAGGTGCATTGGTAAGGTCAAAAGGCATGACCAAAAATACATAATGACCCTCATGAGTTTGAAATGTTGTTTTTGGAATATCTTCAGTCTTCATTCTAATTTGATGGTATCCTGAATGAAGATACAACTTGGTAAAATAAAATTGCTCCATGTAATTCATCCAATAATTCATCAACCAAAGGAATGGGAAATTTATCTTTGATAGTGAGCTTATTGAGCTCCCTATAATCTGGACACATGGGCCATGATCCATCCTTCTTGTGCACCAATACTACAGGAGCAGAGAAAGAACTTTGACTAGGTTGAACTATACCAACCTCTAACATTTCTACAATCATACGTTCAATTTCACTCTTTTGGACATAAGGATATCTATAAGGCCTGATGTTTGGAGGAACACTTCCTAGAATCAAATTGAATAGTATGATAAATGATCAAAGTGAAATAAAGGAGTCTTTGGCCTCAACAACTGAATTATTATCCAAGACATTTTGAGATCCTGGAGAAATATGATTTTGATGTTGGAACTTCTAGTGAGGATAATTGTGAAATTACGCCTCGTTGTTATTTATTTAGAAGATTTTTCATGACATTAGAGCTTATTATCTTCCATGGCTTCCATGCAATACCCTGTAATTCGACTTCCTTTCCTTCTGAAAAAAATTTCAATAAAAGTTCTTGAAAATTAAAAGCTACCGTCCCAGAAGATTGTAACCATTGTACTCCTTGTACAACATCAGCACCTCCCATAGGAATGGAAAGCATTGGACTATTCAATACATATTCCCCCATAGTTAGCTTGATAGTATGGCATTTTCCAGAGCAATTTATAGTTCCTCCATTTGCAACCATCACTTGAAATTATGGTGCTGGGTATAGGAAACAATTCAATTCCTTGCCTACCTTACAATGAATAAAATTATGGGTGCTACCTGAATCAATCAACACTATTACTTTTTTCTTCTTGATATGTACTTCTATCTTGATTTTGAGCGAATTCCTACTATCAGACATAAAGATGGTCGTTCATTTCTTCTTCTAGGGTTTCTTACTGGTGTATATCCTCTACTTTTTAAGTTTCTTCTTCATTTTCTTCCTCCTCTTCACAATCTATGTAAAATAATCTCTTCTCAGCGCACTTATGACATTTAATGTATTTTCTATCACAACTATAGCAAAGCCCTTTTGCTCTTTTTTCTTCCAATTATTGTGGTGTCAACCTTGTAGGTTGTGGAAGTCTAGGAGTAGCAACACTTCCATCTTTATAGATGTGAGTGGTAGGCTTCCTTGTCGCCATAATTTTACATTCAATTTTTCTTGCCAACCTGAATGCCTTCTCCAATGAATCAGGTTCACAAACGCGAACCTCATGTTGGATGTTATCCTTTAAAATCCCTATGAAGATACCAATCATGTGTTCCTCTAGAATATCAGTTACCCTTATATTCAATTTTTGGAAGTCCTCAATGTGCTCCACCACTAAACCCTTTTGTTTGATATTAATCAATTGGCTAAAAAAAGTCGTTCTCTTTGTATCCTCATAATGTGCTATCATTTCCTTCGTAAAAATTGATCAAGTGACAATTTTTTTACGTGAACAAAGTCATCAATACCATAAAAATGTATTTTTATTATAAATATAAAGTTGCAATGTGTACCTTTTGTGTGTTTTGCATATTATTGAGATCAAAATATTGCTCCATCTATAGTATCCATGTTTCGGGATCCTTGCCATAAAACTTCCTCATATCAATCTTTGGAATATGGTGGGTCTTCCATCCAACATTAGAGTTTATGAAATCACGATTAACATTTATTTTGTTCTCATCATGAGTTTCCTCTACTATCTTTTCACCATTAGGAAACATTTATTGTGTCAACTTTGTCAAACCTTCTATGTCTGCTTTTAGATCATTATTCATGTTCTCCATTTTTTCTTCCATGTCATCCATCTTATCTTCCATGCCAGCTTCCATGCCCTTCATTCCATTCTTCAAACCATCCATCTTATCTTGCATGCCTTTCTTCAAAAATTCCATTTCATTTTTTTTTCTCTTTGCGAGAGCAAAATTTGGTGCACTTGCTCTTGTAATTTTGATATGTCATGTTGGATTATTCATCTTCATGAGTCATAGTAGAGCCTTCTGAGCACTTAATGGGTGTTGACTTCCTTTTAGGGGGGATTTTAGAACCCAATACTGATATCTATTCTACAATATTCCCTTGGAATCAATTCAAATTGATTCTTCAAACAAGACTTATGCAATTTGGAAAAAATAAAATAAATAAATAAATTTAAAAAAAAATACACACCTTTTTCTTGCTTTTGGGGAGATCGATATTGAAACTGAATTATCTCCGTGATTTAGGATCTTCAACATCTGAAATTCGGTCCTGAAGTAGCCCTTTGAATCTCCTTTCTAATGCTATACGTCTGACCTGATTTGGATTCTTCAAGGAAAATTTATGTCCAATCTCCCACAATGGCCTAATTATGGACTGGTTCAGTAGAGCGAAATTTTACAGTGTGTCACATGTCACTGTTTCCTCCTTCAGCTCTCAAATTGATATACAGGAAACTACAGTCTATGTGAATTTAGCCACTTATTACATAATTCTAATCCGATGCTCAAAGAGAGAGTTATGATGATTTTCCCACGATCACCTCTTTTAGATGAAATTAAGGAGGCTGAAAAACCCCTAACTTCCACAAATCATATCTCCTAAAATATTGCGAACCAAGATCTGAAATTTGTACATGACATTTCTTTGGATTTTTGCTTTGCTCTGTAAATTTTTTAGCTTTTGAACCTTCATATAAAACAAGTTATAGCGAATATTCCACAATGACCTATTTAGGTGAAATTCAGGAGCCTGAAAAAATCCTAACTTCCACAGATCATATCTCCAAAAATATTGCGAACCAAGAACTAAAAGTTTTACAGGACGTTCCTTAGGATTTATAATTATCTCTATAAAAATTTCAGCTTCTGAAACTTCGTAGAAAAAAAATTATATCGAAACTTCCATGATGTCCTGTTTGGAGCAGCAAAACCCTAGAATCCAAAGATATGATACCAAATGTTATGAAACCAGCTCCAAAAATAGAAGAAAAGAGAAATCAATGCCTTATAATTAAGCCACTTCAAGGGGGAAACCTCCTTTACATTACATAAATGAACAATTCTTGGATGATACAAATGACAAAACCTGTTTTCATATAGAGGAGTCCATGGGGTCACAATATAATCCTAGTCGACCTAACAATAATAATGTAAGGGCACAATAATAACAATATTGGGGTTACATGGGTACAATAATAAAAACAAGGGTGCTACACTAACAACAATAAGGGACTACACTAGTAATATAGGAACCTAACAGGGCTGCTCCTAGAGAATATCAGCCTGCACCTCCAAATCGTAATCAAAATCTTAAAATAAATCATCCCAAATCAAATAGAGGGAACAAATGGCCCAAAACAACAAATTAGGCCCCCATTTCAAGAGAATTATGTTGATGATGATGGGGAAATAGTAGAAGAGGTAGAAGATAACCAAATAAATTTGATGGTTATTAATGATGATGAAATGGTTTTTCTCACTCAAGAAGAACAAGGGTTTTTTCAACGTTCCCAAACTTAGCTTGATTCAAGTCAATCAGATTACAAGCAAGGATTTGAAAATGCTATTATGGAAGTCCATAGGCAATATAAAATTGGAAGTAAGAAAACTACAGATTCCCTAAACAAAAAGCATTCTAAGAATCCTGCTAAGAAGACCTATGATACCATTGTTAATAAAACCCTAGAAAAATATGATGAGAAAATTATTGACAGCTCTGGAAAAAAGATAATAGAAACTCCTGCCAAAAACATAGTTGAGAACACTTCCAAAACTACTCAAACTGATATCCCAACCACCAGTCATCAAAAGGAACCTGTATCAAAAGAAATTGTGGATAAATCTAAATTTTTTGAACTTGAATAAGATTCAAACATCATTCAACATTGAGAGTGAATTAGCAAAGCTGAAAATTTCCATTCTGATGACAAGGTTAATGAAAAATAATCTATACAAATCTTAGGTTATGAAGGCTCTAAACATAGGGGAAAACATTGACATTGCTAATTTGAATGATGATCAGCCTGAACTCTTATTTGGGCCAGAAGTTTATGGAAAACCACAGGAAGGAGGAGTTCCTCCATTCTATGTTAGCCTAAATGTTCATGATAAGATTCTCCATAATGCTATGTTAGATTCAGGTGCTTCGCACAATCTAATGGCAAAAGTTGTTATGGAAAAACTTGGTCTTGACATTACTAGACCTTATAAAGACTTATATTCATTTGATTCTAGAAAAGTAAGATTCCTAGGTCTCATCAAAGATCTATGTGTTGCTTTATCTCAAATCCTAACTAAGAGTCTAGTAATGGATATAGTGGTTGCAGATATACCCCCTAAGTATGGCGTGATGTTGTCACGCTAATGGAGATAAAAATTATAAGGGACCCTACAAATGGACATGACTTACGCTACCATACCAGTGTTTGGTCAGTAGAGAAGATTATATAGGGAAACTTTGATGAAATTCATGGTGAGTAGTCAGGATAAACCACATAACTATCCTCTTTACTCTATCCACTCAGATTTAGACTCTTTCATTCTTTATAATGATGGATATATCAATACTCGGTTACCAATGCAGAAAATGATAGTTGTGAAACAGATGAAAGACAAGCACAAATAGTGGAACAAAACATTGAGATCGAACCTCTTTGGAACATGAGTTTTGATGGATCTTGTAGCAGAGAAGGTTCTAGAGCAGGAGTGTCGGTTTTAAACACGAGAAACAATCATGTTGAATGTAATTCATACAAGCTTAATTTTCAATGTACCAATAATATAGCTGAGTATGAAGCACTTCTATTAGGATTGCAATTGTTGAAAAAATTAGGTGCCAAAAGAATTTCCATTCATGGGGATTCTGAGTTAATAATAAAGCATATTAAAGGAGAAAAATTTGCAAAGAATTCTAGATTAAGATCATACAAAAATGTTGTGCTTGATTTTATAGAGAGTTTTGTGGAACATGATCTTGGTGCCATTTCTAGAAATCAAAACATCCTTGCAAATGGTCTAGATTTTTCAGCCAGCACATGTAAAATTCCTCACCCTAATAGACAATATACAGTGGAAGTAAAACATTGACCATTTGTACCAGACAATATGAGGTATTGATAAGTGTTTTGGAATGACAAACAATTTGGAAATTTTCTGCAGTCTAAGGATGAATATGAAGAAAATAGTATATATTTAGAGTGTGAATTATAAGATCAAATAGTTGTACATTCTAATGTATAAAAACAGTTATATAATTTAGATGTAAATACTCATGTAGATAAAGTTGTAAATAAAATAGAATTGCTTGAAATAGATCCAAAAAAAGAAGAGTTTGAAATACTTCAGTTAAAGGATAATGTTTTACCTAAAGTTTTAGTTTCATTAGAAGAAATATTTGATTTCAATGGTGTAGCTAAGAAGCCTAAGATTGAGCCCACAGGGGAAGATGTAGAAGAGTGTAATATAGATAGTAAATAATATCCTAAGATGATAAGATTGTCCAAATCACTGCCAACTGCTGAAAAAAAATACATCGCTTTATTCAAAGAATTCATTGATGTATTTTCCTGGATTTATGAATATCTCAAAACATATGACACTAGTATTATACAACATAAAATCCCAAACGAAGAGGATCAGAAACCATTTAAACAGAAACTTCATAGAATAAATCCAGTCTTGATGACTCTGATTGAGAAATAAATTAAAAATAAGCATGATGCTAAAATCATAGTTCCTCTTAGATAGTCTAAATGGGTGTCTAACATAGTGCCAACTAGGAAGAAAATAGGAGAAATCAGATTATGCATAGATTTCAGAAATCTTAATAAGGTCTCCCTAAAAGATAACTACCCTTTTCCAAAAATGGATCACATATTATAGAAAGTAGTTGGATCTAGTAGGATTTCTTTATTAGATAGTTTCTTAGGCTACAACCAAGTCTTAGTTCATCCTGATGATCAGAATAAAACAACTTCACTACTCCATGGGGTACCTTCATGTATGTGAATATTTAGTTTGGATTAATGAATGTTGGAGCCACATTTCAAAGAGCAACGAATATTGTCTTTGTTGATGAAATTGGCAGGTTTATTGTGATCTATCTAGATGACATTACTGTCTATTCAAAAACTGATGAGGAATATTTATTACATCTAAGAAGAGTGTTTGAAAAATGTAGAAGGTTTGGCATTTCATTAAATCCTAACAAAAAACTTTTTGGCCTTGAAGAAGGAAAACTTTTGGGTCATATTATTTCTAAATATGGTATTAGGATTGATCCCAGTAGAATTGAAGCTATATTGAAAATCAGTCATCCTAGAAACATTAAGGAGCTTCAATCAGTTATTGGAAAGATTAATTTCCTAAGAAGATTCATTCCTGACCTTGCAGAAATTCTTAGAAATATAAAAAATATGTTGAAAAATATTCAGAAATAAGATGGAACATTGAAGCTATACAATCCTTTGATCAATTTAAACAAGCATTGACAAAATAACTAGTCACGATCAGTCCAAATTTCACTAAAGATTTTATGTAGAAATTATACAACATGCATGTATATCCTCGATTCACCCGATCTAAAAATGTACTGAAGTTAAATACTGAATCGCTTCTATAAATATTTTGCATGATTAAAAACACAATCACTAATCACATGAAGCAAAGAAGAATCAAATCAAACACAACACAGATAATTTCCCGAGGAAAGCTTGCTGCTCAAAACCCCACTATCTTCTATTGTATATTCAGTATGGAGGATTAAACAATTACATACAAAACTCTTCTCACAAGAGCCCTCCAATAATTAGCTAATTGTATCACATTGTCATACAAAAACTAACGAATTCTTAGCCAATTTACTGCCTCCAGACAGTCTGCCTTGCTTGTGCAATCCCTAAAATATAGAAATCATAGAATTCCTTGACTGTGCAAGTATCATGGGAACTCCAATGGGTGTTTGGTTTCATGTGTGCAACCCAATAATCCTACAACTAATAGTCAACTTCCCTTTCACCTAGATCTCAACTGGGTCTCCACTAGATCTGACATGCATGCAACTAATAATAGTAAATCCTCAGTTGCATGTGAGATCATTGATTGTGAATTAATTAGTATTTAATTCACTTAACCTCTCATTAGTGTATCTTTAGATACAACAAGCACAACTTCGTTTAACTCACTTAGCTGAGTTAAACTAATTACAACCTACATTAACTAATGCACCACTATTTGTCACTAATGCACCACTGTACACTAAGCTTGTATGGTCTTCTTTCTAATGGACTGCCCCCCCAATCTGCATCCGTGAAGCCTTGAAGCTTCACTCCCTCTATCCATCTGTACCATAGACCATACTCTGATGTGCCCCTCAGCTATCTCAAGACATGCTTCCTCACCTTCCAAAAGAGCTTGGTAGGCTTAACCATAGCTTGACTCAGCTGGTTAACTACGTAGAAAATGTTTGGTCTGGTGTTCACTAGATACATCAGTGAACCAACTAACTACCTGTAGATAGTAGCATCTCCAGAAGTAGCATCCTCTTTCCTCCAATTTCCTGGAAGAGGAGTATCCATTGGTTTGTAGCTCTCCATGTGAAACTTACCCAGTATCTCCTTTGCATACTTCCCTTGAGACACAAAAATTTCACCATCCTGCTGCCATATTTCCAAACCAAGGAAATAATGAAGGAGTCCCATATCCTTCATTTAAAACTCTCTTACAAGATCCTCCTTGCATGAGTGTATCAGCTACTCATCACCAGTCAAAATTATATTATCAACATAAAGAACAATAATCAATAGCTTACCCTCAACCAAAATCTAGTATAGGTTTGCATTTACTTCACTTTTGATGAAGCCCAATCCGGTGAAATAGTTGTCTATCCGAGCGTACCAAGCACGGGGTGCTTGCTTCAGCCCATATAGTGCTCTTTTGAGTCGGCACACATGTGACTCACTGTTGAAGATATTGAAACCTTCATGTTTCTCTATGTACACATCTTCCTCAATGATCCCATTGATAAATATAGTTTTCACATCCATTTGATGAATGCGCCAGCCCATCTGCGCTGAGAGTGGAAGCATAGATCTTATGGAAGAGTACCTTGAAAAAATTTATCCTAATTTTCAAAGTGTCGGATGTATAAAGTGTGTTTGATCTATTCACGTCTTATCCTAATTTTTTGACCCAAACTTAATGGCCACTACTCAACAAACTGTCATGCCATATGTTATTAAACAACCCCTAGTTGTCTGCCAACAATTCTATCTGCTCCCCGATCAATGACCCTCGTTACCTTCGACCCCCCTCTCCATCCTAGCTTTACCACTGGGGAGGGGGTCTGAAATAAGTATTTTCTTCACCCGGACCCACTACCACATGGCCTCCTCTCCGCTCTTTACACCCCCCCCCCCGAAAAACACTTTCCCCTGGTCCCTACCCGTTACCTCCTCCATTACTAGTGCGCCACGTCATTAATCCATTTCCAATCAAATCACTCCCTCTGGTGTGTTATCTGTTAACATTTAATTAAAACTGGATGACCATTAATTCGAAAAACCTGTGCCATTTACAATGGAAACAAGCTATTGTTATAAAATCCCTGCAATTTCATCATTTTCAACCTTTACAGTGATATTATCTTTGCAGATCCAATTGTTTTACAGGTTTACATTACGCCAGTATTTATCAATTGATATGTCTGTGACCAAAGTGAGAGCACTTTATTTTCCTCCTTCAACCAATCAAACAACTGTTGTGTGTTCCCAGTAACCCTATTTATCTCAATACCAATCAAATTCCTCAAAATTAATTAAATATGCCTCCTAAAAAGAAAAACCAGAAGGAGCCTTTCAATCCATTGGTCCATCGTCCCATAGACTTAGACCATGTTCCTCTAGCTAATAGGGATTACAAAATAGATGAAACACTGTGTGAATTTGAGTTATTTAAAATGTATTTTTGGTTGGAAGATAAATTTATTGATAAATCAGATGATATTGGACTCCATGAGTCCAATTTACCTCATTATATATTCCTTCACACATTCAATTCCTCTAAATTCATCTGAAAGTGCCAAGCCTATTACATTCCTAATCAAAGAGCCATCATTGCCCTTACTGGTGAAATCCCTTTCACTATCACTGCCTAGTCAATTGACCAGATGATGCAAGCTCCCTCTATGGAAAATAGCACCCATTTCTCCTTAGAATCCCTCAATGAACTATACCAAAAGCTCGATTTTTCTAAGAGAGCTAAAATATTTGACATATTTATACATGAAAACACTCAATTGCCAAAGACCCTCCATGCCCTTCCTCCATCTTCCCCGATCATGCTAAACGGATTATAAAATTCATTTCATACCTCCTTAGCTATTATTATGATCAATGGCTACAGGAACCCATTTTAGGCTTCCTCTCTATCTTTTCCACGGACAGCAAACCATCAATAATTTTCAATTTCAGCCAATTCCTAGCAGACAACATCCATGACCAATTTATTAAGTTTTAGACTGGAGAAGTGTTTAAATACTCTTCTATTTTAGTATATATGGTTGTGTATTATCAGGAAGATAGATTCAAATTTTCCATGCAGAAGCTTGATGAAGAAGGTAACTCGCAATCAGTGATCTTCTGGACATCTTTGGTGATGAAAGAACAAAATAAATTTTCTTACAAATAGTTCATTGAACTATTTTTTCATCAAGCTATGAGTACACTTGAACCCAGGATGGGTGAAGACATTAAAAGGATACTTCATTTGTGAGATCAAACCAAGACAGGAGACTGGTACTTGTACCAGAATTATAATGAGATTAGAGTCAAGGGATGTGATCTTGCACCTTATAAACTCTCAAAATTCCTCCCCATGAGGATTTTTTCTTTTGAATATATCAAAAATATTCTTAATTCAAATGAGATTCACTTTGTATCAATCAAGAATAAGTCCCAATTCAGGATCAAGACACAGATTGGGCCTTTTATTTGCAATAACAGGTCAGCAGGGGAGGAAGCAAATAAGATATTGAAATAGATGAATCTCATCCTAAGTTTCACTTGGTCCAGTGATCCTCTGGGTTAAATTTCAAAGATGAGAGTAGAGAAAAAAACTACTCCCTATATTCATACCTAAAGGCCTGAGATAGAAAGGTACATGAACCAATCAGTATGGGCTGAAAACATATTGTAGGAAGCTGAGGAGAAGCTAGTATCAATGTCGACATCACAGACTCCTGACCCAGAAGAAAAAGCATTGAAGAGGCAAAGAGAAGAGGAGTCACCTTCAGTGACAGATAGTGCAGGTAAATAATTTAAGATAATGTATAGAAAAAAAAAGGGTCGAATCCTAAAGTTGACACAGATAAAAACTCAGAGCAAGAAGTTGTTATGGTCACTAAAGAAACACCTTCCTCTTCTCAAGTAGGTGGCCAATCCACTACTTCTTCCATAACTTCTTCAATATCTCATGAACAACACCAAGCTATTCAAACAACTAAGGTGGTACAAGGTGAGAAGGAGAAGACAGTTTTTGACAGGTTCAGGGAGATAAAGCTAAAAAAAAAAATTCTTAAGAACAATACCTATGCCCAATTCTGGAAGCAGACTTTCGGTTCTCAAATCAGGTTGTTGTCAGTATTTTATTCAGAGAAGGGTAAGATGCAGATGGCCTTCCTTGAGGCCCAAATTCCACAGCCAAAGTCATCATCTGACTACAAGAAGACAATCTTTGAATTTGACATAAAGGATATCCATCCCATTAATCAAATGGAGATGCACAAGCAGACAGGTGAATTTATTTCTTCAACTCTAACTAATATTGCCATGTATCTTTCCAAATTGCATGTTTCCTCAAATATCTAGTCACAGTTGAAAATGGAGAAGATTACTTCTCTTGCCAAGGATACAAGGATTAAATCCTTAGAATATTTAGTGTTCAAGATAGGATATGATCCCTCAAATATGAAGGTTGAAGAGGAGATAATTAAGAAGAAGAACATTGACATAGCAGTGTTGAGAAAGCAGTTGAAGTTGTTAGCTACTAAAGATCCTCTTACCAAAGGTATTGAGGAGACAAAAACCCAGAAGACTGACATGATGAATCTCATCATGGCGAAAAATGCACAAATAAGACAGATTGAGACTAAGATGGAAAATATGATCAAAGAAAAAGAGCAAACTGCAAAGTTTTCCATGGTTCCATTGGATTTTTTTCCTCTTACAACCATTCCTATATATAAAAATTCTACTCCACATATTACATAGACAACAGATGGTGCTAAACATTTGACTAAGGCAGTTGAAAATCTGTCCATCCAGACATACGGGATTAACAAACTGTAGGACCAGGTTAAAGTGTTACAAGACCAGAGGACAAGGAGTGAAGCTTCTCATTCAGTAGAAGCACAAAGAGCTCAAAAGTTGATTGAAAGATTACAGAAGTCAGAAAGAGAATCATCAATAGGACATACCTTGGCCCAAGCCAAGGATTTCATCTGGATAGACATCATGAACTCCATTGTTGAAATCTGGCCCTGCATCCAAATTAACTTTGAGCAGAAAGAGTTAATAAAAAGAGAAATTAATGCTATAACATAGATCAAGCAAGAGCTAGAATAAATGCCTACAATAGAAACACACATCATCAAGTTTCTAAACTCTAAAAGCATATATGAATTGGATTATTTTGGAGTAGATGACAGGACAAAAGCTATTCTGGAAGTGAAGATGATTCTTACTAAGAAGAATCTAGTTTTTCAACTAGAATAAAATGTCATAGTCTAAAGATCGCATTTAACAGATTCTTTGCTAGAATTGAGCCTTTAACACAGAAGCGTTTGTCTTCTTTATCTGTAATTAATGATAATTTAATTTCTTATGAATATTATTTTAGGAAACTGAAGGAGATAGTCAGGGACAGTGCCAAATTTGCAAGCATCAAAGGCAGCATGACATGCAGAGTGTTTTTGGACATTATGGGTAATGATTTCTTCATCCAGCATGAAGTAAATCATATTTTAGTTGTAAAACCCACTTTTTCCAGATAAACATAACTTGATGAGATTTACCGCAAGATAATTAAGTTGACCATCCCAGGTGAATACTAGTGTGATAAAATATGTGAGTTACAAGCTGATTGAGCAGTAATTCAGAGGAAGTCAGCACATGTCAGCGCATCATCCAACACATTAGTTAGCGCAGCACAGGAATAGGCCTATTTAGCAACTATTTCCTCCAAAACAATGCCAGCATTCCAGATCATTTTCTACCTAGCCTATTATTTTGTAATAGTTCGATTTTATTGTTTGATATAGTTCCAATAATACATCGTCAGTTGAGGCAGCGATTTTGTAAATATTTTTGTAAATTATTATAAATACTTAACAGTTTGAATTATTAAGGGTTGATTGTTGAATATAATTTCTGCTATGCATTGTAAATTCCAAGTTGCTGGAAGCATCAATAATACAAGTAAATTTTCACATGATTCATGTGGTGTACTCAATTGTGATGTTTTTTCTTCTGTAAATGTGTTATTCATTGTTTTCCCTTTCTCTGTATTTTTGAAAATCTTAATTGTATAACAAAAACTGTGACGAATAGGATATGTTACTTAGAGCAACCTATTCTGGTTTTTTTCATTTTACATGTTTTCTGTTGAGGTCAAATTGAAGAATACTTCACTACTCTTCAATTTCTACTGAATTCTACGTTTCTTCTATTTTCATAATCCACTTAAAATCCTAAAAGATCCAGTTAATGCAACCTAGCTTGCCTTGTGAGACTCCTTCAAAAATTGAGGCAGGTCCAGTTAAATATTTAGACTTCATAGCACATTAATGAAAATATAGCAATTTAATAAACCAAACAATACAAATAAAAAAATAAATCAGTACAGTAATAACTAGCCTAAAATCCACTCAAAACAAAGCTAAGTTTTACAGAGAGATCCCTCTCTGAAGCTGGCAGGGCTAGATCCTAGCTTCCAAAGAGGTTTTGATGGTGTCCTCTGTATTTATTCTTGCAATCTCATAAATTACAAAACGATAACACTTGGAAAGATGAATGATGGCCTTCCCACTGAGAATCTTGTTCCTCCTTTGCACAAACATGCATTTGATGCAAGCTTCTCCTTGGAAAGCACTTTTCCAAGTTAATCACACCTGAGTGAACTACATAAATAAGTTCCAAAATCAGTAATAACAAGAAAATAAATGACCAGTCTTTTACCTCCATGGTTCCAAATTCCACATCTGAAAGTATGCATTCACCACATCTTTCACTTCTTGGCGTCAACACATAAAATGGTCTACAATGGCTACAAACTTTTTGGCTGTAAATTATTTGACATCTTGTCCCTCTTTCCATCATCCTCCAGTATTGACATGCTTCTCATGCCATTATTTGAGAATGAAGGCTAATCATGAGCCTCTCGCTCAAGAGTGGACCTTCCCAAAATCCTGCGACATCTTGTCACAAACACAACCATCAAACTGAAAAACACATCATGCAAGAAACATAAATTGATGACATATCATTCTGCTCCTTCAAAGAAACAAATTTCACATCATGTCAACATCTCCATGTACTCTTACTTCTCGGTGTACAAACCATCGACCAAACACAATTCAAAAAAACATGCTTCTTCAAACAACTGACTCTCAAGTCGACAAAAACAGGTAAAAATTTCCATCTTTGCTACATCTAAATGAGTCAACTTAACTCTAATTTTAAAACACCTTCCTAACGTAAACATGCAACATGCATTCAATTGGAAAATAAATGAATCAATCATAAAAATACATGTAAGGCCTTAATAAGTTAAGAAATCTAACCATATATTACTAAACCACTTCAATAGAACTTCTTTCAGCTACACTTCATCATGTGAATCATCCTGACCCACATCGATTATGGAATCCTCTTTTCCATTCATGTCAATATCTCTTTCTGCCTTCTTCAAATGTCATGGATGACTTGTTGGATACAAAGTCCAAAACTTTTCTACAAAATGACCTTTCTTATGGCAATGAGTGCAAAACAATTGCATCTTATCTCAACATGGTTTTCATTATCCAATGGACCTTTGGATTTCTTCCTCCTTTGTTTTAAAAGTTTCCTATGCATGGATATCTTCTTCCAACATCTTGAAACATTATGGTTATTCAAACCACAAAATGAACATGCAAACTTTCTCCAAATATTATGTGAAGATTTACCATGTTTATCATAAGCAAAAGCAACTTGATTAAAGGAATATTTATACCTTAAACATTCACCTTTGTCGCCTTCTTGAGGAGATGCATTTTATGAGGTGGTGGCTCTCTGTGGAACAAAAACAATGCATTCAATTACTTTAGAGATTTCAACATCATCCCTTATTTTCCATTCTCATTAGTTGCATGATTATGAGCACCTTCTTGCAAAGTGGGCTTAAAATTGTTGCATTCCTCATGAACAAAAACTTCACAAGCTCGAGGCAATGAACATGCAATAAAAGTCCTTCTTGGAACACCTTCATGTGCCTCCTTGTCTTTGGAGCATTCTCCATCATGTTTTCCATAACCAAGACCCAAATACCTAGGCCTTTTCTCAACAACAATTGGCTCAACTATGCCTTGTGAATGTTTTCCCAATCCTTTACCTTCATAGCCCATTTTCATCAATAATTTGGACCCTATTCCTCTAGTGTGTCTTTCAAAAGCTCCTAGACATTCATATTGAGAAGAATTAGAAGATAAAATTGAATTGTATACCTCTTTCTCAAGCACGTGTTTGGCTAAGGTTTCCTTGGCATCATGGAGTTGAGTCTCCATATCATGCATCCTTGCTATGTTTTCATTTGAAATATGGAGCTGAGTCTCCATCTCATGCATCTTTTCAAGAAGCTCTTTCTTCTCCTCCTTCATGGAAATCAACTACTCTTGAAGTATAATGCTCTCCCTCTTATCTTCATACATCTCTTGTACCATATCATTCATGATGGAGAGCTTTTGCAACATCTCTTTAGCAAATATTTTTTCTAAGGAAGAATGATTAGAAGCAATGTTTGATGAAGTTGTCATCACACTTGATGCATAAAAGCTTCTTTTGTAATATCCCAAAATGGGGATGCAGTAATACATGAACACAATAATGGAAATAGCAGTGATAAATCAACTCATGAAATGTGAGAAGAACATATATCCATAATATTAGTATTATAGAAGAAAATGTATACAAGATCTTGAGGAAAGAGTCACTCAAGATAGGCAAAATCAGCCTCAAGAAACATGTACATAAAATATAAGATCACTACTACAAAACAATACCCAAGGCTATGATAGCACAGTTTTATTAAGTAGAACTGCTACTGGAAAGTGTCAATACACAAACATGGAAATATACATCTCATACAATGTTGGGAGTGAATATCTAGACAGCTCCCAAACACAATTCCAAGATAATCCTGAAAGGATTTCCTGAAATATACAAAATGGAAAAAATTTCGTAGTTGTAGTCCTAGAACTAAATAGCAGCTGCAACTCAAGGACTGGATGGATATGGTTGAAGATGTTGCACCAGATGAATATACCTCCTTCAATGGATCTTCCAAGTGAAGTTTTATCCTAACACTGAAGATATCACCCTCCAAACAACCACTATAAACCCTCACTGCAAATACACACTGAAATAACATAGTCAAGGAGAGGGACTGCGTTGTAGGAGATAGAAAATGTATTGGCCAAGTGCCAAGAAATGAAATCTGCTCCAAAATATTCCTCACTGATCTCCCAAAGGAATGGAAGCTCCCTCCTCTAAAAAACAAGTTCCGGAAGTGGTGTTGTGAAACCTCCACTGCAACACCCTGCAACACAACGTTATACTTCTGCAGAAATAATGTTGTCGCTGAAGGAGGTGGATTGGCCTTAAGCCTAGATGTGGAGAAATGAAGTGTAAGCTCCCTCAAGAGGCATCTCAATAAAGGAGAAGGAATTTCTAAACAGGAATGCCTTGTGCTAAGCAGCACAGCATTCTCAACTAAACAGTTGAAGAAAGCACAATAGTCTAACATACCACAAATTCAATAATCAATAACATCTCTTGCTATGGCTGCCTTTCCCTCCTTAAATACAAATGGAAGCCCTCTCACCTTGGGTCCCACACATTAGGTTTTCCTCCACCAAGGAATCTTCCTCCCACTATCTCTGCATTGTCTCTAAAGATGATCTCCGCCTCCTATCCCAACGTTGTTGACTTGGTCAAACTTGACCTTGTCCACATGAAAATTCCCCTTTTCATACATGAGGGCATGAAATCCAGCTCCTATGATGATCCTTTTTCACACTATGAGGGATTTTATTCCTATATCTAAAATGCATGGGCCTCCTTACCCATTTATTCATCTACTATGTGTAAACAACAAAATTCAATATTCCAATTTGTTGCATGCTAAATTTGGAATATTACAGTCCTCCCCTCACAAATGTTGCTTTTCCTCAAGCAATCGCAAGGATAGAACTAAAAAGTCTCCTTTTCTACCCTTGTATCATCCTCATAAGATAAAATCCTCCAAGGATCAAGATGTTGTCTCATCAATACATCTCCAAGTTTCCCCTCCCAAGTATGCAAGCTAGCTTTTGGTGAGCATCCCAAATAGCTATCATCATGTAAAAGTAAAATATCCATGGAGGAAACAATGGGCTGTCTAAAGGCCTTCTTAAGGCATAATTCTGATATACATTGAGATCCACCATCCCAATATGAATCTCCCACCCCCAAGCTATCATCCATACAAGATGAGTTACCTCCCAACATGGAAACTCCTGAAAATTCTCCTCCACCTTTGCCTCCTACAAAGTAGGTGGGCTGAAAATCTGAACATGGTGGAAAAAGTAACCTACCCCATGCTATCCTCCTCTCCACTTATGATAAGTGTAGAGTATCTGCTAATCTTGGGTTGCAATAATATGGCCCTCAAATGGCAAGATGAAGACTATATCTCCAAATATCTCCTCTCCAACATTGTGAATCAAGCTAGCCCAAACAATCTCATATATGATGAATAGAACATGATCATCATATGGCATCCAAATGAGAAAAATACTTAAGGTTTCACATAGTGCTGAAAGGTACCAATAGTTTCTCAAGTGCTCACAATGCAGTTTTCCTAACTGTTGTTTCAGAAAATAATATGGCAAGTTGTTTCTTGATACATGGCTAATTATGTATGTCATCACCTCTACTAATGAATAGTAAATGGATGGGTACATCAATTGAACATACATGAAATGATAAAACACTTTCCGAAAGCCACACAAAATATGGCTATCTCCATCACAATATTTGGCCAAAAATTTCCCATGGAGCCCAATGAAAAGTTTGCCCTCTTGTGGAGCAATACACTGTATAGAAATGGCAAGAGCATGCAAATACTGTGTTAGATAATCAATAGTTGCAAAAAAAAAAAACTCTTACCATGTACTGAAAGTAAGATGATGATAGGATCCATGAATAAGCCCTCCATAGTAGTATAACATACTCTCATGAAGAGAAACGAATCATGTGTTGCATGAGTATCCTCCTTCTTATGCTTGGAAATCCAAGTCAAGAAGAACATATCAAAGTAATAGATGTTTCCATCCACTACTCCATCACTCTCACCTCCTCCTTGTCCACCAAGTGCATCAAATGTGAAGTGATCCTGGGGACACTCCATCAATAAGTCCAAGCTCCAACGTGACAGTGTTGTTGGCCTATGTAAATAGGCTCCTACCAACTCATAGCTCCATTCTTTGACATGCCCATTGTCAAAAACATATTCCATAATGATGCTACATATAGGAGATTCCTTCCAAAGTGGAAGCCCCTCCTGATCATCCAAGGCTAAGGAGTAGCCCATTTTCACCATGATAGTGCAATCTCCTAGTCCTGCAACATCATGCAAAGTATGAGAGAAAATCTGCTCATGCTCTCCCAAGAACAACCAAAGCAACAAAAGTTTTTTTTGCCTCCTCATACCTCCATCATACAAATCATGTGGTGAAAACATAATGATTGATATGAAGAATGCCACATCAACAAAATACATCCATACTCCTTGATGCCCAATGATGCAAGCATCATGCCAAACTTCCTCCACCCACATACCCTTTGAAAGAGGATATGTCACATGATGGCCAAACTCTTTCAGAAGTAGCCAACGCAACCAAGCCTCCTGTTGTCCGGTGTCATATATTTGCAAGTAGCCTTCTAGCTTCTTGCTCACCATCCACACCCATTCATCCAAATGTGGGTGCCTCCCCTCATGCTCCATCTTGGTATTCTTCCAATGAAGACTACCATCCTCCCAAAACATATTTCTCCTTTTGCATTTCATGGGATGTTGAAATGCAACTCCTTGGAGATCTCCTAGATAAGATCCCACACCAATGACCATCTTGAATCCATAAGGGTCCAATTGTGTTGGAGGAAAAATCTCCTCACTGTTGCTTAATGACAGCATTGTTAATCTCTCCAATGATGTAATGGTTGTCTCATACTCCAACTCAAAGATGAACATGTGGTTTTGTATAAGATTGTTTTGGACAAGGTTCATATTATCCTCCAAAGGTCCACACCCCAACCTCAAGTGTTTTCTGCAGCTCAACAATGGCATATTAGGATGATGGATCATCCCTCCCTTGATCAATTCAAGGTTTCACAACGCAGTGCAATCCTACTGCTCCAAATCAACAGTATGTTTTGACCCTTGGTCATGCAAAGGTAGATTTCCACAACCCTCTAAAATATTTTCTGCAATAATAGAAAGTGGAAATTCAATCTTACCTTGATGGAACTTGGGAAAACCTTGTATGGCTGCAAGAGTTCATCCCTATAATGTGTTGGCTCCTCCAAGGTTGTGACAGTGCTCCTACAAGTCTCCTCCAATGGTGGTGAGGGAATATCCTCCTCTGGTTTCTCTTTGCCAAATTCTCTAATCAACCTTTGAGTAAACTCAGCAAAAGTATTCACTCTTGCATGACTCAAATGGCTGAACCACCAAATGTTGCTTCACCCTCAACGTGCAACGCTGCAATTTCTACAGCCTCTCTCTCTACCACTGGATGTAGTAGGAAAAATGCAACAAGCTGTCTTGCCCCCTTTTGCTGAAGATGACCCATCAAAGGTATAAAATAGAAACCTATTTCCCTTGAAGGCTCCATGAAGGCTCCTAGGTTGAGATTTGTACTCAACAAGGCAATCACTTAGAATTTTGAGATCCAAGTGTCCTCTATTCCCTTGCTTCTTGTCTTCTTCAAAATAAAGGGGCATATTGAAATTCTTTGGAGCTCTCTACAACACTATTTTTCTTCTCTGATCATAGGAAGTGCATGGGCCTTCCTCCTCTTGAAACCTTCTAGAGGTCTCACTGCAACTTTCCTCTTTCATTTTCTTATCCTCCTTGGAGAGGTTCTTCATGGATCTGAAAAATGATGAGACAAAGCTCATTTTCTTCATCATTTCGATTTCTTCCTTCTTCTCCTCTTCTTCTTATTGCATACTAGTTGAGATTCCACAGGTTGAGCCAAGATTATGCTCTGATACCACTGTCATATCCCAAAATGGGGATGCAGCAATATATGAACACAACAATGGAAATAGCAATGATAAATCAACTCATGAAATGTGAGAAGAACATATAACCATAATATTAGTATTATAGCAGCAAATGTATACAAGATCTTGAGGAAAGAGTCACTCAAGATAGGCAAAATCAGCCTCAAGAAACATGTACATAAAATATAAGATCACTACTATACAACAATGCCCAAGGCTATGACAGTGCAGTTTTATTAAGTAGAAATACTTCTAGAAAGTTTACGATACAGAAACATGGAAATATACAGCTCATACAATGTTGGGAGTGAAGATATAGACTCCCAAACACAATTCCAGGACAATCCAGAAAGGATTTCCTGAAATATACAAAATGGAAAAAATGTCAGAGTTGCAGTCCTAGCACTCAATAGCAGCTGCAACTCAAGAACTGGATGGAGATGGTTGAAGATGCTAGACCAGATGAATAGACCTCCTCCAATGGATCTTTCAAGTGAAGGCTGATCCTAACACTGAAGATATCACCCTCCAAACAACCACTGCAAACCCTCACTGCAAATACACACTGAAATAACGCAGTCAAGGAGAGGGACTGCATTGTAGGAGATAGAAAATGTATTGGCCAAGTACCAAGTATGAAATCTGCTCTAGAATCTTCCTCATTGATCTTCCAAAGGAATGGAAGCTCCCTCACTACAAGGAAAAGACCCTCTAGCGGAGGTTATAAAGGAGGTTTTTAGTGTTATAAAATTGGCCAAAATTGTCAAAAAAACATATGCTACCACATATTTTTATGGTTACGGAGGTTTTGGCGGAGCTTTTAATGGAAATTCAACACAACTAAAAAAAATGGGTGGCTAATGGTTATTACGGATGTTTTTTCATCGGTTCACTAATCAGGATTTAACGCACCGGTGCATACCTGTGGATGGCACCCCGGGGCGGTCTAAGGAGAATGAACCAGGCCGTTAAGGTATAAAACAACACCAGGTGTAGTGTTGGTGATACAACACACGGGGTTGTTGAGGTATAAAAGGTATCTTTTTTACACCTATTTATCTCACATTAATTATCAATCCAGGAACGACTTTTTGTTTCAAGAGTGTACTCTGTTTGAGACTACAATTGAGCTAAGAGTAATGCTATGAAAGATGTAGTACAATGTTCTAAATACAAGATTAAACGAATGCTTGAAAAATAAATCTAATTACAATAACATGAACTCAAATGCTCTTAAAATCTATCTATTCACTCAACAACCATCAATCGAGGATACAGTAGCAATAACTTTTCCTCTAGAAATTGATGCAATTGAAATCAAACTGAAACAAGACAATCAATCTGGGAACGTGGAAGTAATAACCAATATTCTCTACAGTTGACAGTCCTGCGTTAAAGCAATTAAGGAGAAATAGAAATTGAAATAAAGCTGCTATTGAAAGTAAACTAAGAAAGCTCTTCAAAAGCAAACTCTTTGCAATCTGTTAACTAATGAATTGGAAATGAACAACACACTGAAATCAAACAACAATGTAAATGAATAACCAACTAAAACTAGAAGAATCAAACAACAAATATTAACTAATGAATCTGAACAACAAATCTTTAACTTAATGAAATCAAACAACAATTCTATTAAACACCAAAACCCTGTCGACAGTAGACGTCGTTAAATAATAATCGACATGAATAGCAATCCAACGGAACATCAATTAATTGGAACAGGACATCTAATGTTGAACAACAATGCTCTGTAAGGTTTAACAAGATGATTAATACAAGAATTAAAGTCCTTACTGAAACGGAACAACAATGCGATTCATTAACATAACGAAATCAATCAATAATTCAACAGCAAACTAATTAACTTGAAAATGTAATGAGAACAACCACAAACTATCACACGACGATAATTGAAAGGTAATGATACAACCAGAAGATCAATCCACCAGGGCTGGGCCCTCAACCACCGATGAAACACCGTTGGGCTTTACTCTAGTGTTAACAAATTAAACGGCAACGAACTCTTGTATTAATCAGGCATGAATAATGTTTACAAAAAGTTCATACTCTCTTAACAAGAGTCGATGCACAATTCTGAAAATTACAACAAGGAAAGTCCCCCCATCTCTCATCATCCTCTAATACATAATACATGCTCTCCTTTTATAATGAGAAAGAGGAGAAATTAAATAGTAAATATGTTCTTTCATAAAAATATTGGATTGTTCCCAAAAACTTGATCAACCAGAAAATATATTTCCATCAATCTTTCAACAAGAGAAAATCGAATTTGGATTTGCAGCTGAGATAATTTGGAGGACGGTCGCAACAGTAAATATGAGAAAATTGTGCTCAAAGAACCTTAGGTTTCTCTCAATACAAGCTGAATTTGGGAAAACCGTTCTTTGATTAATTTCATTTGGTCCGTTTTGGACAAAACCCATGTTCTGGATTCTCCAGATTCTTCTCCATTTGCCTAGAATCTCAACCGCAAAACTGTCACTTCTTATTCGAGCGAATTTCTGAGTTGGAATATTTGATGATGATCTGGAGATCAAATCTACAATCTGGAAAATATCTTGGAGGCTAAAATAGTGAGTAATGTTACAAAATATATTAATAAACCATCATTGATAAAATTATGCATAATAATCATTAATTTATTAAAAATAAAGACAAAGAACTAATATTTATCCATAAGAGCATAGATAATTATAAAATGGATTTATATGATAAATTATGATAAATTACATCATAAAGAAGAGTATAAATGGATGAAATAAGTGTTAAAAATTGGTCGTATTCGCGGCCCAACATACCCCCAAACAGAATATATTGCATGTCCTCATGCAACCCAAAACTGAATATATTGCATGTCCTCATGCAACCCAAAAATAAAACCCATGTGTTAACCAAGCAAAGAAAATTTGTTCATCCCAACTCATGAAATGGATGGAACAAATGAATTTTTCCTCAAATAATGAATATTCAATTTTAGCAATCTTGATGAAGGCGTAACAATTTTTACAGTTGACGTTCAACTATATGTATATGAAGTTGCAGAAAAATGTGACATAAGTAACAACAAACTTCATTAACCATTTTCTCAAAAATCAGATCGTTTTGATGCACGAATCATGAGATATAAACAAAATGGTTGTAGGTGATAGTGCATAATTTTCGAAATTTTATGAACTAATTTAGCGTGAAATTATCTGGGTTTGTGTATTTTAATGATACCTCTTTGTTATCCAGAAATCACAAGAATTCAGTTCATAGTTTTAAAGATATATGCAAATCAATTTCTGCACTGTATAAAAATGAAATTGTATGCCTTAAATGAGAAAGAAAGTAGAAAACATCCATCATGTGTAGCAATTCCTCCCCCAAACTGAAGAATTAGCATGTCCTCATGCAATGCTAGAAAACAAAGAGAGGTGGTTGCTACAATCTGTTGAAATCTATGCTTGGTGTAAAACAACATGGAATAAGGGAGGTGTTGAGAATGAATAAGAATATCAATGGATGATAAAGAATATTACTGACATGGTCATAAGAAAGAAATGAAGGAAAGCAACACTCCCCCAAATTGAAAGATGAGATGTCTCTAAAAAATGGGAAGTGGTAAAGATGTGGAATGAATGATGATGAATAATGCGAAATTCTCCTAAATTCGTAATAAATCAGAAAATTATGCTATTTTACCTCAAGTGTTACCTCTGAAAAAAATGTAAAATGACATGTAGAGACTGGCATTTGTTGAAGCTAATGTAGGCTAAGCAGATACTGAAAGTGATGCAAAAGGTGAAAGCCATGCAAGCACATCATGTCTGAAGAACTGTGCACGTTCATGAGTTGCATAATCCTTTACTGTTAGTTGCAATAGTGTGGTCATGCTGCGAATAGAATTGTCCCCCATACTTGTTGTTCTCCTGTAAACAAAGCACGATTTTGTATGCAATTTTCTTCAATCCGTAGTTTTGGTTTTGAATGTCAACAGATAAGTTGCATGCAAAAAGTTCAATCAGCAAAAATTCTGTAGAAATGCAGTATGAATATTGTGGCAAAATGGCAGCGTATTATACAGTAATTATGCAGCATGGAAAGACATACATACTTATGATATGATCAAAAAATTATCGCATTACTGAAATCAATGCATATTTTGAAATCGTGAGTAGATATGGAAATGTTTATGTAATGATTCGAAAATAAGGGAAAAGGACAGCTGATGAAAAAAATACTTATGTGGTCATTATCCACATAAATCATTATGATCAATTTATAAATAAATTTCATGCATAAGCGGTTCTGAACAAAGGGTTTAGGGGCATACTCTCACTTGATATTAGATAAAGATATAATAAAATGGTTTATCATTACTATTGATTTGTGAAAAATATGACTTCAATACCATCAACAGAGCTCTGTTGCCCACAGGTGTTTATAACCTTAACAAAGTTGCTTTCTCACCCTTGGAACCATTATCCTTTATTTATGCATAGGGAAGTGCTATGTGATGTCATGATGGAGGCCACTGTGCTGGCTTGGAAACCAAATGAATCACAATGCCATTCACCAGGAATGAGTGAAAGGTGGGCAGGCCGGCTCATGATGAGACCTCTTGTTCCAAGGACTTTTTATTTTTCTGAGTTGTCCATTGGATCATATACCTGGTGTGGTGGCCATAATGGGAATGCCACTTCACTGCTCCCTTATGATCATGGTAGGTTGGCTCTTGATGAGAGCCCCTGTCTTCCATCTGCCATATCATAAAATTGTTAGTAATCATATAAAGATTTCTTTTTCTTTTTCTTTACATATAGCACTTCCCTATTTATATATAAAGGGTGGCTCAACACTCCTTAAGAGTAGGGATGGTAGAAGAGGTCTGAACATCTCAATAGAGAAAGTATGTCCTTATTCTTATTCAATAAATAAAAATCAAAGAGAGTTGTGAAGATTTAGGTAAAAACCAACATGATAAAGATAATCGATCATATTAATTTTGTGAAAATAAAGACAGCAAAGAGATATAGATGGTTGTGTCTTTTCCTTTTTCTTATCACTACAAAAAAATTTCTTAAAAATGACAATTTCTCTTGATTAACTGATTCCAGTAACCTCTAATTTGTGTATCCTTGCATGAATTGTATGTTTTCCTTTCAAAGAGTCATGAAAAATTCACAAAAATTCCTAGAAATGTTATTGAAAAACAAGAAAAACACACTCAAAAAGTGTTGTTCATTTGGAAAGGAACAGAAAAAACAATCTACAAAAATGTTGTTCTTTTCGAAAGGAACAGCAAAAACAATTGGCCAAACTGTTGTTCCTTTTGAAAGGAATAGAAAAAATTATTAGCGGAAATGTTGTCCCTTTCCAAAGGAACAACAAAAATAAACGGTGAAAATTGTTGTTCCTTTGGAAAGGAACAACAAAAACTTTCGCAACAATACTGTTGCTCATTTCGAAAGGAACAGCAAAAGTGTTGTTCCTTTGGAAAGGAACAGCAAAAATTTGCAGCAAGCAAAGTAAAAGAAAACAAACTTTATGTGCAGATTTCAAGAAAAAAAAAATAATAATAAAATATATATATATATTTTACAGTATTGGTGTTGTCGAAGAATTGCCTTCTGTAACTGAAACTTGCATAGTGGGGTCCTTATTGTTTAATTTCCACAGGAGTGGAAACTACAATTTGGAGGGATCAACGCCTGAAACACAAAAACATAAAAGAAATCAGAAAATAAACAACACTTTATTAAGTTACAACAGCTATGATGTTATTTCCTAAGGGAATATCAATCTGTTAATGGAAAAAAATGATCTTTTTGAAAAATGTTTTGGCAGTAGTGGCATGAATCTTCAAATGGAAACAAACTCTTCATTTCTTTTTTTATGAATCCGTTAGGTAATGAATTTTATGAAATGCCCTTGTTTTACTAAAATTTCTTTCAAGAATCGCTCGTCCATAAATTGACCTTCTTTGTTCTGCTAAGACTTGCAAAAAACGAGTGTCTACCTGCAATAAAAAATTAAATCATGGAGAAAGAGAGGTGATTGGGCTCCGCTAATCCAAGAATTATGCAAAAAACTAACAAGTAGTTACTCTGTAGAACAAATCCATTGACAAAATAAAATTAATTTATTACCTGCGGGAGAGTAGTGGCCAATCATGCTAACCTGCAGTGTTTCAATCATAAATTCTTTGTTTTTCGTCGGATTTGAGTGATTCCAAAGCCAAATGAGAGCTAATTCAAAGGTTTATCTCCAATAGAAACAGGTTTTAAAAATTCAATGATATGATATGTCAAATTTTCTTAGAACAACCTGCATAATAGAGTCATTTTTTATTTACCAGCTTAGACCAACAGTTGATATTTCAAGCATAAATTTTTCATTTAATGGCGAATTGAACCGATTAAAATTGGAGATTAAATTAGATTCATTTATTTTTCTCTAATAGAAATATGTTTTGAATAAAAGAAGAATTGATGGGTCAAATACGCTAGTGAACAGTCGAGAAAACAGAGTTTCAAGAGTGTTGATTTATGATAGGCAGTCAGTATTTTGGTCATAAATTCCCCATACGATATCGAAATTGAGTGATTAGAATTTCTTTGTAAACTAGATTCATAGAGGAATCTACCATAGAAATTGGTTTTAAAAATATAGTCATTTAGGTCTCCAAAACCTGACTGTCCCAACTCTGTTCTTGAGATGCCTACTAAACACCCTGTCAATGTTTTGGTTCTAACTTTTTCGTTTCAAATCCAAATTGAGTGATTAAAATTAGGTTGGAAAGTAGACATCAAGGGATACTTAGGATAGAAACAGGTTTTAAAAATATTCACTTTTGGTCCCTCAAAACATGAATATCCCAACTTTGTTTTCAGAAATTTCATCAAGCCCACAAGCCAAAAAAATGATATTCAAGCAATTTTTCCATATTGATCATAAAAATGAATATAAGTGTTTGTAAAATGGTTATTTTCAATATAATTCATCTACATACACAAATAAATTATAATATTTCTCGTCAATGTTGATTTCCACAACGTGTTGCAACAAAAAAACAATTATTTTTACAAAAATAAAAAAATTATGTGTTTGTTTTATTTCCTTACTTATTTTATTTTCTCCACTATCCTCCTATTCTTTGAGAATCGAATATGTTTATGCATAAGAGTATTTCTAGTGGAACCATTTTAGAAATAAGGCCTCTAGTATGTACATACCCAAATTTGAAAAATGCATGTTGATAAAAATTAGGGTATGAGAAGCCAACTTCCCTTGAAAAGATGGTGCCAAAAGTTGTTGAAGCATAGAGTGATGTTGCAAAAAAATGATGGAGTGAAACCAATCTTTAATGTATCCCTTAATTTCTTGATTTCCCATACCCATCGTATCATGAAGTTCTTGAGCTTTTAAAATGGTTTGTTGGTGCAAACTAGAAGAAACCTCATTTTCTTTCATAACTTCTACAATTTTTGTATTTGATACATTCTGAGACTCAATTTAAGTTTTCTCCAATAGTGCATGTGAGATAGAATGGGTGGGAAGGGTGGGTGAATATTACAGTTCCACACTGTAAGCATGTTTTACTGGTTTATTATGGTGAGGGTGTGGAATGAGTTGAGCAGGAAATTGTATAGGGAATGGAGCCTCTTGATGATGTAGTTGATTAGGTTGAGTGGATGATTTTGATAGGCAAGAAAGATTTTGTGGAAGAGTTTGAATATGTGTTTGTGCTACAAGATGAAGGAGAGTAGTCATACAATCATAAGATGAACCATGCCAAGCTTGTAGACAAGATTGGTGGTGGTTATATTGAGATTGGCATGGCTGCCCTAACATATGAGTATTCCATAATAGATTATGCAAGTAAGAGAATGGAGAGGAAGTGTTTTGAACCATACCTATAGGCCATGATTTCCATGGTTTTGACCTTGTTGCAGCTTCCCCGTCTCTTTGATATGCTACTTCCATCCTAGATAAGGAAGAACAACTATCTATGGGATGCTCCTTTCGGTTATGAGGGCAAAACACTTCATCAAATTTTTTATTTTTCTGAACCTACAAAACATTCAATTGTAAATTTAGAGAGCTAATAAAATCATATTTAAAATTTTCAAATAAAACCTTGATTTCAGTTCTTATGTCTCTTGTTCTTGTAGTAAGTTTGGAAAAGAAAGAAGAAACTTCTCTAGAATTCTTACCAGCCTTGGAAATTCCTCTTGAATACCTTATGCACAACTCACAAACATCATCATATGATAACTGAAAAACATCACCTTTTCCTATCAAATTTAAGAGTTCTAAAAATTCATCTTTGATTCCTTTAAGAAGGAGTGTTTTCAAGATCTCTTTTTCCAAATGCTTATGCTTTGATTTTTGAAGGTTGTATCGAAATCGCTCTACATAGTCCTCCAAGCTTTCATCTTCCCCTTGTATCATACCGAAAATATCTTCATTGGATTTGCAATAGTCTTAGTACTTCTTCAAGAATATGTTCTTCATGTCCTCCCATGATTGGATGCAATTCCCACCTAGGCTCATGAACCATCGGAGAGCTGCTCCTTTTAGAGTAAGAGGAAACACTTTCAATATTTGATCATTAGTACAATAATCATATCGTCTACAAAGTATTTCGAACTCAAATAAGAATGTATCTGGATCTTCATTTGCTAAACCATGAAAATTTGGTAGGGGCAATGGGTGACCAGGTGGATATCGGGGGCCACCCACCTATTCCATTTGGACCAGCACCATCAATTCTTGCAGATTTTCACATTCAGCACAACTTACTATTTTTAGCAGGTTTTCGGGTCCTCCACTCTCGGAGCCGTTTTGGGGGCTTAATGATCCGGGTGGATATTGGTGGCCACCCACCTATTCCACTTGGCCCCCCACCATTGTCTCTTTCAGTCTTTCAGTTTCGGCATAACTTACTATTTTTAGCAGTTTTTCGGGTCCTGAACTTCCGGAGCCGTTTTGAGGCCCTAAACGACGTTTTTGGGTATGAAAGCGCCAGCGAATTTTCTGATAAAATTCATCCCGACAGCTGTAGTCCTCGGATAGATCTTTCTAACGAGCTATTGAACGCGTCAAACGGAGATCGGGTGCCAAAGTTATGCCCCCGGGAAGTTGAACCACCAATTTACCCCAACGGGCGCCCACAGTTTTGGCGCCTCATCTCCTACGGTTAGGTTTTTTGGACGTTTCAGATTCTACATTGTTTCTCAACAATAAATAGGCCCTCGAGCCTCATTGTAACACAGTTCAGAGGTCTGTAGCCATCACATCTCTTCTCAGAGATTCGCTACCAGCACCCTAGCTATTTTAATTCCATTATGCCTGTAAGCATATTTCTGTTATTTGATATTAATGAAATGAAGCATTATTTCCGTTGCATCTCTGTATCTATTGTTATATCTGTATTCTGTTGCGTTCCTGCATAAAATCCGGATCAATGGGGGAATTATGTGCATTTGTGTCACTCCTCCTAGACCCTTGATAGGGAATTTGAAAGTTGCAATGTGAGCCATTTCTTACCATAATAGAAGATGTTTTTCATGTGTTTCTTTAAGGATCCTCCTTCCAATGTTCCTGTCAATTAGTTAGTGAAATGGGTGGTGCTTACATCACCACTTGAGTGGAATTACAAGATTTTTTTTCAAAAATTCTACCTCTAAAATTCAAAAAAAATGCAAGCATTCATTTCTAACTTAAGCTTTCACTCAATTCTGCTGTGAAGTGGGCCAAAAAACAAGTGTGTTCCTTGCTCCGTGCACAGGTTCTTACCTTCTGTCTTTAATACCCAATTCTTCCCAAGCAGAAAAAATTAAATATGCATCACTCTTTCTAAATGGCATACACTCTCTCCGGAAACGGCGCCAAAATGTTGAGGTATAAAAGATATCTTTTTAACACCTATTTATCTCACATTAATTATCAATCCAGGAACGACTTTTTGTTTCAAGAGTGTACTCTATTTGAGACTGCAATTGAGCTAAGAGTAATGCTATGAAAGATGTAGTACAATGTTCTAAATACATGATTAAATGGATGCTTGAAAAAGAAATCTAATTACAATAACATGAACTCAAATGCTCTTAAAATCTATCTATTCACTCAACAACCATCAATCGAGGATACAGTAGCAATAACTCATTCCTCTAGAAATTGATGCAATTGAAATCAAACTGAAACAAGACAATCAATCTGGGAACGTGGAAGCAATAACTAATATTTTCTACAGTTGACAGTCCTGCGTTAAAGCAATTAAAGAGAAATAGCAATTGAACTAAAGCTGCTATTGAAAGTAAACTAAGAAAGCTCTTCGAAAGCAAACTCTTTGCAATATGTTAACTAATGAATTGGAAATGAAAAACACACTGAAATCAAACAACAATGTAAATGAATAACCAACTAAAACTAGAAGAATCGAACAACAAATATTAACTAATGAATTTGAATAACAGATCTTTAACTTGATGAAATCAAACAACAATTATATTAAACACCAATACCCTGTTGACAACAAACGTTGTTAAATAATAGTCGACATGAACATCAATCCAACGGAAGAACAATTAATTGGAACATGACATCTAATGCTGAACAACAATGCTCTGTAAGGTTTAACAAGATGATTAATACAGGAATTAAAGTCCTTACTGAAACGAAACAACAATGCGATTCATTAACATAATGAAATCAATCAATAATTAAACGACAAACTAATTAACTTGCAAATGTAATGAGAACAACCACAAACTATCACACGACAATAATTGAAAGGTAATGATATAACCAGCAGATCGATCCACCAGGGCCGGGCCCTCAACCACCAGTGAAACATTGCTGGGCTTTACTCCAGTGTTAAGAAATTAAACGGCAACGAATTCTTGTATTAATTAGGCATGAATAATGTTTACAAACAGTTCGTACTCTCTTAACAAGAGTCGATGCAAAACTCTAAAAATTACAAGAAGGAAAGTCACCCCAATGGCAATACATGCTTCTCTTTTTATAATCAGAAAGAGGAGTAATTAAATAGTAAATATGATCTCTCATAAAAAAATTGGATTGTCCCTAACCAATTGATCAACCAAAAAATATATTTCCAACAATCTTTCAACAAGAGCAAGTTGAATTTGGATTTGCAGCTGAGATAATTTGGAGGACGGTCGCAATAGTAAATCTGAGAAAATCATGCTCAAATAACCTTGCGTTTCTCTCAATACAGACTGAATTTGGGCAAACCGTTCTTTGTTATAGTTAAT